>JAJOZX010002956.1:510000-630203 GCA_023014485.1 Bathynomus jamesi | reverse complement strand
GGTTAGGTAGGTAGGTTAGGTAGGTAGGTAGGTTGGTAGGTAGGTTGGTTAGGTAGGTAGGTTAGGTAGGTAGGTAGGTTAGGTAGGTAGGTAGGTTAGGTAGGTAGGTAGGTTAGGTAGGTAGGTAGGTAGGTTAGGTAGGTGGTAGGTAGGTAGGTTAGGTAGGTTAGGTAGGTAGGAGAGTAGGTTAGGTAGGTAGGTTAGGTAGGTAGGTAGGTTAGGTAGGTTAGGTAGGTAGGTAGGTTAGGTTAGGTAGGTTAGGTAGGTAGGTTAGGTAGGTAGGTAGGTTAGGTAGGTAGGTTAGGTAGGTAGGTAGGTAGGTAGGTAGGTAGGTAGGTAGGTAGGTAGGTTAGGTTAGGTAGGTTAGGTAGGTTAGTATAGTTTTATGGTATATATAATATATACAGTGTTCGTTTTACTACATATATATATAAATGTGTATATACTGTATATACCTTTTAGGTCACTCATGTTGGCTGTTTCTACAATTTCCATAATTTATATATCAATGGATTCGTTTTTACATCGCAAATGTGCCCTAGTTAGTCTCTACTGAAGGAATTACCCACATTTTAGGGTATTGTTTCACACTTATACCCCAAAACAAACTTTGTGTCCTAACTTAGTTTTGGGCCAGTTCCCTCACTTGAGACTATCCAAGTCACATTCCTGGTGTAATAACGAATCCATTGATCTATAAATTATGGGAATTGAAGAGACCGGAGTGATAGTAAAAAATTACCAATATCTCTTTCCTGATTAGGCTATTTTTTTGGTACTCTTGTGACTTAATTAGTTGGTTAGTTTCTGTTCTGGATATTTTTTTTTTTTCTAATTGGATTCAGTTTGGTTGTGTTTATGATAGAATTATGATATGCTGTTCGTGTGGTTTCGACTTGGAGAACTTGATTTGTCATGTGCCCTAGATAAAGACAAAGCATTGGATGTTTTAATCAATTACAGCATTATTCTCTCATCCTTAACTTGCCCAAAATGTGACAGTGAGTGCCTAATATGAAAAGATCAGAAGATAGGACCCCTATTTAGGTGAAATAACCAATATTAACCAGTTAGGTCAGCTGAATGCCCAGTGGTAAATTTATAGTTTCGACCACAGCTCATTTTGAAAAATAAAAATGGGGGAATGCGTGGGAAATTGGGGTTTTTGGGTAGGGGGGATCAAAAATGTGTGATTTGCGATGGAAATGAATGTCATTTTCAGATGAATCATATCAGAAACCAATGGAAAACCTAGGAACCCTATACCAATCAATTTGTGATGCGTGATCTTTACGGGGGCTCCACCCCCGTACCGCCAAGACCTAAATTATACAAATGATAATGTAATAACATGTTAAGTTATGCACTTTTTTAGTCTTCATCTAGGGCACATGATGAATCAAGTTCTCAAAGTCGAAACAACATGAACAACACGTCATAATCCTATCACAAACACGACCAAACGGAATCCAATTAGAAAAAAAAAATAGCCAGAACAAATACCGGTAATGGTTCAGAATACGGGTGCCACTTAATCAAGCAAAATTTCAAAAAATACCATAGAGACAAAGTTGTTTCTCTCATTAAAATATGTTGATTGCATATGTCGCATAGTAAAAAAAAACAAAGTTAGAAAATTACGAAAAACATATTTTGGGATGAATCTAGGAAATTTTGAGTTGGCAACCCTACTATCGTATCGTTCATTCACTTGTTTGAAAATGGCTTCGGTCTGTAACAGATGTGCGATGATGTTACCGGTAGTAGAGCTTGCATGGTTTTCTCCCTTTAAATGTAGTGTGTCCAATTTGTATAATTTAGGTCTCGGGGGTATGGAGGCTCCACCCCCGTAAAGATCACATATCACAAATTGATCGGTATAGGATTATAGATTTTTTAGGTTAGTTAGGTTAGGTTTTCCATGAAACCTAGGTTTTTCTCATGGTTTTTGATGTGTTTCATGATGTGATTTTTCCTCCAAAACATGCTAAAACCATTGTTTCCTGTTGTTTAGGATAAATCTGATAATCGCTATTACAGTAAATTATTGCTTGTGCTGTTCCCCCACCCAAAACCCCTGGTTCCCAAGGTGGTCCCCCCAGATTATAGGAGGGGTTAGGGGGGTGAAATCACTTCAAGCAATAATTTACTGTAATGGCAATGGTCACATTCATCCTAAACAACAGGAAACCAATGGTTTTAGCATGTTTTGGTGGAAAAAATATAAAAATTGAGGTGGCACCCCTATTCTGAACCATTACCCAAAAACCAACCAACTAATTAAGTCGCAGAGTAGCAAAAAAATAGCCTAATCAAGAAAAATATTTTATGAAAAAAAAGTCGTATTTGACGTGACATCACGTTAAATAGATATTGTTAATTAAAATTTCAGAAGCAAATATCTCCATAAATATGATCGACTGAAAATTTTTTTACTTAAAGGAAAGGTTTTATTTATTATTTTCTATGCATTGCAATAATTTTTATTAGAAACTGAGGTGAGGGGGTCATTTCCATCGCAAATCACTCATTTTTGACCCCCCTTACCCTAAAACCCTGATTTCACAAAAACGAGTAATTTGCGACGGAAATGAATGTCATTTTCAGATGAATCACATCAGAAACCACCGGAAAACCTAATTTTTATTTTTCAAAACAAGTTGTGGTTGAAACTATAATAATACCTGCCTGGTTAGGCTAACTGAATGCCCGGTTAGGTCAACTGAATGCCCAGTTAGGTCAACTGAATGCCCAGTTAGGTCAACTGAATGCCCGGTTAGGTCAACTGAATGCCTGGTTAGGTCAACTGTACACCCTTGATGATTGGTTAGGTTGTCATGATATTTTCGTTAATTTAAACGAAAATTATAAAAATAAAAACGCAAATGACGGCCTGAAGTTGAAATCAAAAATACATTTTTCTAGTATATTTTGGTGTGCTCTGTTGAAATATAACCTTCATTTCATGTGCAAATATGACGAAATATGACAAAATAATGTAAACAAATTCTTATTTTGGTTATTATTCATTTTTTGACCCAGTCACACCAAGCTACAACAGCAATATATATTGAACAACCAATGAAAACTGAATAAGAAAATATATATATTATCTTGTGCAAATTTGTATAAAATGTACTTTTTTATAAAAAAAAAAAAAATTCTACTTTCTAATATGTATGTATATAAATTTCGGTTAATTTGTTTATTTTGGCTACCTTTTTTGGAGATTTTCATTCAACTGTAAGTTACTTTGTCTATTTTTGGCTACTTTTTCTTGATTTTGCCTACTTCTTTCTGTTACTCGTTAGTTTGGTGATTTTCGTTCTAGAACCATGATGTGTCAATCTTGTGAACTTCATTTTGAAGACCTAATCTGCCTTGTTAGCCTCGATAAAGATAAAAGTTTAGATATTTTTTCTTATCATAGCATAATTCCGACATCTGTGATTTGCCCTAAATGTAATACTGCCTGTATTTTAAGACAAGACTCGAAGATGTTTAGGTACCGTAAAAAATCAAAAAAATATACGTGAGTGTGGATTTACTATTTCTATCTTTATGGGCACATGGCTGGAACATTACAACTTTTCGGTGAATAAAAACCTCCGCTTCATAAATATTTATTCGTGAAAATATTTTTCATAATGTTATGCCGAGAAAGTTATCAAACTTGGCACCGAGTCCATTATTAACTGGAAATCTTTTTGTAAATAAGGTGACTGTTAGGTTAGGTTAGTTAAGTTTAGTACGAATGCAAACTTTTCTGGTCAATTTTGAGGTGTTTTACACGAATCTGCCATCCATTTCCTGTGCAAATGTATAGTTTTCGAGATGACATATCTCGAAAACTACGCATTTGCACAGGAAATGGATGGCAGATTCGTGCAGAACACCTCAAAATTGAACAGAAAAGTTTGCTCTCATTATAAAGAGACTGGGTCAAAAAATGAATAATTACCCTTATTTCTTTACATTTGCACAGGAAATGAAGGTTATATTTGTATTTATAGTTTGTTTATATTAACAATGGTGACACCCAGATGGGCCAAAGGGCCCCTAGTATGCCTGATATAAAATTTTTACCATGTTACCATGCGTATTTCATGGGGTAAAGATTCATTTTAACTGCCCCCTCATTTTTGACCCAAAAACATACTTTTCTGGTGTATTTTTGCGTTTTCTTCAAATTTGACCTTCATTTTCAAGTAAAAATAGTCATTTTTGGAGGTTATGTCAGATCTTCATTTCCTCAAAAATGGGAATTTTCCCAAGGAAATGAAGGTCAGATTTGAACAAAATAGGTACACCAAAAAAATATTTTCATGTCAAAAACGAGGGGGCAGTTAAAACGAATCTTTACCAAACTCTCGCTCAGTGGAGCAGGCGTGTGTGTTATGGAAAAATTGGAGCAGATTTTGCAGTCTGGTCAGTGTGGAATCTGCCTAATGATGCAAACAAGTTTTGTTGTGGGAGACTTTCAATTTGGTGCTTTGGCCTAATTCTATCAAATACAGTGAAGCAATTGCCAAAATATTTCCCTGTCTGAATGCACAGCCTGACAGCCTAAATAAGTAATCATGCTAAGCAGCGGTTTAGCGTAGCACAGTCGTAGGACTAACAGTCTAAACTTTAAAATGAAAATAAAATGCCATGGTAAGAGATAGCCCCCTAAATTTGAAATTTTCGTTTATCCGTTAAAAACTATATTTTCAAATTATTTACACACTAGCTATTTGTATTTAGAATCCCCTAAAATTCTAAACAAAATATGGTTGAATCTTCAGATCTTTGAATTTAGCTATTGTTTACCTCAAATTAGGCAAAAGTTTCAAATCCCTCAAAACTACATAGCCTTCGAACCATGGATTGTCTGTGCTTTGAACAGTAAAGACAAATAGTGTTAAAATTTGTATGGGTTTCAACACACTGGTTACAACAAGACCCGTGACTCCGCCCACTTCTGTTTAGATTTATTCGCTATCACCTAGTGTTTGGCATAAGAACTAAATTATCTGAGAAGAAAATCATCAATTTAAATTATATTTTTATGTTTATTATTATGTATAGTAGTTATTTAGATATAATCATTAGTTAACAAACAAACACTTTATTTCCGACTCATCAGATACAAACATTATACAAGTGGTCCATAGGAGATGAAGAGATAGTTGTCTGGAGCACTGACTAAGTAGGCCAGTGAATCACTGTGCATAATGAACATACAGTTGCCTACAGCAATGCTTCTATATTTGAGAATCATAAAATATATTGGAGACCAATCCACTGACCATGGCTTCTATTATCTTATTGACTGACCCACCAAGTCTAGTGATAAATTGAAATACAAATTTGCAAATGACACTGACACAGTTAGGCACCTTATTGACTACAAACAGCATACTGGCACTAGAAGGAGCACCATTTATAAATCTTGGAGGTCTTAATAAACTCCTGAAATATTATCATATGTAACATATAATTTTCTCAAATTATACATCCTGTAGTTCCACTACAAATAAGCTATATACATTGAAGTACAAGAAGTTTTGAACAAAATCAACTAACATCTAATCAGACACATGGGTTTCATGGATTTTTAGGTGTGTGATATGATTACATTACATTTCATTTGGAAAACATGAAGTCACTAGAGCCTATCCAGGTTATCTAATTCATGAGCTATATTTGATGTCTTGATAATAATAAAATTTTGCGAAATGTCAATTTCGAGTTGTTACAAAATCTAGAAGAGGAAGAGCCCTTGTTGTCCCAAAGCGATTCGATGCCTAGGCTAATTAATGCAGTATTGCTTGTATATTGTTAGAAAATCTAGAAGAGGAAGAACCATTGTTGTCGCAAGGCGATATGATGACTAAGATGGTTGATGCAGCATTGCTTGTATATATTAAGTTAAGATGTATACATATCCATCTCATAATTGTAAATAGTGAAAAATTCACTTAATTTAGAGCTAGCATTTTTGGGCTCTTGTGGCATCGTTGTTTTGGCACTCTTGTGACATCATTATTTTGGGGCAATAGCGCGTCCTTTCTACTCGTTTGTTGAATGCGGCACTTACAAGGCGCGGTCTTATAGAGAGCTCTCTTGCAATTCAGTTTGGTTGTTTAGATACAAGATTGTTGCATCGTGCAATGGTGCGGGTTGTGTTGTTGTTGCAAGGTTTAAAAAGACCATAAATTTGGGGCGGATCCAGGATTTGTTGGAAGGGGATTCGGTACGAGCGTCGAAGGCTTCTACGGTGGTCCGGAGCATGTTCCCCCGGAAAATTTCGAAAATTAAAGCCCTCAGGAATGCGTTTTTAGGCAACTTGCGAGTGTTTGTTCAAGTTTATTAGCTTTTACAACATCTAAGTTATGTACTGATTTGCAAGAAAATTATACAAGGGGGGTTACCTGCAGTAAAAACAAAATGCGGAGCTGTTATAATTATACTGTATTAAGAAAATGAAATAAGATTTAACTTACTTTAGTCTTTAGTCTTAACCGTAAAATATATCAAAACAAGAAAAATGGTTTTCTGTGAGTCAGCTTGTCGTACAACACGTGTTCCTACCGGTATCACTGGCGCTACTGCGAATCCTCTTTGCAGTCGGGGTAGATTGTCCTTCACTGTCAAAACGAGAGAGAATGAATTTAATATGAGCAAACGATCAGTAACTGTAGGTAGTTTTTAAAGTCATTGTTTTAGTTTATACAGTTATTAACCTTGCCACTGACGTGGGATGGGCCAAACTTGATGGACCAAAAAATTGGTCAATTCTTGGTTGCTGTTTAACTCTTCTTGACATTGTAAACCGAAAATTCTATTGAATAAATATTTTGAATGAATGTTGCTTTTTAGACTTTTTGAGTGTTAAAGTAAGACACAGGGTCAACTAACGATCTGAAACAAATGAAAGAAAAGGATATATTACATACTTTTAGCGTTGTTTGTAAAATAACTTGTATGTTCAGTCAGTGTTAGAAAATCTAGAAGAGGAAGAACTATTGTTGTCCCAAGGCGATATGATGACTAAGCTGATTGATGCAGCATTGTTTGTATATATTGAGTTAAGATGTATACATATCCATCTCATAATTGTAAAGTTAGTGAAAAATTCACTTAATTTAGAGCTAGTAATTTTGGGCTCTTGTGGCATCATTGTTTGGGCACTCTTGTGGCATCATTATTTTGGGGCAATAGCGCGTCCTTTCTACTCGTTTGTTGAATGCGGCACTTACAGGGCGTGGTCTTATAGAGAGCTCTCTTGCAATTCAGTTTGGTTGTTTAGATACAAGATTGTTGCACCTTGCAATGGTGCAGGTTGTGTGTTGTTGCAAGGTTCAGAAAGAGGACCATAAATAGTGCCCCTTTTGTTTTTATCTTAATTTTATGCAACTGAGGCCTAAGCTAGGCCCACATCGAGTCAGCAACCCTGAGGTAGGACCTCCAAGTTCGTAAGTTTTATTCTAGCTTAACTTGGGCTGTAGGTTGAACTGACCCTTCAGAGCTTAGCTGTTCAGGGCTCAGCTGGGATTTTGAACCCAATAAAATAAAAAATAACAGTCAGTTACCTTTGGGAGCGGAGATTTCTGGTTTACAATGGTTCTGGTTTAGGGAGGTTCGATCGAACCCCCTGAACCCCCTTGGATTAGCCACAGTAAATAGTGCCCCTTTTGTTTTTATCTTAAGTTTATGCAACTGAGGCCTAACGTAGGCCCACATCGAGTCAGCAACTCTGAGGTAGGACCTAATAGGACCTCCGAGTCCGTAAGTTTTAGTCTAGTTTAAGTTAGGCTGTATGTCGAAGTGGCCCTTCAGGGCTCAGCTGGGATTTTGAACCCAATAAAATAAAAAATAACATGATCTTTCGAACCGGATTCTAGCCCAAGACTGAGTATTTGACTATTTTTCGGCAAAGTTCTGGTTGTGCAAATTGTAGCCCAAGTTAGGCCTGAACGGGTTGAGCATAATTTAGTTAAGGTCCCAGGGTAGAAAGTTTGGTCGCTCAATTGCGAAACTTGGCCGCTAGTCTGTCGTTGTTTTGGGCCTACATTTTTACCGGTTTGGTTAATTTTGGTTTAATTGTTCGTAGGCGGAGGTTGCAGACTTCAGTGCGCTAGTTACTTGGGTGGAAAATTTGATATTCCATACTGGTGGTTGGTCAGTACCCCAACCAAGCAATTCAGTTTATTTGAAAAAAGGCAAAATTTGAGTTTGATCAGTTTGGTTAAGTATTTTTGCCAATTCAGCTTATTTGGCATTGAGCCCAATTGTTGTTTGCATTGAAGACAATGGCGGTCTTGGCATTTTTGGCGCCCTAGGCGAGATCATGCAAAGGTCCTTTCCTCTGTCAACAGCACACTCCACCCCCGGTGCATAACCTCTGCCGCAATAAAACACACTGAACACGTTGTCTTTAAAACACAAAGCACCTCCTTCATTTATTGTTCTTAGCTTCAAGTAAGAACAAGTTGTCCTGAAACAAAAACTACAAAGAAATCTTGTATGAATAATAATTGAACACTCACTAAAGATTCCCAAATATATTACAACCAAAATAAATATTCCAATGTATATTGCACACAAAATAGATAAATAAAAAACTAATAAATCACACAATGTAGCTTAATAAAGGAATAAGATTGCCAGCTAGCAAATAACTTAATTTTAAATTTGGTTTAGAAGTTTTAGGTCTAATTGTTTTCCTATTAAAACCTGATCCTCCTGGTCTTCCTTGACGCAAATTCATAAATGATGTTATCATAGGAAATCTGCTCAGAAATCGTATGGTTAATGCTGATGACAGCAAGATCACTGAGGCTTTCTTGTATCATGGTGGATCTCAGGTAAGTTTTGATGAGCTTGAGCTTGGAAAAGCTCCTTTCCGCTCCAGCCACTGTCATTGGAAAGGTGACAGCAACCCTGAGGCGACCCAGAGGTTGGAATAGATCTCTGTGAGCTGCTTTTCATGGATAAACGTCAGCAGCTGAAGTGCTGTCATGCTCGTAGATGGCAGTTCAGACAAATTCTTTAATTCCTGTGCCAACTTCCTACCATCTAGATCAGAATGTCCTCGACAGCTTAAAGTGTTGCTGAGGGTTCCTGATTGCTCTGTCATCTCCTCATTTGACAAGTTTTGGAAGTTTGAGAGCACTCCAAACTTGTCTCTCACTTCTCCCAAGGTCTGCAATCTTTCCTGAAGCGATGAGATAGCAGCATCCACCACCATATTGAAAAAGGTCACCTCCAAATTTTTAAGTGCATCATTGATGTGCTCATCAGGGGACTCATAGGAGAAGTGCTGCTTTGTGGACTTCAGCCCCTTTTATAATCCGCATCTCCATTTCTTTCCATGTTGTCAAATGTTTTAAGTGTTCTGGCGTGTTTTCATGAGAATGAGCAAGGTGGTTGCATTCTTCCAGTCGTTAAGTCCTCCCTTTATTAAAGAAAAGTCTTTTGTCGAGAACAGTTTGCAGCAGAAGCAGAAGAGGCTGTTGTTTTTCCATGAATACATCAGCCAACTTCTCTTCATTTTCTCTCCGTTTACCAAGATTCTATTGAAGTATTGGTGGTGGCATTTTTTTCCATCCTCTCTCCTAGGAAAGATGAAATTAGGTGTTACCTGGTATGGTCCTCGCCAGAGGCGTACCGAAGGGGAGGGCGACAGGGGCGATCGGCCCCCCCTCCCTTGAGCTAATAAATTATTATTATTATTTTCCAGTAAAATTGCTAGGTTACAACAAGATGAGAATGAAAGTGAATATATTTCGGCGCCTTCGGCGCTAGCTTTTGCCTCCCCTACTACTAAAAATCTAAAATGGCTTAGGATCCCAAAAACTCTTAATCCGGCCCTGATAATAATTTTCTTTTATAAAGGTAGCAATCCAAGGAAATGCTTAATCTCGAAATTAGCACTTTTTTATTCTTATGTTAATACAAATCTGAGCATCCTAATTGCGGTTTGCATTGAATATTATGTTACTAATCAAATTTTTATCATAATTTTTATATTTTTTATAATAAAATTTTTAGATTTTTATTCATAATGTGTCTTAGCAGTAGCTAGTTAATCATCTCTAACTGAACGATAAGCTCATCATGAACGTACATAAAAATTATTTATCTCTATTTCAATTATACTTCTACGATTAGTTCCAAGTTCGCACCCCCCCTTGGCAAATTTCTGAGTACGCCCCTGGTCCTCGCATAACAAATTCTGTCCTCATCTTGTAATTCAGGACAGAAGGCCATTCAGCAGGATCAATTGGTTCTGCATCTGTCTGGATGGGCGGAATCGATGTGCCTTGATCAGCAGGTTCAGCACAGGAGGATCCTTCAGGTACACTGAAAGGATATAGAACAGATGAGAATCAATTTATTTATTTACAGTATGCTTATCATGGGTTAAACATAATCATTTTCATGTTTATTATTAGTACAACTTCACCTAGACTTGTGTCCTTGGTTTTTAGTATTAACTATTATATCATTTGAAATATAACACGTCCTTTGTAACTCTGTTATGCTTTTTCCCAATTCATTTATTTACATTAAATTATGCTTATGATAGGTTAAACATGATTCATATGATGATTGAGTCATTTTGTACAAGCTAACCAACTTAGCCCTCCTTGTTATCAGACAAGAGGACATATAGTAATTTAATACCGGTAATATGATACTAATATCTATGCTACCATTTTGTACAATGTACATACCTAAAGAAAGTGGCAGGGTAGAGAGGGTGGTTGATGTGCCTTCATCTGAGGAAACTGGCGCAGCAGAAGTAGAGGTGGAAGTAGATGGCCTTCATCCACAGACATCCCAGTTTTAGCAAAGGAGGGTCCTCCAAGATATTTTAGAAGTGCATCTGAAACGATATAAATAAATGTTATCATGTGAGGCAAACATGATGACACACAGTTGCTTCTGTCATTGTAAATAACTTATTACTGCCATCAGACATGGGCAGTAATGTATTTGAAAATACTTAAATACGTATTTAAATACAAATGTATTTAAATACAAATGTATCTAAATACATGTATTTATAAATACTTTTTGTAGGGATATTTAATTACATATTTAAATACTTTCGGAAAGTATTCAGTATTTGTAAATACCTGTTTTTAAATATATTTTTAAAATACTTTTTTGTGAACTGTTCAATTTTGCGAGGGATGTACAGTACTAACCACCCAGTATTTAACTGGTACCACAGAACACAGTAAAACATTTTTGAAGGTGCTTGTGCTTCCAGAAAGTTCCAGGCTCAGCAGGCTGGAACTTTCTGAAAGCACCTTGAAAAATGGAACTTCCATCCTACTCTAGTGGCGATTGTCACAGACTCACAGCTGCAGTGCGGCAGCCGGCAGTCCATCCTGAGGCATCGTCATATGTGGTTGTGTAAAGTTCAGCGCTAACTGTGCAATTAGCCTTAGCCTATTGATCATATTAGACGAGGACAACATTTGTAACATGGCTGCAGCAAGTGGAAGTGGTGGAAAAGAAGAGAGGCAAACTGTCAGATGCTCTCTTTGAAAAGCTTGTGCTAATGAGAGTAAATAAACAAAAAATATAATGAATGTCTCGATTTTATTTGACTCTAAGCTGATGTTAGTGATTTTATGTGCTTTTTGAAAAGTATCTAAATTGTATTTAAAATGTATTTAAATACATTTTAGGAATAATGTATTGTCACATTTTTGTTAAAGAAAAGTATAATTCAATGAAAAATTAAATCATTCGAATATCTATATAACATTGGGAATTCTGGAGAAATTTTGTTGGGTGTTCTTGGGATAATTAAAAATGTAGAGTGGTCACACTGATAAGTACATGTTAATAACAGCAGAAATCTAGTTAAGCCCAATACTAAAACTAAACTCCTATAAACCTTACACTTTATGGTGAGGGTGAGGGTTTTAAACTAAAAACCCAAAATCTGACAAGACAAACATGAAGCAGACAAATTTTAGAAGTCATTTCAGCAAAAAAAGAAAAAAATTGATGATTTTTACCTAAAACAGCGGATTGCCTACTTAAAATAGCAAACTTATCTTGATTTTACAGTTTAAAAAAGTAACGTTAGATATAAAAATGAAACTTAAATAGAATGTTCATGACATACCTCTACTTTTCGATCGCATCTCCTCCTCTTTTCTTCTCTTTCTTCCATGTGCACCTGACGGCTTTGTCCTCTTCAACATGATGCTCGGCCAGACACGACTCACTGTAAGCTAGAACACATACGAAATTGTGGAGTGTAGAAAAATCTGTCGCTAGCTACACTCTAATTTACTCTGCTTGATTTTAATAATTATAAACAGTTTTAACTTATACCCATTTCATTGCTTGTTTATTTTAATGAAATAACTTTTAATTTAGTTTTATAAATTGATTTTTACAAGCAAAATCGGTACCTATCATCAAGGATAAATATCTATCTCCAACCGGGGTTGGTGAGACCGTGAGTTGGTAAATTTCTCGAGCCCTGGACTGGAGCCTGTTTGAGAAGAAAAACAAAAAACGGGCGTACTATGTCACCCCCGCCACCAATTGGCGCCCTAGGCGACCGCCTATTTCGCCTTTGCCCAGGACCGCCACTGATTGAAGATGAGTGCAGCTAAATTGAACAAGTTTAGAAAAAGGAGAAGCACTTATAAAGGTCTAATTACAAAGGTCATTGCCACTATAGATTCTGCCATAGAGCAAGAGGATTTAAGTTTAGTGAATGCGCAGCTTTCCATATTAGAAACTAAAAAGGTTGCTCTAAGCGAAGTAAATGATAAAATTGAAGCTCTTATAGAAGAGGATGAAATAGAAAATGACAATTTACTTTGAAGAGATTATTGATGACATAATTAAAGCATGCCACAGAGCAAAACAGTTTAGCAGCTCAGTACAGTTAGAGACCAGGGCCAGAGATGGGCAAGATCACCAACTTTGGTGATCTTGAAGATCAAGATCAGATCACCAGAAAAATGTGATCTTGAAGATCAAGATCAGATCACCAGAAAAATGTGATCTTGAAGATCCAGATCAAGATCGTGATCTTGAAGATCACTTTTCAAGATCACTTTTTAAGATCACTTTTATATGAATTGAAAAAAGTTGTACTCTTGTAGAGTAAACAAAAACAAATTATTTTGTTAATCACTCCTGAAAAGTATCACTCCTAATACTCCCCTGAGGGCTGAGGCAATACAAGCATCGCATCCTACCCATGTCACCTGATCTAAACCACGGGATTGACGATTCCCCTTTCAGTTTTTCAGGTGGTAAACTTAAAACTTAGTATTATCATAACTTATCAGCAAAGAAAAAACTATTAAATGACCTACATATAGTTTTTAGTTCTATTTTTCTCAATTCTCATTTCACCAGGTCCATAACCCATATCAATGAATGGTCAGCATATATAAGTAAACATTTTTTACATAGAATTTAATTTTACAGTTTTACTGCAGTACGCAATTACTGACAATATAAGGGTAAAAACCGCAAGTTAAGAGTGTTAATTTAATGTTCAACCGCTGTAAACATTTGCTTTCAGCAAAACCAATTGTTCAAAGTTACCATCCGAGAGACGACTTCGTTTGGGGCTATGAACCATGCAGCAAACGAAAACAACCGTTCCACTGGTGCAGAGGAAGGTAGCGTGGTGTTATACCTCTTGAAGATCTTCTTTATAGCAGATACCTATCTAAAGAGTCGAGTGCCTTACTGGTGTCCTGCAAATAATTGAGGACTTCCAAGTCTTCCTTGTTGTTAGGAGCAGAGAATGAGCCGTCCATAGTTCTGAAGAAATCGTCTTCAGATGATGAGTCTGAGTTCACCGAACTATTACCACTGCTGTCAGAATTACAATTTCTTACAGCCATTTGCAGCTTGTCTTTTACTTGAGACTTGATTGCTTCATGATCGCCGAAATTAGGCCCTTGCAACAATGATATCCATCTAAGTTTGAAATACGGATGAGATACTGAGGCCAAAACGGCATCAGTTACCTCGGGGCTCAACGACAAAAAATGACCAAATCTGGCATTGAAGCCAGAGACGACTGCTGCCAGTAATGGCATGCAGTGTCTCAAGCGCAGGTCGTTTGGTTGGATAGGCTCCAATCTTGCGAGGGCATCTTGAGTCACTAGGACTGTTGGAAGAAGACAACCGTAGTAGCATTCTTTCTCTGCCTGTAATTTTTGAGGGCTGCTGCAATTGGTTTTAGAACAGACAAATATTCTGAAATAAATTCCAATTCATTGTCTTTGAGGATGGGTAGATTCAGTTCTTCAAGAGCTACATTCACGTCGTTCTTATGTTTATATATTTGGCTTAATGAGTCGTACATTGAGTTCCATCGGGTGACGCATGGGTACCTAAATTGGACGCCAGTTATTTCCTGTATTTTTTCTGCTGACTTGGGTTTACCAGCAGCATTCCACAGCGCCGAACATTTTCCCATTGCAGAATGCTTTATCTTCTTTAGTCCAGGTGAATTCAGTCCTTTATCTGCATCAGTTGTTGCTACCAAGTTCAATGTGTGGGAGGCACATCGAATATGGGATGATAGTTTCACTGACTCCTCTCCATGCTCTCCTGAATGTTCAGGAAAGTTGCTGATGATAACCTCTTCATCTGAATCTTTTTCATCATCATCTTCATCTGCATCATCTTCATCTTCATCAGCCGGTAAAGGATAACATAGGCCCTCTATTGGATGTAAATGGCGCTTTGGCTTCTGACGCTCAGGCGATGGCGGGTATTTTCAATAACTTTTTTGCGACAGTTTTTACCCTAGAGGACGTAAATAATGTCCCCGACGTTGACGATATCGTTCCATTTAGTAGCGAGACTATTTTAGATGAAATAACTGTTTACGAGGCTGAGATTGCGCATTATATCGATAGGCTAAAAGTTAGCAAGGCTCCAGGCCCTGACGCTTTTTATCCTAGACATTTGAAAGATTTGAAAGACGTTATCGTAGGCCCCTTAGCGAAGATTTTTAATCAGTCACTCGAAACGGGGATTATTCCTGAAGACTTCAAATTAGCTAACGTCACGCCTATTTTTAAAAAAGGCGACCGCGCGGTAGCTAGCAATTATAGGCCCATTAGCTTAACGTCAATTGTCGGTAAACTTTTGGAATCCGTAGTTAGGGATCGTATTATCGATCACTTAGAAAGTAGGGGTTTGATTAATAGTAGTCAGCACGGGTTTCGACGCCATAGGTCTTGTTTAACTAATTTGTTAGAATTTTATAACGAAATAGTGCGCGAATACGATAGGCATAGGGCAGCTGACGTTATTTATTTAGATTTTAAAAAGGCGTTCGATACAGTTCCGCATAGGAGACTAATTGCGAAGGTTAAAGCGCACGGTATCGCGGTCAGGTAGCTAACTGGTTAGAAGAATGGCTTCGTGCTAGGAGGCAGAGGGTCGTAGTTAATGGTAGTGAATCGGGGTGGTTAGATAGGTAGTGGTGTCCCACAGGGTTCAGTGTTAGGCCCATTGTTATTCGTAATTTACATTAACGACATAGATGTAGGATTGACTAGTAACGTGTCAAAATTCGCGGACGATACTAAAATAGGCGGTAAGGTTGTTAACGAGGACGATAGAAATAGGATCCAAGACGATGTAGATAGGATTATGGAGTGGACGGATAAGTGGCAGATGCAATTTAACGTAGATAAATGTAAAGTTTTGCATATAGGTTCTCGCAACAATAATTACGCGTACACGATGGATGATAGGGATTAGCGAGCGTTGACGAGGAAGTAGATTTAGGCGTACGCGTAACTAAAGATTTAAAGGTTAGGAACCAGTGCCTGGAGTCTTGCGCAAAAGCTAATAGGATGTTAGGCTTCATAGCGCGTAATTTCGAATTTAAATCGAAGGATATTATATTGCCCCTTTACAAGTCCCTAGTCAGGCCTCATTTGAATATGCCGTTCAGTTTTGGTGCCCGTACTTGCGTGAGGATATTGATAGGTTAGAAAGGGTTCAGCGTCGTGCCACGAAACTTATTCCGTCATTGCGCAATAAGCCTTATGAAGATAGGATTAAAGTGTTAGACTTGTATTCACTCGAAACTAGGAGATTAAGGGGGGAGCTTATTGAAGTTTTCAAAATCGTTAATAACATCGATAACGTAAATTTTGACAAATTGTTCACTTTCGATAATAGTAATACTCGCAATAACGGATTCAAGTTGCGTGGCAGACGTTTCATTACTAATATCGCTAAAAACTTCTTTACGTTTAAAGTAATTGATAAATGGAATAATCTTCCCGCGTCAGTCGTTCATTCTACCAGCGTTAATGTGTTTAAGAACCGTCTTGACAGACATTTTAAAAATATTAACGTTGTTTAAAATTAAAAAAAAGTTAAAACAGGAGCTCTGGTGGTGGTGCTCGAGGATGAGTCTGTTGACGATGAATGCCAGCTTGTGACATGCCAGCGTGTGATGCCAGCAATAAAAAAAAAAAAAAAAAAAAAAAAATTAGACTAACACGAATGTAGATGTAGCTCATAGCGTAAACTAACCCACTTTTTGTTTAACTTTACCTACTTTTTTTTTTTTCTTATCCTCCTTACTTTGCATGTCTCTAACTCTTTTCTTGCATGTTTGTAGTTTGCATGGTATGACAGTGAGTTAAGACTGTGTTTGCATGGTTTGTAAGCGTTCTTATTTTACTTCTTTTCATCTTTCACCCCTCTCCTATTTCTCCGACTATTTTTCTGACTTGTCGGCAGTGGCCGGCGGATGATGATGGTGAGACTTTTTCCTCTTTTTCTGAATGAATGTTAACCCACGAGTGATAGGTGTTGCTCCTTACTTAACCCCTTATTCTCTCTCTTCTCTTAACCCCCTACTCTTCCTTTCTCTCGGGCTAGCCTTAGAGTGGATCTTAGGGTCTTTGTTAGCCTTAGCTTCTGTAGATCTGTAGATCAATGTCGTCAGTACGATTCTGAACACGAACACCGAACTCTTTAAAGCATTTCACCATGTTCGATGCATTGTCGGTGACTGTAGATACAACTTTTCTATAAGATAAACCATGCTCCGAGTTGATCCTGTCCAATATTCCAGCAATTTTATCAAAGCTATGTGTTCCACGAAATCTTCGGCATGCCAGTGCAGCTGATCCTCGCGACAAGTCATCATTGATCTGTAATGTAAGAATATAAAATCAATGTTTGTATGAACATTTTTTTAAGCTTAATTTAATAATATTGGTTAGACACGCACCAGCTAAACTGCGCCACCAAACATTGAAGAGAAGAACTATGTGATATAAAGGAGGCAATTCAGCGATGAGTCGCCTACCATACCACCACATCAGTGACCCATCCCATAAGAGCAAAATGTGGAAGAGTCCATATTCACAGCCTGTGAATATGGACTCTTCCACATTTTGCTGTGAATCAGACACAATGACAGATGACAGAATCAGTGAATTAGTGTGAAATTACTGTGAATCACAGCAAAATGAAGACTCACCAAATTAATGAATGAGGAACACATGTCGAATAATTGAAAAGATTATACTATAAGTCTATCAGACTATCAGTCTATCACCAATGGTCAATTTATCAATTATATAAAAATAATACACTAAATCAATAGCATACCCAATGCGCAGTGACTCCCATGAAACTGCGGTGATTAGTTGACCATATGTCGCATGTAACACACACATGGTCAACTGCTGCCAGTTTTGCTTGTATGTCTTCCTTCATTGTACTGGTTGTTGTTGCAAGAGATCTAGCCAGGGTGCGTCTAGATGGCACCTGAACAGCCGGGTTGACGTCTGAAAAAAATATTTAAAAATTAAAACAAATACAATAGATTAGCTATGGAAAAAATATCAAAATATTTAGCTAGGCTAGCGATAGTCTAATGTTCATACAAATAATATGATTAATTATTTTAATCAGATATTAGCTATGGAAAAAATAGCAAAATATTTGAGTTATACTAACATGAAAGAAGATCCTTAAATTCATGTAGTTCAACTAGGCTCAATGGTAGGAGCCCATTAGCCACAAGCGAGAGAATCTTCTTTTCAAGGATATCCTTGCATATTGGTGGTCCTGGTTTTTGCTTGGAAATGTGGAACATGCTTAGTGTTGACTGCTTGGCAATTTTGGCAGGGCCAGCATTGCTGCCGCTGGCATCTTCTTCTTTAGCTGGACGCTTGCGAGATTTCTTCTCCGATTCATATTCACCCAAAAGATCCGAATGTAGTTTCTGCACAAGAAAATAAATTATTATCATGCGGAGAGACTTCTTGAACACCCTGTATAATATTTATCAGAGTATCAAACTTCTAGTTGAAATTAATACTTAACAAGATTCTAAAATTTTGTTATCTTTAACTAAAATTATTTTCACCATGATCAGTGCATTTTTATCCTATGTTAAATTGAAAGCCGAATTTCGTCCTTCAGTAACTAAATAGGAGAAATTACAGACATGGATCAGACAGAGAGAAAGACAGATACACCTGGCGTTTTATTATAGTTGGATATCGGCAGTTTTTAATGTAGTTACTAGTCCATAATCTATTAATATCTGAAGTGCACAATATATTCAAATGGACGTCTATGTAAATGTAGCATTAGTCTTGTATGGCACCAGTCACTTAAAATATGACTTGAACCATTATGTTAATGTTGCTACTTACTACTTAGTTACTAAGTAGTACTAACCCTGAGGTGCCTCAGAAGATTGCTTGTTGAGTCGAGGCCAGCAGACAGAATTGTAGTTTTCTTTGTACACTGCCTACAAATAACTTTGATACTGTTTCCAGTTTTTTCGACAATTTGAAAATATTTTCCGTTCAATAGCACAGATTGATCCTTATTACCAACATTGTTATCTAAATATATTGAATACTGTTCTGGTGACAACCTAGAATATTTGGTTCCCTTGGGAGCCTGTTGAAGTTGTAAAATTGCACTCATTATTAAAAAATTCAATCTGTAAATAAAATATGTTTAGAATTAATTTATTATGAATACGGACCTATAGGCTATATTTTATGCCTATATATAATAATATATTAATAGAACACTTTTAACATAATTGCACAGTAAATTACACTTTTTACGAGCCTAAATTCCACAGCAACTACACCTTCCATGAGCCCACGCATGACGCAAGTCACCCAACTAACAGAAAACATAAACAGTCGGTGTTGAACAAAGTTGCCACCAGATGTCGCTTGGACAAAAAACAAATGACATTCGCATAGCGGCATATTTAAGAATCTGAAATTAAAAGTGATCTTGAAGTCTAAAGTGATCTTCAAGATCAAGATCACAAGAAATAAAGTGATCTTAGATCAAGATCAAGATCACCATAATAAAAGTGATCTTCAAGATCAAGATCAGATCACGATCTTGATCTTCAAGATCACGATCTGATCTTGAAGATCAAGATCGTGCCCATCTCTGGATATAGCTACTATGGAGAAACGCTACCAAGGGAGGTGGGATCCGGCAATGTTAGCTGATTACTGCTGGACATTGATGCGAGAAGCTCCTAATGAAAACTACAAGAGAAAATCAGTGACAAAGAAGTTTTAAGAAGAATATTTTAAATGCCAATCTGCCACTAATATAATTTTTATGAAGTATTTTTACTAACTTCTGTACACTTTTTGAATAAATATTAAAATACAAATTTCTCAGTAACCTTGGGTGATAGAGAAATTCTACGGCTATATTTGGAATCAGCGGAAAAAATCCTATAAGACCGACCTGTTCACGTCCAAGAAACAAAAAAAAGTTAAAATTTGTTCCCCAGTGTTATCAGTGGTGGGCACCGTTAACCAAAAAGTTAACTTCGATAACGATAATCCGTTAACCCCAATTTTTAACTCCGATAACGATAATCCGATAATTTTACTACAAATTTAACGGAAGTTAACGATAATCCGTTAACGATAACTATTTCTTTACTAACATTTAAAAAAATCAAGGAAAAAAGCTTTAAAACCCATAGAAAATGTTTATTTATGCAAAATCCAACAATAAATAGGTATTTAACTGTATTTTTATCGGTATCCGGACAACTGCCACCTGGAAAACTGCCACCCGGACAACTGCCACCCTGGAAAACTGCCACCCGGAAAACTGCCACCCTGGAAAACTGCCACCCAGACAACTGCCACAGGTAGGGTTAGGTTAGGTTAGGTTTTTTCTAATATTATTTTATGTATGTATAGATATCTATTAATTCATTGTTAAATATCCATTTTTAAAAGTCTATTTTATAAATAATATTTTTCTACAACTTTTTTTGTTAATTTTCATAAACACTAGGGGCAGTTTTCCAGTGTGACCGGGAGGGTGGCGGTCGAAACCGAGCTTCGAGATTACTCGTGGCTACCCTGGTTTAACACCATCAACTTGTATAATCCAACGAGGGCATGTTGACCTAGTAGGAAAAGAATGGAGGAAAACAAATAAAAGACACCCCTCCAGTTTTTTTAACTTAAAAAAGACGAAAACTAACGAGGGCATTTCCGCAAGAAAGTCTTTGAAAAGAAGTTCGTAAAGAAAGTGGTAAAATTAAAAGAAGTGATATGTGTGAAAGATACATAACCCGAGTAGCCAAAAGAGAAGACTTTGGGCGGTATGGACCGGGAGGGCGCGCAACTCTCCTGAACCCACCCCGGAGTGGTGAAAACTGAATCGAGAATGACAAGGACTGCTATCAGCGAGTACCTCGTCCCCCCCCCCCCCCAAACCCTAAAACCAGCAGGGTGCATTTTAACCCACCCCCCAACACAAGTTCGTGCCAGGAACAAGGGCATAAACACTAGGGGCAGTTTCCCAGTGTGGCAGTTGTCCGGGTGGCAGTTATCCGGGTGGCAGTTTTCCAGGTGGCAGTTTTCCAGGGTGGCAGTTGTCCGGTGGCAGTTGTCCGGGTGGCAGTTTTCCAGGTGGCAGTTGTCCTAGAACCATTTTTATGAAGTTTTGCAACTTTTTTGCTTAATAACTTTTTTTTTTATTTTTAATAAAAAATGTACTGATTACATGTTTTGAAACCCGTTACCCTTGTAACCATTAACTAAATTTTAATTTACCAGAGAATTATTATGGCGGGAACTGAAAGGTAAAATTAAATTTTAGGCACATTTATTAAAGACTATGACACAATGTGCTGGTTGCCCTTCAGAAAGACCAACTTCTCAAAGTTACGCAGTGTAAAAATACTTATTCATTAGTCATTACTATAAATTAATTTTTCTCAACTGTACATTTTACCATACGTATCTCCATACGTATTAATATATATATATAATATTATAGGACTTTTACTAACGTTAAAAGAACCTTCTTACCTTCAATAAAAAGCGCACAACCTCCCCTTGCGAGATCTGGAAGCAGACTGAAGTTATGGCGGTTTGAATTCATTCGCGGAGCGGTGATCTTCCGTGAATGACTCCTCGCAGTTAACGTGTTAACGGACTTTAACAGACTAAATATCGAGTTATCGGAAGTTAACTGGTCCGATAACGATAAATGGAAATTAACTTCCGTTAATAGTCCGTTAAAAAAAGTTAACTTCGTTAATTAACTGTTATCGGATTAACGCTTTAGTGCCCAACACTGCTAATTATGAACATTATTCTGATTTCAGCAAACTTGTCAGGGTCACAGCCTACTGTTTGAGGTTTGATCACAACTGTTTAACTACAATTAACAAACAGCTAAATAAGAACAATCATAATTATACAGAAGTTGCAACCAAGTACTGGATAGGGCATGCACAACAAAAGGAGTACAATAAAGAGTTAGAATTCTAGACTAATGGGAAACAAACAAAAGATCCTGTACCATCAGTAGTTGTGGACCTAAACTTGTTCAGAGATGAGGAAGGCCTTCTAACGTGTAAAGGGAGATTAGACAAATCAAAACTGTCTTACAAAAGCAAACATCCAATCCTTTTACCTAGATTTAGCTATTTGACAACATTAATCATCAGGAAAACACACAATGATGTACATCATATGGGGGTACCACCGACACTAACTACATTAAGAAAAACTTATTGGATACCCAAGGGAAGGATCACTGTTAAAACAGTCCTGAGTGAGTGTGTCACATGTAGGCGTATTCATGCTAGGCCCTATAGGAAACCAAATCCTCCTGCTTTGCCAGAGGAGAGAGTTACTCTCAACAGACCCTTTGAGACTGTAGACATTGACTATACAGGAGCATTGACTGTAGGGGTGGTTGACACTGAACAAAAAATGTACATTGTACTGTTTACATGTGCTGCCTCACGAGCTGTTTATCTGGATGTTGTGGAGGACCTTACAGCAGAATCTTTTGTTGCTGTCTTTAAGAGATTCTGTGCACGACATTCAGTACCCAAGACAGTTTGGACTGACAATGCTACATATTTCAAGTCTGGTGAACAAGTCATCAACGACTTGTTAAGCAACGAACTCACACAATTATATATACAAAATTCAAACATAAAGTGGAAGTATATTCCAGTTGCCTCTCCTTGGTATGGTTCTATCTGGGAGAGGAATATACAAACAGTAAAGAATTGCTTGAAGAAAGCAATTGGTAAAAAACATATACACTTATTTGAGTTGCTCACTCTCCTGGCTGAGATTGAGAACATCATCAACAATAGACCACTCACTTATGTGAGTGACAACATTAATGACCCGGAACCATTAACTCCAAATCATCTGATTCGGGGAGAACAAGTTAGTCTCCTGCCGGACTACAATATAGACTCTTCAGAAGACCCAAACTGGACTCAACGACACGATGAACTCCAGACTAAGTTACAACACTTAACTAGAGTTAAAGCTCATTTCATTAAACAGTGGAAAACTGAGTACTTGATGGGTCTAAGGAAGAGACATAAACAAATGACTAGAAGGATTGGTCTGACACAATTAAGGTAGGGGACCTTGTTCTCATACATGACAGTACTCCAAGACAATACTGCCTCTGGCTAGAGTTTGAAGACTCAGCCAGGGGCAGACGGGTAACAAGAGTGGTCAAATTAAGGACTTCAACGGGTGACACAACAAAGACATTTCTCTTTTGTACCCCTTACTGTAGAATCTGGACCCAAAACAATGGACTTTGGAGAACCTTCTCCACCGACAGTAACAACTGGAGACACTGAACTTCCAGTAACTATTCCTTTGACAGTAGGAGTGGTAACGCATCCTACTACAACATTGACAGACACAAGACCTCAGCGACAAACAGCATTAAAAGCGCGACTAGTTTTACAACAAAATAGATGCTGGGGAATTGTAATTTTATCTTCTAACTTTCACTTTTCCTTTTCTTATGGTAAAGACCATAGACAGTTTCATCCTATGGATGTATATTTTCTCTTCTAATTAAATGCTACATTTTCTCCATGAGAAGGTGAGGATAGTCCTGTTAATCAGATTAACAGGCATTTACAGTCAATAGTTAGCTAGTCTACACTCAGACATAAAAATTGGTGACAATGACACCAAAATTTTTATCTCCCGGGGCCTCCAGTATATGGAAAACTGATGTGTGGGTAGTTGGGAGGTAACGAAAATGGTTCACTGAGTAGGTAGGTAGTTAATCTAACAATTATTAAATTCCTTTTATGTCAATAACTGGGTGGATGAAACCAATTGGTTGCTCACCAGAGTTATTCTCCACACTAGTATTTATATACTGTGTGAGAAGAGCGTGCTCGGTAATAGACAGAGATGGGCAAGATCACCAACTTTGGTGATCTTGAAGATCAAGATCAGATCACCAGAAAAATGTGATCTTGAAGATCAAGATCAGATCACCAGAAAAATGTGATCTTGAAGATCCAGATCAAGATCGTGATCTTGAAGATCACTTTTCAAGATCACTTTTTAAGATCACTTTTATATGAATTGAAAAAAGTTGTACTCTTGTAGAGTAAACAAAAACAAATTATTTTGTTAATCACTCCTGAAAAGTATCACTCCTAATACTCCCCTGAGGGCTGAGGCAATACAAGCATCGCATCCTACCCATGTCACCTGATCTAAACCACGGGGATTGACGATTCCCCTTTCAGTTTTTCAGGTGGTAAACTTAAAACTTAGTATTATCATAACTTATCAGCAAAGAAAAAACTATTAAATGACCTACATATAGTTTTTAGTTCTATTTTTCTCAATTCTCATTTCACCAGGTCCATAACCCATATCAATGAATGGTCAGCATATATAAGTAAACATTTTTTACATAGAATTTAATTTTACAGTTTTACTGCAGTACGCAATTACTGACAATATAAGGGTAAAAACCGCAAGTTAAGAGTGTTAATTTAATGTTCAACCGCTGTAAACATTTGCTTTCAGCAAAACCAATTGTTCAAAGTTACCATCCGAGAGACGACTTCGTTTGGGGCTATGAACCATGCCAGCAAACGAAAACAACCGTTCCACTGGTGCAGAGGAAGGTAGCGTGGTGTTATACCTCTTGAAGATCTTCTTTATAGCAGGATACCTATCTAAAGAGTCGAGTGCCTTACTGGTGTCCTGCAAATAATTGAGGACTTCCAAGTCTTCCTTGTTGTTAGGAGCAGAGAATGAGCCGTCCATAGTTCTGAAGAAATCGTCTTCAGATGATGAGTCTGAGTTCACCGAACTATTACCACTGCTGTCAGAATTACAATTTCTTACAGCCATTTGCAGCTTGTCTTTTACTTGAGACTTGATTGCTTCATGATCGCCGAAATTAGGCCCTTGCAACAATGATATCCATCTAAGTTTGAAATACGGATGAGATACTGAGGCCAAAACGGCATCAGTTACCTCGGGGCTCAACGACAAAAAATGACCAAATCTGGCATTGAAGCCAGAGACGACTGCTGCCAGTAATGGCATGCAGTGTCTCAAGCGCAGGTCGTTTGGTTGGATAGGCTCCAATCTTGCGAGGGCATCTTGAGTCACTAGGACTGTTGGAAGAAGACAACCGTAGTAGCATTCTTTCTCTGCCTGTAATTTGTTGAGGGCTGCTGCAATTGGTTTTAGAACAGACAAATATTCTGAAATAAATTCCAATTCATTGTCTTTGAGGATGGGTAGATTCAGTTCTTCAAGAGCTACATTCACGTCGTTCTTATGTTTATATATTTGGCTTAATGAGTCGTACATTGAGTTCCATCGGGTGACGCATGGGTACCTAAATTGGACGCCAGTTATTTCCTGTATTTTTTCTGCTGACTTGGGTTTACCAGCAGCATTCCACAGCGCCGAACATTTTCCCATTGCAGAATGCTTTATCTTCTTTAGTCCAGGTGAATTCAGTCCTTTATCTGCATCAGTTGTTGCTACCAAGTTCAATGTGTGGGAGGCACATCGAATATGGGATGATAGTTTCACTGACTCCTCTCCATGCTCTCCTGAATGTTCAGGAAAGTTGCTGATGATAACCTCTTCATCTGAATCTTTTTCATCATCATCTTCATCTGCATCATCTTCATCAATGTCGTCAGTACGATTCTGAACACGAACACCGAACTCTTTAAAGCATTTCACCATGTTCGATGCATTGTCGGTGACTGTAGATACAACTTTTCTATAAGATAAACCATGCTCCGAGTTGATCCTGTCCAATATTCCAGCAATTTTATCAAAGCTATGTGTTCCACGAAATCTTCGGCATGCCAGTGCAGCTGATCCTCGCGACAAGTCATCATTGATCTGTAATGTAAGAATATAAAATCAATGTTTGTATGAACATTTTTTTAAGCTTAATTTAATAATATTGGTTAGACACGCACCAGCTAAACTGCGCCACCAAACATTGAAGAGAAGAACTATGTGATATAAAGGAGGCAATTCAGCGATGAGTCGCCTACCATACCACCACATCAGTGACCCATCCCATAAGAGCAAAATGTGGAAGAGTCCATATTCACAGCCTGTGAATATGGACTCTTCCACATTTTGCTGTGAATCAGACACAATGACAGATGACAGAATCAGTGAATTAGTGTGAAATTACTGTGAATCACAGCAAAATGAAGACTCACCAAATTAATGAATGAGGAACACATGTCGAATAATTGAAAAGATTATACTATAAGTCTATCAGACTATCAGTCTATCACCAATGGTCAATTTATCAATTATATAAAAATAATACACTAAATCAATAGCATACCCAATGCGCAGTGACTCCCATGAAACTGCGGTGATTAGTTGACCATATGTCGCATGTAACACACACATGGTCAACTGCTGCCAGTTTTGCTTGTATGTCTTCCTTCATTGTACTGGTTGTTGTTGCAAGAGATCTAGCCAGGGTGCGTCTAGATGGCACCTGAACAGCCGGGTTGACGTCTGAAAAAAATATTTAAAAATTAAAACAAATACAATAGATTAGCTATGGAAAAAATATCAAAATATTTAGCTAGGCTAGCGATAGTCTAATGTTCATACAAATAATATGATTAATTATTTTAATCAGATATTAGCTATGGAAAAAATAGCAAAATATATTTAAAAAAAATTTTTATACTAACATGAAAGAAGATCCTTAAATTCATGTAGTTCAACTAGGCTCAATGGTAGGAGCCCATTAGCCACAAGCGAGAGAATCTTCTTTTCAAGGATATCCTTGCATATTGGTGGTCCTGGTTTTTGCTTGGAAATGTGGAACATGCTTAGTGTTGACTGCTTGGCAATTTTGGCAGGGCCAGCATTGCTGCCGCTGGCATCTTCTTCTTTAGCTGGACGCTTGCGAGATTTCTTCTCCGATTCATATTCACCCAAAAGATCCGAATGTAGTTTCTGCACAAGAAAATAAATTATTATCATGCGGAGAGACTTCTTGAACACCCTGTATAATATTTATCAGAGTATCAAACTTCTAGTTGAAATTAATACTTAACAAGATTCTAAAATTTTGTTATCTTTAACTAAAATTATTTTCACCATGATCAGTGCATTTTTATCCTATGTTAAATTGAAAGCCGAATTTCGTCCTTCAGTAACTAAATAGGAGAAATTACAGACATGGATCAGACAGAGAGAAAGACAGATACACCTGGCGTTTTATTATAGTTGGATATCGGCAGTTTTTAATGTAGTTACTAGTCCATAATCTATTAATATCTGAAGTGCACAATATATTCAAATGGACGTCTATGTAAATGTAGCATTAGTCTTGTATGGCACCAGTCACTTAAAATATGACTTGAACCATTATGTTAATGTTGCTACTTACTACTTAGTTACTAAGTAGTACTAACCCTGAGGTGCCTCAGAAGATTGCTTGTTGAGTCGAGGCCAGCAGACAGAATTGTAGTTTTCTTTGTACACTGCCTACAAATAACTTTGATACTGTTTCCAGTTTTTTCGACAATTTGAAAATATTTTCCGTTCAATAGCACAGATTGATCCTTATTACCAACATTGTTATCTAAATATATTGAATACTGTTCTGGTGACAACCTAGAATATTTGGTTCCCTTGGGAGCCTGTTGAAGTTGTAAAATTGCACTCATTATTAAAAAATTCAATCTGTAAATAAAATATGTTTAGAATTAATTTATTATGAATACGGACCTATAGGCTATATTTTATGCCTATATATAATAATATATTAATAGAACACTTTTAACATAATTGCACAGTAAATTACACTTTTTACGAGCCTAAATTCCACAGCAACTACACCTTCCATGAGCCCACGCATGACGCAAGTCACCCAACTAACAGAAAACATAAACAGTCGGTGTTGAACAAAGTTGCCACCAGATGTCGCTTGGACAAAAAACAAATGACATTCGCATAGCGGCATATTTAAGAATCTGAAATTAAAAGTGATCTTGAAGTCTAAAGTGATCTTCAAGATCAAGATCACAAGAAATAAAGTGATCTTAGATCAAGATCAAGATCACCATAATAAAATGATCTTCAAGATCAAGATCAGATCACGATCTTGATCTTCAAGATCACGATCTGATCTTGAAGATCAAGATCGTGCCCATCTCTGGATATAGCTACTATGGAGAAACGCTACCAAGGGAGGTGGGATCCGGCAATGTTAGCTGATTACTGCTGGACATTGATGCGAGAAGCTCCTAATGAAAACTACAAGAGAAAATCAGTGACAAAGAAGTTTTAAGAAGAATATTTTAAATGCCAATCTGCCACTAATATAATTTTTATGAAGTATTTTTACTAACTTCTGTACACTTTTTGAATAAATATTAAAATACAAATTTCTCAGTAACCTTGGGTGATAGAGAAATTCTACGGCTATATTTGGAATCAGCGGAAAAAATCCTATAAGACCGACCTGTTCACGTCCAAGAAACAAAAAAAAGTTAAAATTTGTTCCCCAGTGTTTCAGTGGTGGGCCCGTTACCAAAAAGTTAACTTCGATAACGATAATCCGTTAACCCCCAATTTTTAACTCCGATAACGATAATCGATAATTTTAACTACAAATATTAACGGAAGTTAACGATAATCCGTTAACGATAACTTTTCTTACTAACATTTAAAAAAATCAAGGAAAAAAGCTTTAAAAACCATAGAAAATGTTTTTTATGCAAAATCCAACAATAAATAGGTATTAACTGTATTTTTATCGGTATCCGGACAACTGCACCTGGAAAACTGCCACCACCGGACAACTGCCACCCTGGGAAAACTGCCACCCGGAACACTGCCACCCTGGAAAACTGCCACCCAGACAAACTGCCCACAGTAGGGTTAGGTTAGGTTAGGTTTTTTCTAATATTATTTTATGTATGTATAGATATCTATTAATTCATTGTTAAAATATCCATTTTAAAAAGTCTATTTTTAAATAATATTTTTCTAACAACTTTTTGTTAATTTTCATAAACACTAGGGGCAGTTTTCCAGTGTGACCGGGAGGTGGAGGTCGAAACCGAGCTTCGAGATTACTCGTGGCTACCCTGGTTTAACCCATCAACTTGTATAATCCAACGAGGGCATGTTGACCTAGTAGGAAAAGAATGGAGGAAAACAAATAAAAGACACCCCTCCAGTTTTTTTAACTTAAAAAAGACGAAAACTAACGAGGGCATTTCCGCAAGAAAGTCTTGAAAAGAAGTTCGTAAAGAAAGTGGTAAAATTAAAGAAGTGATATGTGTGAAAGATACATAACCCGAGTAGCCAAAAGAGAAGACTTGGGCGGTATGGACCGGGAGGGCGCGCACTCCTGAACCCACCCCGGAGTGGTGAAAATGAATCGAGAATGACAAGGACTGCTATCAGCGAGTACCTCGTCCCCCCCCCCCCCCAAACCCTAAAACCAGCAGGGTGCATTTTAACCCACCCCCCAACACAAGTTCGTGCCAGGAACAAGGGCATAAACACTAGGGGCAGTTTCCCAGTGTGGCAGTTGTCCGGGTGGCAGTTATCCGGGTGGCAGTTTTCAGGTGGCAGTTTTCCAGGGTGGCAGTTGTCCGGTGGCAGTTGTCCGGGTGGCAGTTTTCCAGGTGGCAGTTGTCCTAGAACCATTTTTATGAAGTTTTGCAACTTTTTTGCTTAATAACTTTTTTTTTTATTTTTAATAAAAAATGTACTGATTACATGTTTTGAAACCCGTTACCCTTGTAACCATTAACTAAATTTTAATTTACCAGAGAATTATTATGGCGGGAACTGAAAGGTAAAATTAAATTTTAGGCACATTTATTAAAGACTATGACACAATGTGCTGGTTGCCCTTCAGAAAGACCAACTTCTCAAAGTTACGCAGTGTAAAAATACTTATTCATTAGTCATTACTATAAATTAATTTTTCTCAACTGTACATTTTACCATACGTATCTCCATACGTATTAATATATATATATAATATTATAGGACTTTTACTAACGTTAAAAGAACCTTCTTACCTTCAATAAAAAGCGCACAACCTCCCCTTGCGAGATCTGGAAGCAGACTGAAGTTATGGCGGTTTGAATTCATTCGCGGAGCGGTGATCTTCCGTGAATGACTCCTCGCAGTTAACGTGTTAACGGACTTTAACAGACTAAATATCGAGTTATCGGAAGTTAACTGGTCGCGATAACGATAAATGGAAATTAACTTCCGTTAATAGTCCGTTAAAAAAAGTTAACTTCGTTAATTAACTGTTATCGGATTAACGCTTTAGTGCCCAACACTGCTAATTATGAACATTTTCTGATTTCAGCAAACTTGTCAGGGTCACAGCCTACTGTTTGAGGTTTGATCACAACTGTTTAACTACAATTAACAAACAGCTAAATAAGAACAATCATAATTATACAGAAGTTGCAACCAAGTACTGGATAGGGCATGCACAACAAAAGGAGTACAATAAAGAGTTAGAATTCTAGACTAATGGGAAACAACAAAAGATCCTGTACCATCAGTAGTTGTGGACCTAAACTTGTTCAGAGATGAGGAAGGCCTTCTAACGTGTAAAGGGAGATTAGACAAATCAAAACTGTCTTACAAAAGCAAACATCCATCCTTTTACCTAGATTTAGCTATTTGACAACATTAATCATCAGGAAAACACACAATGATGTACATCATATGGGGGTACCACCGACACTAACTACATTAAGAAAAACTTATTGGATACCCAAGGGAAGGATCACTGTTAAAACAGTCCTGAGTGAGTGTGTCACATGTAGGCGTATTCATGCTAGGCCCTATAGGAAACCAAATCCTCCTGCTTTGCCAGAGGAGAGAGTTACTCTCAACAGACCCTTTGAGACTGTAGACATTGACTATACAGGAGCATTGACTGTAGGGGTGGTTGACACTGAACAAAAAATGTACATTGTACTGTTTACATGTGCTGCCTCACGAGCTGTTTATCTGGATGTTGTGGAGGACCTTACAGCAGAATCTTTTGTTGCTGTCTTTAAGAGATTCTGTGCACGACATTCAGTACCCAAGACAGTTTGGACTGACAATGCTACATATTTCAAGTCTGGTGAACAAGTCATCAACGACTTGTTAAGCAACGAACTCACACACATTATATATACAAAATTCAAACATAAAGTGGAAGTATATTCCAGTTGCCTCTCCTTGGTATGGTTCTATCTGGGAGAGGAATATACAAACAGTAAAGAATTGCTTGAAGAAAGCAATTGGTAAAAAACATATACACTTATTTGAGTTGCTCACTCTCCTGGCTGAGATTGAGAACATCATCAACAATAGACCACTCACTTATGTGAGTGACAACATTAATGACCCGGAACCATTAACTCCAAATCATCTGATTCGGGGAGAACAAGTTAGTCTCCTGCCGGACTACAATATAGACTCTTCAGAAGACCCAAACTGGACTCAACGACACGATGAACTCCAGACTAAGTTACAACACTTAACTAGAGTTAAAGCTCATTTCATTAAACAGTGGAAAACTGAGTACTTGATGGGTCTAAGGAAGAGACATAAACAAATGACTAAGAAGGATTGGTCTGACACAATTAAGGTAGGGGACCTTGTTCTCATACATGACAGTACTCCAAGACAATACTGGCCTCTGGCTAGAGTTTTAGAACTCAGACCAGGGCAGACGGGGTAACAAGAGTGGTCAAATTAAGGACTTCAACGGGTGACACAACAAGAGACATTTCTCTTTTGTACCCCTTACTGTAGAATCTGGACCCAAAACAATGGACTTTGGAGAACCTTCTCCACCGACAGTAACAACTGGAGACACTGAACTTCCAGTAACTATTCCTTTGACAGTAGGAGTGGTAACGCATCCTACTACAACATTGACAGACACAAGACCTCAGCGACAAACAGCATTAAAAGCGCGACTAGTTTTACAACAAAAAATAGATGCTGGGGAATTGTAATTTTATCTTCTAACTTTCACTTTTCCTTTTCTTATGGTAAAGACCATAGACAGTTTCATCCTATGGATGTATATTTTCTCTTCTAATTAAATGCTACATTTCTCCATGAGAAGGTGAGGATAGTCACTGTTAATCAGATTAACAGGCATTTACAGTCAAATAGTTAGCTAGTCTACACTCAGACATAAAAATTGGTGACAATGACACCAAAATTTTTATCTCCCGGGGCCTCCAGTATATGGAAAACTGATGTGTGGGTAGTTGGGAGGTAACGAAAATGGTTCACTGAGTAGGTAGGTAGTTAATCTAACAATTATTAAATTCCTTTTATGTCAATAACTGGGTGGATGAAACCAATTGGTTGCTCACCAGAGTTATTCTCCACACTAGTATTTATATACTGTGTGAGAAGAGCGTGCTCGGTAATAGACAGAGATGGGCAAGATCACCAACTTTGGTGATCTTGAAGATCAAGATCAGATCACCAGAAAAATGTGATCTTGAAGATCAAGATCAGATCACCAGAAAAATGTGATCTTGAAGATCCAGATCAAGATCGTGATCTTGAAGATCACTTTTCAAGATCACTTTTTAAGATCACTTTTATATGAATTGAAAAAAGTTGTACTCTTGTAGAGTAAACAAAAACAAATTATTTTGTTAATCACTCCTGAAAAGTATCACTCCTAATACTCCCTGAGGGCTGAGGCAATACAAGCATCGCATCCTACCCATGTCACCTGATCTAAACCACGGGGATTGACGATTCCCCTTTCAGTTTTTCAGGTGGTAAACTTAAAACTTAGTATTATCATAACTTATCAGCAAAGAAAAAACTATTAAATGACCTACATATAGTTTTTAGTTCTATTTTTCTCAATTCTCATTTCACCAGGTCCATAACCCATATCAATGAATGGTCAGCATATATAAGTAAAACATTTTTTACATAGAATTTAATTTTACAGTTTTACTGCAGTACACAATTACTGACAATATAAGGGTAAAAACCGCAAGTTAAGAGTGTTAATTTAATGTTCAACCGCTGTAAACATTTGCTTTCAGCAAAACCAATTGTTCAAAGTTACCATCCGAGAGACGACTTCGTTTGGGGCTATGAACTATGCCAGCAAACGAAAACAACCGTTCCACTGGTGCAGAGGAAGGTAGCGTGGTGTTATACCTCTTGAAGATCTACTTTATAGCAGGATACCTATCTAAAGAGTCGAGTGCCTTACTGGTGTCCTGCAAATATTGAGGACTTCCAAGTTTTCCTTGTTGTTAGGAGCAGAGAATGAGCCGTCCATAGTTCTGAAGAAATCGTCTTCAGATGATGAGTCTGAGTTCACCGAACTATTACCACTGCTGTCAGAATTACAATTTCTTACAGCCATTTGCAGCTTGTCTTTTACTTGAGACTTGATTGCTTCATGATCGCCGAAATTAGCCCTTGCAACAATGATATCCATCTAAGTTTGAAATACGGATGAGATACTGAGGCCAAAACGGCATCAGTTACCTCGGGGCTCAACGACAAAAAATGACCAAATCTGGCATTGAAGCCAGAGACGACTGCTGCCAGTAATGGCATGCAGTGTCTCAAGCGCAGGTCGTTTGGTTGGATAGGCTCCAATCTTGCGAGGGCATCTTGAGTCACTAGGACTGTTGGAAGAAGACAACCGTAGTAGCATTCTTTCTCTGCCTGTAATTTGTTGAGGGCTGCTGCAATGGTTTTAGAACAGACAAATATTCTGAAATAAATTCCAATTCATTGTCTTTGAGGATGGGTAGATTCAGTTCTTCAAGAGCTACATTCACGTCGTTCTTATGTTTATATATTTGGCTTAATGAGTCGTACATTGAGTTCCATCGGGTGACGCATGGGTACCTAAATTGGACGCCAGTTATTTCCTGTATTTTTTCTGCTGACTTGGGTTTACCAGCAGCATTCCACAGCGCCGAACATTTTCCCATTGCAGAATGCTTTATCTTCTTTAGTCCAGGTGAATTCAGTCCTTTATCTGCATCAGTTGTTGCTACCAAGTTCAATGTGTGGGAGGCACATCGAATATGGGATGATAGTTTCACTGACTCCTCTCCATGCTCTCCTGAATGTTCAGGAAAGTTGCTGATGATAACCTCTTCATCTGAATCTTTTTCATCATCATCTTCATCTGCATCATCTTCATCAATGTCGTCAGTACGATTCTGAACACGAACACCGAACTCTTAAAGCATTTCACCATGTTCGATGCATTGTCGGTGACTGTAGATACAACTTTTCTATAAGATAAACCATGCTCCGAGTTGATCCTGTCCAATATTCCAGCAATTTTATCAAAGCTATGTGTTCCACGAAATCTTCGGCATGCCAGTGCAGCTGATCCTCGCGACAAGTCATCATTGATCTGTAATGTAAGAATATAAAATCAATGTTTGTATGAACATTTTTTTAAGCTTAATTTAATAATATTGGTTAGACACGCACCAGCTAAACTGCGCCACCAAACATTGAAGAGAAGAACTATGTGATATAAAGGAGGCAATTCAGCGATGAGTCGCCTACCATACCACCACATCAGTGACCATCCCATAAGAGCAAAATGTGGAAGAGTCCATATTCACAGCCTGTGAATATGGACTCTTCCACATTTTGCTGTGAATCAGACACAATGACAGATGACAGAATCAGTGAATTAGTGTGAAATTACTGTGAATCACAGCAAAATGAAGACTCACCAAATTAATGAATGAGGAACACATGTCGAATAATTGAAAAGATTATACTATAAGTCTATCAGACTATCAGTCTATCACCAATGGTCAATTTTCAATTATATAAAAATAATACACTAAATCAATAGCATATCCAATGCGCAGTGACTCCATGAAACTGCGGTGATTAGTTGACCATATGTCGCATGTAACACACACATGGTCAACTGCTGCCAGTTTTGCTTGTATGTCTTCCTCATTGTACTGGTTCTTGTTGCAAGAGATCTAGCCAGGGTGCGTCTAGATGGCACCTGAACAGCCGGGTTGACGTCTGAAAAAAATATTTAAAAATTAAAACAAATACAATAGATTAGCTATGGAAAAAATATCAAAATATTTAGCTAGGCTAGCGATAGTCTAATGTTCATACAAATAATATGATTAATTATTTTAATCAGATATTAGCTATGGAAAAAATAGCAAAATATTTGAGTTATACTAACATGAAAGAAGATCCTTAAATTCATGTAGTTCAACTAGGCTCAATGGTAGGAGCCCATTAGCCACAAGCGAGAGAATCTTCTTTTCAAGGATATCCTTGCATATTGGTGGTCCTGGTTTTTGCTTGGAAATGTGGAACATGCTTAGTGTTGACTGCTTGGCAATTTTGGCAGGGCCAGCATTGCTGCCGCTGGCATCTTCTTCTTCTTTAGCTGGACGCTTGCGAGATTTCTTCTCCGATTCATATTCACCCAAAAGATCCGAATGTAGTTTCTGCACAAGAAAATAATTATTATCATGCGGAGAGACTTCTGAACACCCTGTATAATATTTATCAGAGTATCAAACTTCTAGTTGAAATTAATACTTAACAAGATTCTAAAATTTTGTTATCTTTAACTAAAATTATTTTCACCATGATCAGTGCATTTTTATCCTATGTTAAATTGAAAGCCGAATTTCGTCCTTCAGTAACTAAATAGGAGAAATTACAGACATGGATCAGACAGAGAGAAAGACAGATACACCTGGCGTTTTATTATAGTTGGATATCGGCAGTTTTTAATGTAGTTACTAGTCCATAATCTATTAATATCTGAAGTGCACAATATATTCAAATGGACGTCTATGTAAATGTAGCATTAGTCTTGTATGGCACCAGTCACTTAAAATATGACTTGAACCATTATGTTAATGTTGCTACTTACTACTTAGTTACTAAGTAGTACTAACCCTGAGGTGCCTCCGAAGATTGCTTGTTGAGTCGAGGCCAGCAGACAGAATTGTAGTTTTCTTTGTACACTGCCTACAAATAACTTTGATACTGTTTCCAGTTTTTTCGACAATTTGAAAATATTTTCCGTTCAATAGCACAGATTGATCCTTATTACCAACATTGTTATCTAAATATATTGAATACTGTTCTGGTGACAACCTAGAATATTTGGTTCCTTGGGAGCCTGTTGAAGTTGTAAAATTGCACTCATTATTAAAAAATTCAATCTGTAAATAAAATATGTTTAGAATTAATTTATTATGAATACGGACCTATAGGCTATATTTTATGCCTATATATAATAATATATTAATAGAACACTTTTAACATAATTGCACAGTAAATTACACTTTTTACGAGCCTAAATTCCACAGCAACTACACCTTCCATGAGCCCACGCATGACGCAAGTCACCCAACTAACAGAAAACATAAACAGTCGGTGTTGAACAAAGTTGCCACCAGATGTCGCTTGGACAAAAAACAAATGACATTCGCATAGCGGCATATTTAAGAATCTGAAATTAAAATTGATCTTGAAGTCTAAAGTGATCTTCAAGATCAAGATCACAAGAAATAAAGTGATCTTAGATCAAGATCAAGATCACCATAATAAAAATGATCTTCAAGATCAAGATCAGATCACGATCTTGATCTTCAAGATCACGATCTGATCTTGAAGATCAAGATCGTGCCCATCTCTGGATATAGCTACTGGAGAAACGCTACCAAGGGAGGTGGGATCCGGCAATGTTAGCTGATTACTGCTGGACATTGATGCGAGAAGCTCCTAATGAAACTACAAGAGAAAATCAGTGACAAAGAAGTTTTAAGAAGAATATTTTAAATGCCAATCTGCCACTAATATAATTTTTATGAAGTATTTTTACTAACTTCTGTACACTTTTTGAATAAATTTAAAATACAAATTCTCAGTAACCTTGGGTGATAGAGAAATTCTACGGCTATATTTGGAATCAGCGGAAAAATCCTATAAGACCGACCTGTTCACGTCCAAGAAACAAAAAAAAGTTAAAATTTGTTCCCCAGTGTTATCAGTGGTGGGCACCGTTAACCAAAAAGTTAACTTCGATAACGATAATCCGTTAACCCCAATTTTTAACTCCGATAACGATAATCCGATAATTTTACTACAAATTTAACGGAAGTTAACGATAATCCGTTAACGATAACTATTTCTTTACTAACATTTAAAAAAATCAAGGAAAAAAGCTTTAAAACCCATAGAAAATGTTTATTTATGCAAAATCCAACAATAAATAGGTATTTAACTGTATTTTTATCGGTATCCGGACAACTGCCACCTGGAAAACTGCCACCCGGACAACTGCCACCCTGGAAAACTGCCACCGGAAAACTGCCACCCTGGAAAACTGCCACCCAGACAACTGCCACAGGTAGGGTTAGGTTAGGTTAGGTTTTTTCTAATATTATTTTATGTATGTATAGATATCTATTAATTCATTGTTAAATATCCATTTTTAAAAGTCTATTTATAAATAATATTTTTCTACAACTTTTTTTGTTAATTTTCATAAACACTAGGGGCAGTTTTCCAGTGTGACCGGGAGGGTGGCGTCGAAACCGAGCTTCGAGATTACTCGTGGCTACCCTGGTTTAACACCATCAACTTGTATAATCCAACGAGGGCATGTTGACCTAGTAGGAAAAGAATGGAGGAAAACAAATAAAAGACACCCCTCCAGTTTTTTTAACTTAAAAAAGACGAAAACTAACGAGGGCATTTCCGCAAGAAAGTCTTTGAAAGAAGTTCGTAAAGAAAGTGGTAAAATTAAAAGAAGTGATATGTGTGAAAGATACATAACCCGAGTAGCCAAAAGAGAAGACTTTGGGCGGTATGGACCGGGAGGGCGCGCAACTCTCCTGAACCCACCCCGGAGTGGTGAAAACTGAATCGAGAATGACAAGGACTGCTATCAGCGAGTACCTCGTCCCCCCCCCCCCCCAAACCCTAAAACCAGCAGGGTGCATTTTAACCCACCCCCCAACACAAGTTCGTGCGCAGGAACAAGGGCATAAACACTAGGGCAGTTTCCCAGTGTGGCAGTTGTCCGGGTGGCAGTTATCCGGGTGGCAGTTTTCCAGGTGGCAGTTTTCCAGGGTGGCAGTTGTCCGGTGGCAGTTGTCCGGGTGGCAGTTTTCCAGGTGGCAGTTGTCCTAGAACCATTTTTTATGAAGTTTTGCAACTTTTTGCTTAATAACTTTTTTTTTTATTTTTAATAAAAAATGTACTGATTACATGTTTTGAAACCCGTTACCCTTGTAACCATTAACTAAATTTTAATTTACCAGAGAATTATTATGGCGGGAACTGAAAGGTAAAATTAAATTTTAGGCACATTTATTAAAGACTATGACACAATGTGCTGGTTGCCCTTCAGAAAGACCAACTTCTCAAAGTTACGCAGTGTAAAAATACTTATTCATTAGTCATTACTATAAATTAATTTTTCTCAACTGTACATTTTACCATACGTATCTCCATACGTATTAATATATATATAATATTATAGGACTTTTACTAACGTTAAAAGAACCTTCTTACCTTCAATAAAAAGCGCACAACCTCCCCTTGCGAGATCTGGAAGCAGACTGAAGTTATGGCGGTTTGAATTCATTCGCGGAGCGGTGATCTTCCGTGAATGACTCCTCGCAGTTAACGTGTTAACGGACTTTAACAGACTAAATATCGAGTTATCGGAAGTTAACTGGTCCGATAACGATAAATGGAAATTAACTTCCGTTAATAGTCCGTTAAAAAAAATTCTTCGTTAATTAACTGTTATCGGATTAACGCTTTAGTGCCCAACACTGCTAATTATGAACATTATTCTGATTTCAGCAAACTTGTCAGGGTCACAGCCTACTGTTTGAGGTTTGATCACAACTGTTTAACTACAATTAACAAACAGCTAAATAAGAACAATCATAATTTACAGAAGTTGCAACCAAGTACTGGATAGGGCATGCACAACAAAAGGAGTACAATAAAGAGTTAGAATTCTAGACTAATGGGAAACAAACAAAAGATCCTGTACCATCAGTAGTTGTGGACCTAAACTTGTTCAGAGATGAGGAAGGCCTTCTAACGTGTAAAGGGAGATTAGACAAATCAAAACTGTCTTACAAAAGCAAACATCCAATCCTTTTACCTAGATTTAGCTATTTGACAACATTAATCATCAGGAAAACACACCTGATGTACATCATATGGGGGTACCACCGACACTAACTACATTAAGAAAAACTTATTGGATACCCAAGGGAAGGATCACTGTTAAAACAGTCCTGAGTGAGTGTGGTCACATGTAGGCGTATTCATGCTAGGCCCTATAGGAAACCAAATCCTCCTGCTTTGCCAGAGGAGAGAGTTACTCTCAACAGACCCTTTGAGACTGTAGACATTGACTATACAGGAGCATGACTGTAGGGGTGGTTGACACTGAACAAAAAATGTACATTGTACTGTTTACATGTGCTGCCTCACGAGCTGTTTATCTGGATGTTGTGGAGGACCTTACAGCAGAATCTTTTGTTGCTGTCTTTAAGAGATTCTGTGCACGACATTCAGTACCCAAGACAGTTTGGACTGACAATGCTACATATTTCAAGTCTGGTGAACAAGTCATCAACGACTTGTTAAGCAACGAACTCACACAATTATATATACAAAATTCAAACATAAAGTGGAAGTATATTCCAGTTGCCTCTCCTTGGTATGGTTCTATCTGGGAGAGGAATATACAAACAGTAAAGAATTGCTTGAAGAAAGCAATTGGTAAAAAACATATACACTTATTTGAGTTGCTCACTCTCCTGGCTGAGATTGAGAACATCATCAACAATAGACCACTCACTTATGTGAGTGACAACATTAATGACCCGGAACCATTAACTCCAAATCATCTGATTCGGGGAGAACAAGTTAGTCTCCTGCCGGACTACAATATAGACTCTTCAGAAGACCCAAACTGGACTCAACGACACGATGAACTCCAGACTAAGTTACAACACTTAACTAGAGTTAAAGCTCATTTCATTAAACAGTGGAAAACTGAGTACTTGATGGGTCTAAGGAAGAGACATAAACAAATGACTAAGAAGGATTGGTCTGACACAATTAAGGTAGGGGACCTTGTTCTCATACATGACAGTACTCCAAGACAATACTGGCCTCTGGCTAGAGTTTTAGAACTCAGACCAGGGGCAGACGGGGTAACAAGAGTGGTCAAATTAAGGACTTCAACGGGTGACACAACAAGACATTTCTCTTTTGTACCCCTTACTGTAGAATCTGGACCCAAAACAATGGACTTTGGAGAACCTTCTCCACCGACAGTAACAACTGGAGACACTGAACTTCCAGTAACTATTCCTTTGACAGTAGGAGTGGTAACGCATCCTACTACAACATTGACAGACACAAGACCTCAGCGACAAACAGCATTAAAAGCGCGACTAGTTTTACAACAAAATATAGATGCTGGGGAATTGTAATTTTATCTTCTAACTTTCACTTTTCCTTTTCTTATGGTAAAGACCATAGACAGTTTCATCCTATGGATGTATATTTTCTCTTCTAATTAAATGCTACATTTTCTCCATGAGAAGGTGAGGATAGTCACTGTTAATCAGATTAACAGGCATTTACAGTCAAATAGTTAGCTAGTCTACACTCAGACATAAAAATTGGTGACAATGACACCAAAATTTTTATCTCCCGGGGCCTCCAGTATATGGAAAACTGATGTGTGGGTAGTTGGGAGGTAACGAAAATGGTTCACTGAGTAGGTAGGTAGTTAATCTAACAATTATTAAATTCCTTTTATGTCAATAACTGGGTGGATGAAACCAATTGGTTGCTCACCAGAGTTATTCTCCACACTAGTATTTATATACTGTGTGAGAAGAGCGTGCTCGGTAATAGACAGAGATGGGCAAGATCACCAACTTTGGTGATCTTGAAGATCAAGATCAGATCACCAGAAAAATGTGATCTTGAAGATCAAGATCAGATCACCAGAAAAATGTGATCTTGAAGATCCAGATCAAGATCGTGATCTTGAAGATCACTTTTCAAGATCACTTTTTAAGATCACTTTTTATGAATTGAAAAAAGTTGTACTCTTGTAGAGTAAACAAAAACAAATTATTTTGTTAATCACTCCTGAAAAGTATCACTCCTAATACTCCCCTGAGGGCTGAGGCAATACAAGCATCGCATCCTACCCATGTCACCTGATCTAACCACGGGGATTGACGATTCCCCTTTCAGTTTTTCAGGTGGTAAACTTAAAACTTAGTATTATCATAACTTATCAGCAAAGAAAAAACTATTAAATGACCTACATATAGTTTTTAGTTCTATTTTTCTCAATTCTCATTTCACCAGGTCCATAACCCATATCAATGAATGGTCAGCATATATAAGTAAACATTTTTTACATAGAATTTAATTTTACAGTTTACTGCAGTACACAATTACTGACAATATAAGGGTAAAACCGCAAGTTAGAGTGTTAATTTAATGTTCAACCGCTGTAAACATTTGCTTTCAGCAAAACCAATTGTTCAAAGTTACCATCCGAGAGACGACTTCGTTTGGGGCTATGAACTATGCCAGCAAACGAAAACAACCGTTCCACTGGTGCAGAGGAAGGTAGCGTGGTGTTATACCTCTTGAAGATCTACTTTATAGCAGGATACCTATCTAAAGAGTCGAGTGCCTTACTGGTGTCCTGCAAATAATTGAGGACTTCCAAGTTTTCCTTGTTGTTAGGAGCAGAGAATGAGCCGTCCATAGTTCTGAAGAAATCGTCTTCAGATGATGAGTCTGAGTTCACCGAACTATTACCACTGCTGTCAGAATTACAATTTCTTACAGCCATTTGCAGCTTGTCTTTTACTTGAGACTTGATTGCTTCATGATCGCCGAAATTAGGCCCTTGCAACAATGATATCCATCTAAGTTTGAAATACGGATGAGATACTGAGGCCAAAACGGCATCAGTTACCTCGGGCTCAACGACAAAAAAGACCAAATCTGGCATTGAAGCCAGAGACTGCTGCCAGTAATGGCATGCAGTGTCTCAAGCGCAGGTCGTTTGGTTGGATAGGCTCCAATCTTGCGAGGGCATCTTGAGTCACTAGGACTGTTGGAAGAAGACAACCGTAGTAGCATTCTTTCTCTGCCTGTAATTTGTTGAGGGCTGCTGCAATTGGTTTTAGAACAGACAAATATTCTGAAATAAATTCCAATTCATTGTCTTTGAGGATGGGTAGATTCAGTTCTTCAAGAGCTACATTCACGTCGTTCTTATGTTTATATATTTGGCTTAATGAGTCGTACATTGAGTTCCATCGGGTGACGCATGGGTACCTAAATTGGACGCCAGTTATTTCCTGTATTTTTTTCTGCTGACTTGGGTTTACCAGCAGCATTCCACAGCGCCGAACATTTTCCCATTGCAGAATGCTTTATCTTCTTTAGTCCAGGTGAATTCAGTCCTTTATCTGCATCAGTTGTTGCTACCAAGTTCAATGTGTGGGAGGCACATCGAATATGGGATGATAGTTTCACTGACTCCTCTCCATGCTCTCCTGAATGTTCAGGAAAGTTGCTGATGATAACCTCTTCATCTGAATCTTTTTCATCATCATCTTCATCTGCATCATCTTCATCAATGTCGTCAGTACGATTCTGAACACGAACACCGAACTCTTTAAAGCATTTCACCATGTTCGATGCATTGTCGGTGACTGTAGATACAACTTTTCTATAAGATAAACCATGCTCCGAGTTGATCCTGTCCAATATTCCAGCAATTTTATCAAAGCTATGTGTTCCACGAAATCTTCGGCATGCCAGTGCAGCTGATCCTCGCGACAAGCAGTGGCGGATTTAGGGGGGGGCCGAGTAGGCCATGGCCTACGGCCCCGCGCCTGTGAGGGCCCCGCGCCCTCACATATAATTATAATGTTGGATTCCACTATAAATAATACAATTGATTAATGATTAGTGATAATTATGGTATCACTCTCTTTGCTGGCGGGAGTTTAGTTCTATTCAGGCCGCTGTGGAGTGCACATGTGAGTGTGTTTGTGGTAAGTAATGGTAAAAGTCGTATCTCGAAAAAGTCGCCAGTCAATAAATGGGGATGGGGGAGTTTTAGTCAGCTTTATAATAACATAAATAAGTTGAAAAATGTTAAATTAATGTAATTAATTTTTTTATATGAAACGTACTTAGGCTAGGTTAGGTCAGTTTAGCTTAGATTTCATAATAAATACATTTTATACATATTAAGGAAAAAGTCGCCACTGGTGGGGGCTGGCGACTTTTCCCATAAAGCGACTGTTTCACCCGAACAACTGTTTAGTGTCTGTATTTAATTAATTAATTAAACTGTATTATTAATACTAAACCGAGGTCAAGTGTAAATAGTTTGTTTTTTATGTTTTTATGTTTCAGGATAAGGCAGTGAGGCTGCACTGAGGCACAATGGAGAAATCAACAAGTCGTGATCGTGATCAAGGGAGGAAGTATAAAGCTGGCTCTGTTAAACGACAAGAAAAGGCAGACGTAAACCAAAGAGTAAAAAAACTACCAAAAATAACTCAATGGTTGACATATCCAACAGTATCTGAATCTGCAAAATCACAAACTCAAACTGAATCCGGTCAAACAGAATCCGGTCAAACTGAATCCGGTCAAACTGAATCCGGTCAAACTGAATCTGAATCAGTAGAGACACCAATTACGCCTGAAACAACTGGAGAAGCCACAACTAGTACTGAACCTAGTGTAGTTAGCGCAATTGAACCTGAACACAGTGACAGTGAGGAGACACAAGAGGAAGTGAAAGTTATGAATACCGGTACTGAACAAGGATTTGAAACGGATCTTGGATTATGGCCTAAAATAATTACTGAAAATGTGTGTGACTATTGGTTGAAAAAGGGAAGCGCAGAATGTCGACACTGTGATGGTGACTTCAAAGAGTCAGCTGTGAAAGAGCTAAACAGAACCCGTCATTGTACAAAGACATTATTCACTCGAACTCATTCATTATCTGGCCAAGAAATTAATCTTAAATGGCTCTGTTACTCTAAAACAACTGGTAAAGTGTATTGTTTTGCTTGCAAGCTTATGTCAAAGGTGGAAAGCTCATTCACAACTGGCTTCAATGGTTGGAAGAACGCTAGGTATGTCATAGAATCTCACAGTAGGTCAGATCAGCACAGGAAAAGTATGGTCGAAATGATATATCGAAAGACTGCGGGTGCCCGTATTGACTCTAATCTAGTACAACAATATGAAAGTGAATGCGAGTACTGGCAAGCAGTATTGAGGAGGTGTGTAGATGTTTTAAAGCTACTTTGCGAACGCGGGCTAGCCATTCGAGGTAAAGATGAAGTAATTGGATCAGTACACAATGGAAACTATCTTGGGATTCTAGAGCTGCTGAGCACATACGACAGTTTATTGGCAGCACATATCAAGAAACACGCAAACAAGGTAGTGGTCATACTTCCTACTTGTCCCATGTCATTTCTGAGGAAGTCATTGGAATAATGGCAGAAAAGGTTATGTCCTCAATAACAGATGAAGTAAAAACAGCAAAGTACTTCTCAATTTCTGTTGACTCCACACCTGATATTTCACACATGGATCAACTTACTTTTACAATCCGCTATGTACTGCCTACTACAGGTCCAGTTTGAAAGGTTTTTGCAGTTTATTCCCATGCTAAGCCACACTGGCAGAGATATTGCTACAACTGTTCTTGATTTTCTTAAAGAGAAGAACATTCCAGTTATCGACTGCCGAGGACAGTCCTATGACAATGCCAGCAACATGTCTGGTAAATATCTGGGGACCCAACAGATAATCAAGAATGAGTGTAGTGAAGCTGAGTACATACCATGTATGGCTCATTCCTTAAACTTGGTGGCTAAGTGTGCTGCAGAAAGCTGTCCTGCTGCAGTGTCATTGTTTGCTCTGGTACAAAATATTACTCCTTTCTTGTTGCATCTACTTATCGTTGGAGGAGACACCGTGAGGTACTAGAGACTAATAAAGATAAGAAGTTGAAAGTTGATAAAATACTTTCAGACACTCGTTGGTCAGCACGAGCAGATGCTGTAGCTGCTCTCAGTAGAGCACACAAAGAAAACATCATTGTTCTGGAAGAGTTATTCTCAGATCAGAATCAGCCAGCTGAAACAAGAGCTGAAGCAAGTGGTCTTCTCAAAGGTTTGAAAAAACTTGAAACAGTGATTCTTCTTGAAGTTTGGGATACAGTATTGGAAAGGTTTCAGAGTAGCAGTATCCAGCTGCAAAAATCTGGGCTCTCCCTCAACACAGCTGTCACACTGCTAGAGTCTCTTTTACAATTTGCTAAAGACCTGAGATCCCAGTTCGATGACTTTGAAGCAAAAGCTATGGCTAAGTGTGATCCCTGTGATGTGACGAGTAATGATGCATACTACGCCGACACGCAGCGTATTAGGAAGCGCAAGCGTCACCACGATGAACTAGACTCCGCGGAGGATGTTATGCTGACAGGGAGAGAGAAGTTTAGAGTGACTGCATTCTTGCCCATCATTGACAAGCTCTGTGCTGCCCTACAACAACGCATTGCTGCTTACAGCGACCTTCGAGAGAAATTTGGGTTTTTATCAGAAATCTCAAACAAAACGAACACTGAGCTTAAAGCATCTGCTGAAAAGCTTGTGTCTTCATATCCTAAGGACTTGGAGGCTGGATTGGAGTCGGAGCTTTTGCAGTTTGCACACCTTATGAAATCCATTCCAAGAGATTCACCTGAAAGTGCTCCTTCATCAGGTGGTGCAAAGGCTGCAAAAAGTCCTGAACTAGAAATGTATGAGATAATTCACAGACATGACATGGTAGAAACATTTGCTAATGTTGAAATTGTATTACGACTCTATCTCTGCATGTTTGTCACAAACTGCACTGGGAGCGATCATTCTCCAAGATGAAACTAGTCAAGAATTATCTAAGAAACACCATGGGCAGGACCGTTTGTCTTCACTCACCCTGTTGAGCATTGAGCATGAGAAATAAGGGTGCTTGATTTTACTGATGTCATCAAACAGTTTGCAAGTAAGAAGGCTAGAAAAAAATCTTTTTTGACTGAGAAATAGTTAAGTGTACCGTACAAATTGCCTGCAATAAACAAAACCCACTCATTGCATCATTTGCATGTCAGTCAAGTGGTATTCTCTTTAGTTAATGGTGTATTATTATAGTTATTTTTTGTTAATGGTGTATTATTATAGTTATTTTTTATTGTTAAGCTTCAAAAAAACAAATGTGTAATGTTCAACTATGAAATGGTCATTTGGCTAATTAATTATTATCAATAAATTGAATATTGTTTAAAAAGTAAATTTATTTTAACGCTTCGCTCGCCCATTGATTTGAGGGCCCCGTAAGGTCACCACTGGGGGATGGGGGTGTAAATCTTCATTTCAGTTAATTAAGCTAGCTTTGCGTAGTTTGGGGCCCCGCACTCCAACCGGCCTAGGGCCCCGCGCACCTTAAATCCGCCACTGGCGACAAGTCATCATTGATCTGTAATGTAAGAATATAAAATCAATGTTTGTATGAACATTTTTTTAAGCTTAATTTAATAATATTGGTTAGACACGCACCAGCTAAACTGCGCCACCAAACATTGAAGAGAAGAACTATGTGATATAAAGGAGGCAATTCAGCGATGAGTCGCCTACCATACCACCACATCAGTGACCCATCCCATAAGAGCAAAATGTGGAAGAGTCCATATTCACAGCCTGTGAATATGGACTCTTCCACATTTTGCTGTGAATCAGACACAATGACAGATGACAGAATCAGTGAATTAGTGTGAAATTACTGTGAATCACAGCAAAATGAAGACTCACCAAATTAATGAATGAGGAACACATGTCGAATAATTGAAAAGATTATACTATAAGTCTATCAGACTATCAGTCTATCACCAATGGTCAATTTATCAATTATATAAAAATAATACACTAAATCAATAGCATATCCAATGCGCAGTGACTCCCATGAAACTGCGGTGATTAGTTGACCATATGTCGCATGTAACACACACATGGTCAACTGCTGCCAGTTTTGCTTGTATGTCTTCCTTCATTGTACTGGTTCTTGTTGCAAGAGATCTAGCCAGGGTGCGTCTAGATGGCACCTGAACAGCCGGGTTGACGTCTGAAAAAAATATTTAAAAATTAAAACAAATACAATAGATTAGCTATGGAAAAAATATCAAAATATTTAGCTAGGCTAGCGATAGTCTAATGTTCATACAAATAATATGATTAATTATTTTAATCAGATATTAGCTATGGAAAAAATAGCAAAATATTTGAGTTATACTAACATGAAAGAAGATCCTTAAATTCATGTAGTTCAACTAGGCTCAATGGTAGGAGCCCATTAGCCACAAGCGAGAGAATCTTCTTTTCAAGGATATCCTTGCATATTGGTGGTCCTGGTTTTTGCTTGGAAATGTGGAACATGCTTAGTGTTGACTGCTTGGCAATTTTGGCAGGGCCAGCATTGCTGCCGCTGGCATCTTCTTCTTTAGCTGGACGCTTGCGAGATTTCTTCTCCGATTCATATTCACCCAAAAGATCCGAATGTAGTTTCTGCACAAGAAAATAAATTATTATCATGCGGAGAGACTTCTTGAACACCCTGTATAATATTTATCAGAGTATCAAACTTCTAGTTGAAATTAATACTTAACAAGATTCTAAAATTTTGTTATCTTTAACTAAAATTATTTTCACCATGATCAGTGCATTTTTATCCTATGTTAAATTGAAAGCCGAATTTCGTCCTTCAGTAACTAAATAGGAGAAATTACAGACATGGATCAGACAGAGAGAAAGACAGATACACCTGGCGTTTTATTATAGTTGGATATCGGCAGTTTTAATGTAGTTACTAGTCCATAATCTATTAATATCTGAAGTGCACAATATATTCAAATGGACGTCTATGTAAATGTAGCATTAGTCTTGTATGGCACCAGTCACTTAAAATATGACTTGAACCATTATGTTAATGTTGCTACTTACTACTTAGTTACTAAGTAGTACTAACCCTGAGGTGCCTCCGAAGATTGCTTGTTGAGTCGAGGCCAGCAGACAGAATTGTAGTTTTCTTTGTACACTGCCTACAAATAACTTTGATACTGTTTCCAGTTTTTTCGACAATTTGAAAATATTTTCCGTTCAATAGCACAGATTGATCCTTATTACCAACATTGTTATCTAAATATATTGAATACTGTTCTGGTGACAACCTAGAATATTTGGTTCCCTTGGGAGCCTGTTGAAGTTGTAAAATTGCACTCATTATTAAAAAATTCAATCTGTAAATAAAATATGTTTAGAATTAATTTATTATGAATACGGACCTATAGGCTATATTTATGCCTATATATAATAATATATTAATAGAACACTTTTAACATAATTGCACAGTAAATTACACTTTTTACGAGCCTAAATTCCACAGCAACTACACCTTCCATGAGCCCACGCATGACGCAAGTCACCCAACTAACAGAAAACATAAACAGTCGGTGTTGAACAAAGTTGCCACCAGATGTCGCTTGGACAAAAAACAAATGACATTCGCATAGCGGCATATTTAAGAATCTGAAATTAAAATTGATCTTGAAGTCTAAAGTGATCTTCAAGATCAAGATCACAAGAAATAAAGTGATCTTAGATCAAGATCAAGATCACCATAATAAAAATGATCTTCAAGATCAAGATCAGATCACGATCTTGATCTTCAAGATCACGATCTGATCTTGAAGATCAAGATCGTGCCCATCTCTGGATATAGCTACTATGGAGAAACGCTACCAAGGGAGGTGGGATCCGGCAATGTTAGCTGATTACTGCTGGACATTGATGCGAGAAGCTCCTAATGAAAACTACAAGAGAAAATCAGTGACAAAGAAGTTTTAAGAAGAATATTTTAAATGCCAATCTGCCACTAATATAATTTTTATGAAGTATTTTTACTAACTTCTGTACACTTTTTGAATAAATATTAAAATACAAATTTCTCAGTAACCTTGGGTGATAGAGAAATTCTACGGCTATATTTGGAATCAGCGGAAAAAATCCTATAAGACCGACCTGTTCACGTCCAAGAAACAAAAAAAGTTAAAATTTGTTCCCAGTGTTATCAGTGGTGGGCACCGTTAACCAAAAAGTTAACTTCGATAACGATAATCCGTTAACCCCAATTTTTAACTCGATAACGATAATCCGATAATTTTACTACAAATTTAACGGAAGTTAACGATAATCCGTTAACGATAACTATTTCTTTACTAACATTTAAAAAAATCAAGGAAAAAAGCTTTAAAACCCATAGAAAATGTTTATTTATGCAAAATCCAACAATAAATAGGTATTTAACTGTATTTTTATCGGTATCCGGACAACTGCCACCTGGAAAACTGCCACCCGGACAACTGCCACCCTGGAAAACTGCCACCCGGAAAACTGCCACCCTGGAAAACTGCCACCCAGACAACTGCCACAGGTAGGGTTAGGTTAGGTTAGGTTTTTTCTAATATTATTTTATGTATGTATAGATATCTATTAATTCATTGTTAAATATCCATTTTTAAAAAGTCTATTTTATAAATAATATTTTTCTACAACTTTTTTTGTTAATTTTCATAAACACTAGGGGCAGTTTTCCAGTGTGACCGGGAGGGTGGCGGTCGAAACCGAGCTTCGAGATTACTCGTGGCTACCCTGGTTTAACACCATCAACTTGTATAATCCAACGAGGGCATGTTGACCTAGTAGGAAAAGAATGGAGGAAAACAAATAAAAGACACCCCTCCAGTTTTTTTAACTTAAAAAAGACGAAAACTAACGAGGGCATTTCCGCAAGAAAGTCTTTGAAAAGAAGTTCGTAAAGAAAGTGGTAAAATTAAAAGAAGTGATATGTGTGAAAGATACATAACCCGAGTAGCCAAAAGAGAAGACTTTGGGCGGTATGGACCGGGAGGGCGCGCAACTCTCCTGAACCCACCCCGGAGTGGTGAAAACTGAATCGAGAATGACAAGGACTGCTATCAGCGAGTACCTCGTCCCCCCCCCCCCCAAACCCTAAAACCAGCAGGGTGCATTTTAACCCACCCCCCAACACAAGTTCGTGCCAGGAACAAGGGCATAAACACTAGGGGCAGTTTCCCAGTGTGGCAGTTGTCCGGGTGGCAGTTATCCGGGTGGCAGTTTTCCAGGTGGCAGTTTTCCAGGGTGGCAGTTGTCCGGTGGCAGTTGTCCGGGTGGCAGTTTTCCAGGTGGCAGTTGTCCTAGAACCATTTTTATGAAGTTTTGCAACTTTTTTGCTTAATAACTTTTTTTTTTATTTTTAATAAAAAATGTACTGATTACATGTTTTGAAACCCGTTACCCTTGTAACCATTAACTAAATTTTAATTTACCAGAGAATTATTATGGCGGGAACTGAAAGGTAAAATTAAATTTTAGGCACATTTATTAAAGACTATGACACAATGTGCTGGTTGCCCTTCAGAAAGACCAACTTCTCAAAGTTACGCAGTGTAAAAATACTTATTCATTAGTCATTACTATAAATTAATTTTCTCAACTGTACATTTTACCATACGTATCTCCATACGTATTAATATAATATATAATATTATAGGACTTTTACTAACGTTAAAAGAACCTTCTTACCTTCAATAAAAGCGCACAACCTCCCCTTGCGAGATCTGGAAGCAGACTGAAGTTATGGCGGTTTGAATTCATTCGCGGAGCGGTGATCTTCCGTGAATGACTCCTCGCAGTTAACGTGTTAACGGACTTTAACAGACTAAATATCGAGTTATCGGAAGTTAACTGGTCCGATAACGATAAATGGAAATTAACTTCCGTTAATAGTCCGTTAAAAAAAGTTAACTTCGTTAATTAACTGTTATCGGATTAACGCTTTAGTGCCCAACACTGCTAATTATGAACATTATTCTGATTTCAGCAAACTTGTCAGGGTCACAGCCTACTGTTTGAGGTTTGATCACAACTGTTTAACTACAATTAACAAACAGCTAAATAAGAACAATCATAATTATACAGAAGTTGCAACCAAGTACTGGATAGGGCATGCACAACAAAAGGAGTACAATAAAGAGTTAGAATTCTAGACTAATGGGAAACAAACAAAAGATCCTGTACCATCAGTAGTTGTGGACCTAAACTTGTTCAGAGATGAGGAAGGCCTTCTAACGTGTAAAGGGAGATTAGACAAATCAAAACTGTCTTACAAAAGCAAACATCCAATCCTTTTACCTAGATTTAGCTATTTGACAACATTAATCATCAGGAAAACACACAATGATGTACATCATATGGGGGTACCACCGACACTAACTACATTAAGAAAAACTTATTGGATACCCAAGGGAAGGATCACTGTTAAAACAGTCCTGAGTGAGTGTGTCACATGTAGGCGTATTCATGCTAGGCCCTATAGGAAACCAAATCCTCCTGCTTTGCCAGAGGAGAGAGTTACTCTCAACAGACCCTTTGAGACTGTAGACATTGACTATACAGGAGCATTGACTGTAGGGGTGGTTGACACTGAACAAAAAATGTACATTGTACTGTTTACATGTGCTGCCTCACGAGCTGTTTATCTGGATGTTGTGGAGGACCTTACAGCAGAATCTTTTGTTGCTGTCTTTAAGAGATTCTGTGCACGACATTCAGTACCCAAGACAGTTTGGACTGACAATGCTACATATTTCAAGTCTGGTGAACAAGTCATCAACGACTTGTTAAGCAACGAACTCACACAATTATATATACAAAATTCAAACATAAAGTGGAAGTATATTCCAGTTGCCTCTCCTTGGTATGGTTCTATCTGGGAGAGGAATATACAAACAGTAAAGAATTGCTTGAAGAAAGCAATTGGTAAAAAACATATACACTTATTTGAGTTGCTCACTCTCCTGGCTGAGATTGAGAACATCATCAACAATAGACCACTCACTTATGTGAGTGACAACATTAATGACCCGGAACCATTAACTCCAAATCATCTGATTCGGGGAGAACAAGTTAGTCTCCTGCCGGACTACAATATAGACTCTTCAGAAGACCCAAACTGGACTCAACGACACGATGAACTCCAGACTAAGTTACAACACTTAACTAGAGTTAAAGCTCATTTCATTAAACAGTGGAAAACTGAGTACTTGATGGGTCTAAGGAAGAGACATAAACAAATGACTAAGAAGGATTGGTCTGACACAATTAAGGTAGGGGACCTTGTTCTCATACATGACAGTACTCCAAGACAATACTGGCCTCTGGCTAGAGTTTTAGAACTCAGACCAGGGGCAGACGGGGTAACAAGAGTGGTCAAATTAAGGACTTCAACGGGTGACACAACAAGAGACATTTCTCTTTTGTACCCCTTACTGTAGAATCTGGACCCAAAACAATGGACTTTGGAGAACCTTCTCCACCGACAGTAACAACTGGAGACACTGAACTTCCAGTAACTATTCCTTTGACAGTAGGAGTGGTAACGCATCCTACTACAACATTGACAGACACAAGACCTCAGCGACAAACAGCATTAAAAGCGCGACTAGTTTTACAACAAAATATAGATGCTGGGGAATTGTAATTTTATCTTCTAACTTTCACTTTTCCTTTTCTTATGGTAAAGACCATAGACAGTTTCATCCTATGGATGTATATTTTCTCTTCTAATTAAATGCTACATTTTCTCCATGAGAAGGTGAGGATAGTCACTGTTAATCAGATTAACAGGCATTTACAGTCAAATAGTTAGCTAGTCTACACTCAGACATAAAAATTGGTGACAATGACACCAAAATTTTTATCTCCCGGGGCCTCCAGTATATGGAAAACTGATGTGTGGGTAGTTGGGAGGTAACGAAAATGGTTCACTGAGTAGGTAGGTAGTTAATCTAACAATTATTAAATTCCTTTTATGTCAATAACTGGGTGGATGAAACCAATTGGTTGCTCACCAGAGTTATTCTCACACTAGTATTTATATACTGTGTGAGAAGAGCGTGCTCGGTAATAGACAGAGATGGGCAAGATCACCAACTTTGGTGATCTTGAAGATCAAGATCAGATCACCAGAAAAATGTGATCTTGAAGATCAAGATCAGATCACCAGAAAAATGTGATCTTGAAGATCCAGATCAAGATCGTGATCTTGAAGATCACTTTTCAAGATCACTTTTTAAGATCACTTTTATATGAATTGAAAAAAGTTGTACTCTTGTAGAGTAAACAAAAACAAATTATTTTGTTAATCACTCCTGAAAAGTATCACTCCTAATACTCCCCTGAGGGCTGAGGCAATACAAGCATCGCATCCTACCCATGTCACCTGATCTAAACCACGGGGATTGACGATTCCCCTTTCAGTTTTTCAGGTGGTAAACTTAAAACTTAGTATTATCATAACTTATCAGCAAAGAAAAAACTATTAAATGACCTACATATAGTTTTTAGTTCTATTTTTCTCAATTCTCATTTCACCAGGTCCATAACCCATATCAATGAATGGTCAGCATATATAAGTAAACATTTTTTACATAGAATTTAATTTTACAGTTTTACTGCAGTACACAATTACTGACAATATAAGGGTAAAAACCGCAAGTTAAGAGTGTTAATTTAATGTTCAACCGCTGTAAACATTTGCTTTCAGCAAAACCAATTGTTCAAAGTTACCATCCGAGAGACGACTTCGTTTGGGGCTATGAACTATGCCAGCAAACGAAAACAACCGTTCCACTGGTGCAGAGGAAGGTAGCGTGGTGTTATACCTCTTGAAGATCTACTTTATAGCAGGATACCTATCTAAAGAGTCGAGTGCCTTACTGGTGTCCTGCAAATAATTGAGGACTTCCAAGTTTTCCTTGTTGTTAGGAGCAGAGAATGAGCCGTCCATAGTTCTGAAGAAATCGTCTTCAGATGATGAGTCTGAGTTCACCGAACTATTACCACTGCTGTCAGAATTACAATTTCTTACAGCCATTTGCAGCTTGTCTTTTACTTGAGACTTGATTGCTTCATGATCGCCGAAATTAGGCCCTTGCAACAATGATATCCATCTAAGTTTGAAATACGGATGAGATACTGAGGCCAAAACGGCATCAGTTACCTCGGGGCTCAACGACAAAAAATGACCAAATCTGGCATTGAAGCCAGAGACGACTGCTGCCAGTAATGGCATGCAGTGTCTCAAGCGCAGGTCGTTTGGTTGGATAGGCTCCAATCTTGCGAGGGCATCTTGAGTCACTAGGACTGTTGGAAGAAGACAACCGTAGTAGCATTCTTTCTCTGCCTGTAATTTGTTGAGGGCTGCTGCAATTGGTTTTAGAACAGACAAATATTCTGAAATAAATTCCAATTCATTGTCTTTGAGGATGGGTAGATTCAGTTCTTCAAGAGCTACATTCACGTCGTTCTTATGTTTATATATTTGGCTTAATGAGTCGTACATTGAGTTCCATCGGGTGACGCATGGGTACCTAAATTGGACGCCAGTTATTTCCTGTATTTTTTCTGCTGACTTGGGTTTACCAGCAGCATTCCACAGCGCCGAACATTTTCCCATTGCAGAATGCTTTATCTTCTTTAGTCCAGGTGAATTCAGTCCTTTATCTGCATCAGTTGTTGCTACCAAGTTCAATGTGTGGGAGGCACATCGAATATGGGATGATAGTTTCACTGACTCCTCTCCATGCTCTCCTGAATGTTCAGGAAAGTTGCTGATGATAACCTCTTCATCTGAATCTTTTTCATCATCATCTTCATCTGCATCATCTTCATCAATGTCGTCAGTACGATTCTGAACACGAACCCGAACTCTTTTAAAGCATTTCACCATGTTCGATGCATTGTCGGTGACTGTAGATACAACTTTTCTATAAGATAAACCATGCTCCGAGTTGATCCTGTCCAATATTCCAGCAATTTTATCAAAGCTATGTGTTCCACGAAATCTTCGGCATGCCAGTGCAGCTGATCCTCGCGACAAGTCATCATTGATCTGTAATGTAAGAATATAAAATCAATGTTTGTATGAACATTTTTTTAAGCTTAATTTAATAATATTGGTTAGACACGCACCAGCTAAACTGCGCCACCAAACATTGAAGAGAAGAACTATGTGATATAAAGGAGGCAATTCAGCGATGAGTCGCCTACCATACCACCACATCAGTGACCCATCCCATAAGAGCAAAATGTGGAAGAGTCCATATTCACACAAGGTGTGAATATGGACTCTTCCACATTTTGCTGTGAATCAGACACAATGACAGATGACAGAATCAGTGAATTAGTGTGAAATTACTGTGAATCACAGCAAAATGAAGACTCACCAAATTAATGAATGAGGAACACATGTCGAATAATTGAAAAGATTATACTATAAGTCTATCAGACTATCAGTCTATCACCAATGGTCAATTTATCAATTATATAAAAATAATACACTAAATCAATAGCATACCCAATGCGCAGTGACTCCCATGAAACTGCGGTGATTAGTTGACCATATGTCGCATGTAACACACACATGGTCAACTGCTGCCAGTTTTGCTTGTATGTCTTCCTTCATTGTACTGGTTGTTGTTGCAAGAGATCTAGCCAGGGTGCGTCTAGATGGCACCTGAACAGCCGGGTTGTTGACGTCTGAAAAAAATATTTAAAAATTAAAACAAATACAATAGATTAGCTATGGAAAAAATATCAAAATATTTAGCTAGGCTAGCGATAGTCTAATGTTCATACAAATAATATGATTAATTATTTTAATCAGATATTAGCTATGGAAAAAATAGCAAAATATTTGAGTTATACTAACATGAAAGAAGATCCTTAAATTCATGTAGTTCAACTAGGCTCAATGGTAGGAGCCCATTAGCCACAAGCGAGAGAATCTTCTTTTCAAGGATATCCTTGCATATTGGTGGTCCTGGTTTTTGCTTGGAAATGTGGAACATGCTTAGTGTTGACTGCTTGGCAATTTTGGCAGGGCCAGCATTGCTGCCGCTGGCATCTTCTTCTTTAGCTGGACGCTTGCGAGATTTCTTCTCCGATTCATATTCACCCAAAAGATCCGAATGTAGTTTCTGCCACAAGAAAATAAATTATTATCATGCGGAGAGACTTCTTGAACACCCTGTATAATATTTATCAGAGTATCAAACTTCTAGTTGAAATTAATACTTAACAAGATTCTAAAATTTTGTTATCTTTAACTAAAATTATTTTCACCATGATCAGTGCATTTTTATCCTATGTTAAATTGAAAGCCGAATTTCGTCCTTCAGTAACTAAATAGGAGAGAAATTACAGACATGGATCAGACAGAGAGAAAGACAGATACACCTGGCGTTTTATTATAGTTGGATATCGGCAGTTTTTAATGTAGTTACTAGTCCATAATCTATTAATATCTGAAGTGCACAATATATTCAAATGGACGTCGTCTATGTAAATGTAGCATTAGTCTTGTATGGCACCAGTCACTTTAAATATGACTTGAACCATTATGTTAATGTTGCTACTTTACTACTTAGTTACTAAGTAGTACTAAACCCTGAGGTGCCTCAGAAGATTGCTTGTTGAGTCGAGGCCAGCAGCAGACAGAATTGTAGTTTTCTTTGTACACTGCCTACAAATAACTTTGATACTGTTTCCAGTTTTTTCGACAATTTGAAAATATTTTCCGTTCAATAGCACAGATTGATCCTTATTACCAACATTGTTATCTAAATATATTGAATACTGTTCTGGTGACAACCTAGAATATTTGGTTCCCTTGGGAGCCTGTTGAAGTTGTAAAATTGCACTCATTATTAAAAAATTCAATCTGTAAATAAAATATGTTTAGAATTAATTATTATGAATACGGACCTATAGGCTATATTTTATGCCTATATAATAATATATTAATAGAACACTTTTAACATAATTGCACAGTAAATTACACTTTTTACGAGCCTAAATTCCACAGCAACTACACCTTCCATGAGCCCACGCATGACGCAAGTCACCCAACTAACAGAAAACATAAACAGTCGGTGTTGAACAAAGTTGCCACCAGATGTGTCGCTTGGACAAAAAACAAATGACATTCGCATAGCGGCATATTTAAGAATCTGAAATTAAAAGTGATCTTGAAGTCTAAAGTGATCTTCAAGATCAAGATCACAAGAAATAAAGTGATCTTAGATCAAGATCAAGATCACCATAATAAAAGTGATCTTCAAGATCAAGATCAGATCACGATCTTGATCTTCAAGATCACGATCTGATCTTGAAGATCAAGAGATCGTGCCCATCTCTGGATATAGCTACTATGGAGAAACGCTACCAAGGAGGTGGGATCCGGCAATGTTAGCTGATTACTGCTGGACATTGATGCGAGAAGCTCCTAATGAAAACTACAAGAGAAAATCAGTGACAAAGAAGTTTTAAGAAGAATATTTTAAATGCCAATCTGCCACTAATATAATTTTTATGAAGTATTTTTACTAACTTCTGTACACTTTTTGAATAAATTAAAATACAAATTTCTCAGTAACCTTGGGTGATAGAGAAATTCTACGGCTATATTGGAATCAGCGGAAAAAATCCTATAAGACCGACCTGTTCACGTCCAAGAAACAAAAAAAGTTAAAATTTGTTCCCCAGTGTTATCAGTGGTGGGCACCGTTAACCAAAAAGTTAACTTCGATAACGATAATCCGTTAACCCCAATTTTTAACTCCGATAACGATAATCCGATAATTTTACTACAAATTAACGGAAGTTAACGATAATCCGTTAACGATAACTATTTCTTTACTAACATTTAAAAAAATCAAGGAAAAAAGCTTTAAAACCCATAGAAAATGTTTATTTATGAAAAATCCAACAATAAATAGGTATTTAACTGTATTTTTATCGGTATCCGGACAACTGCCACCTGGAAAACTGCCACCCGGACAACTGCCACCCTGGAAAACTGCCACCCGGAAAACTGCCACCCTGGAAAACTGCCACCCAGACAACTGCCACAGGTAGGGTTAGGTTAGGTTAGGTTTTTCTAATATTATTTTATGTATGTATAGATATCTATTAATTCATTGTTAAATATCCATTTTTAAAAAGTCTATTTTATAAATAATATTTTTCTACAACTTTTTTTGTTAATTTTCATAAACACTAGGGCAGCAGTTTTCCAGTGTGACCGGAGGGTGGCGGTCGAAACCGAGCTTCGAGATTACTCGTGGCTACCCTGGTTTAACACCATCAACTTGTATAATCCAACGAGGGCATGTTGACCTAGTAGGAAAAGAATGGAGGAAAACAAATAAAAGACACCCCTCCAGTTTTTTTAACTTAAAAAAGACGAAAACTAACGAGGGCATTTCCGCAAGAAAGTCTTTGAAAAGAAGTTCGTAAAGAAAGAAGTGGTAAAATTAAAAGAAGTGATATGTGTGTGAAAGATACATAACCGAGTAGCCAAAAGAGAAGACTTTGGGCGGTATGGACCGGGAGGGCGCGCAACTCTCCTGAACCCACCCCGGAGTGGTGAAAACTGAATCGAGAATGACAAGGACTGCTATCAGCGAGTACCTCGTCCCCCCCCCCCCCAAACCCTAAAACCAGCAGGGTGCATTTTAACCCACCCCCCAACACAAGTTCGTGCCAGGAACAAGGGCATAAACACTAGGGGCAGTTTCCCAGTGTGGCAGTTGTCCGGGTGGCAGTTATCCGGGTGGCAGTTTTCCAGGTGGCAGTTTTCCAGGGTGGCAGTTGTCCGGTGGCAGTTGTCCGGGTGGCAGTTTTCCAGGTGGCAGTTGTCCTAGAACCATTTTTATGAAGTTTTGCAACTTTTTTGCTTAATAACTTTTTTTTTATTTTTAATAAAAAATGTACTGATTACATGTTTTGAAACCCGTTACCCTTGTAACCATTAACTAAATTTTAATTTACCAGAGAATTATTATGGCGGGAACTGAAAGGTAAAATTAAATTTTAGGCACATTTATTAAAGACTATGACACAATGTGCTGGTTGCCCTTCAGAAAGACCAACTTCTCAAAGTTACGCAGTGTAAAAATACTTATTCATTAGTCATTACTATAAATTAATTTTTCTCAACTGTACATTTTACCATACGTATCTCCATACGTATTAATATATATATATAATATTATAGGACTTTTACTAACGTTAAAAGAACCTTCTTACCTTCAATAAAAAGCGCACAACCTCCCCTTGCGAGATCTGGAAGCAGACTGAAGTTATGGCGGTTTGAATTCATTCGCGGAGCGGTGATCTTCCGTGAATGACTCCTCGCAGTTAACGTGTTAACGGACTTTAACAGACTAAATATCGAGTTATCGGAAGTTAACTGGTCCGATAACGATAAATGGAAATTAACTTCCGTTAATAGTCCGTTAAAAAAAGTTAACTTCGTTAATTAACTGTTATCGGATTAACGCTTTAGTGCCCAACACTGCTAATTATGAACATTATTCTGATTTCAGCAAACTTGTCAGGGTCACAGCCTACTGTTTGAGGTTTGATCACAACTGTTTAACTACAATTAACAAACAGCTAAATAAGAACAATCATAATTATACAGAAGTTGCAACCAAGTACTGGATAGGGCATGCACAACAAAAGGAGTACAATAAAGAGTTAGAATTCTAGACTAATGGGAAACAAACAAAAGATCCTGTACCATCAGTAGTTGTGGACCTAAACTTGTTCAGAGATGAGGAAGGCCTTCTAACGTGTAAAGGGAGATTAGACAAATCAAAACTGTCTTACAAAAGCAAACATCCAATCCTTTTACCTAGATTTAGCTATTTGACAACATTAATCATCAGGAAAACACACAATGATGTACATCATATGGGGGTACCACCGACACTAACTACATTAAGAAAAACTTATTGGATACCCAAGGGAAGGATCACTGTTAAAACAGTCCTGAGTGAGTGTGTCACATGTAGGCGTATTCATGCTAGGCCCTATAGGAAACCAAATCCTCCTGCTTTGCCAGAGGAGAGAGTTACTCTCAACAGACCCTTTGAGACTGTAGACATTGACTATACAGGAGCATTGACTGTAGGGGTGGTTGACACTGAACAAAAAATGTACATTGTACTGTTTACATGTGCTGCCTCACGAGCTGTTTATCTGGATGTTGTGGAGGACCTTACAGCAGAATCTTTTGTTGCTGTCTTTAAGAGATTCTGTGCACGACATTCAGTACCCAAGACAGTTTGGACTGACAATGCTACATATTTCAAGTCTGGTGAACAAGTCATCAACGACTTGTTAAGCAACGAACTCACACAATTATATATACAAAATTCAAACATAAAGTGGAAGTATATTCCAGTTGCCTCTCCTTGGTATGGTTCTATCTGGGAGAGGAATATACAAACAGTAAAGAATTGCTTGAAGAAAGCAATTGGTAAAAAACATATACACTTATTTGAGTTGCTCACTCTCCTGGCTGAGATTGAGAACATCATCAACAATAGACCACTCACTTATGTGAGTGACAACATTAATGACCCGGAACCATTAACTCCAAATCATCTGATTCGGGGAGAACAAGTTAGTCTCCTGCCGGACTACAATATAGACTCTTCAGAAGACCCAAACTGGACTCAACGACACGATGAACTCCAGACTAAGTTACAACACTTAACTAGAGTTAAAGCTCATTTCATTAAACAGTGGAAAACTGAGTACTTGATGGGTCTAAGGAAGAGACATAAACAAATGACTAAGAAGGATTGGTCTGACACAATTAAGGTAGGGGACCTTGTTCTCATACATGACAGTACTCCAAGACAATACTGGCCTCTGGCTAGAGTTTTAGAACTCAGACCAGGGGCAGACGGGGTAACAAGAGTGGTCAAATTAAGGACTTCAACGGGTGACACAACAAAAGACATTTCTCTTTTGTACCCCTTACTGTAGAATCTGGACCCAAAACAATGGACTTTGGAGAACCTTCTCCACCGACAGTAACAACTGGAGACACTGAACTTCCAGTAACTATTCCTTTGACAGTAGGAGTGGTAACGCATCCTACTACAACATTGACAGACACAAGACCTCAGCGACAAACAGCATTAAAAGCGCGACTAGTTTTACAACAAAATATAGATGCTGGGGAATTGTAATTTTATCTTCTAACTTTCACTTTTCCTTTTCTTATGGTAAAGACCATAGACAGTTTCATCCTATGGATGTATATTTTCTCTTCTAATTAAATGCTACATTTTCTCCATGAGAAGGTGAGGATAGTCACTGTTAATCAGATTAACAGGCATTTACAGTCAAATAGTTAGCTAGTCTACACTCAGACATAAAAATTGGTGACAATGACACCAAAATTTTTATCTCCCGGGGCCTCCAGTATATGGAAAACTGATGTGTGGGTAGTTGGGAGGTAACGAAAATGGTTCACTGAGTAGGTAGGTAGTTAATCTAACAATTATTAAATTCCTTTTATGTCAATAACTGGGTGGATGAAACCAATTGGTTGCTCACCAGAGTTATTCTCCACACTAGTATTTATATACTGTGTGAGAAGAGCGTGCTCGGTAATAGACAGAGATGGGCAAGATCACCAACTTTGGTGATCTTGAAGATCAAGATCAGATCACCAGAAAAATGTGATCTTGAAGATCAAGATCAGATCACCAGAAAAATGTGATCTTGAAGATCCAGATCAAGATCGTGATCTTGAAGATCACTTTTCAAGATCACTTTTTAAGATCACTTTTATATGAATTGAAAAAAGTTGTACTCTTGTAGAGTAAACAAAAACAAATTATTTTGTTAATCACTCCTGAAAAGTATCACTCCTAATACTCCCCTGAGGGCTGAGGCAATACAAGCATCGCATCCTACCCATGTCACCTGATCTAAACCACGGGGATTGACGATTCCCCTTTCAGTTTTTCAGGTGGTAAACTTAAAACTTAGTATTATCATAACTTATCAGCAAAGAAAAAACTATTAAATGACCTACATATAGTTTTTAGTTCTATTTTTCTCAATTCTCATTTCACCAGGTCCATAACCCATATCAATGAATGGTCAGCATATATAAGTAAACATTTTTTACATAGAATTTAATTTTACAGTTTTACTGCAGTACACAATTACTGACAATATAAGGGTAAAAACCGCAAGTTAAGAGTGTTAATTTAATGTTCAACCGCTGTAAACATTTGCTTTCAGCAAAACCAATTGTTCAAAGTTACCATCCGAGAGACGACTTCGTTTGGGGCTATGAACTATGCCAGCAAACGAAAACAACCGTTCCACTGGTGCAGAGGAAGGTAGCGTGGTGTTATACCTCTTGAAGATCTACTTTATAGCAGGATACCTATCTAAAGAGTCGAGTGCCTTACTGGTGTCCTGCAAATAATTGAGGACTTCCAAGTTTTCCTTGTTGTTAGGAGCAGAGAATGAGCCGTCCATAGTTCTGAAGAAATCGTCTTCAGATGATGAGTCTGAGTTCACCGAACTATTACCACTGCTGTCAGAATTACAATTTCTTACAGCCATTTGCAGCTTGTCTTTTACTTGAGACTTGATTGCTTCATGATCGCCGAAATTAGGCCCTTGCAACAATGATATCCATCTAAGTTTGAAATACGGATGAGATACTGAGGCCAAAACGGCATCAGTTACCTCGGGGCTCAACGACAAAAAATGACCAAATCTGGCATTGAAGCCAGAGACGACTGCTGCCAGTAATGGCATGCAGTGTCTCAAGCGCAGGTCGTTTGGTTGGATAGGCTCCAATCTTGCGAGGGCATCTTGAGTCACTAGGACTGTTGGAAGAAGACAACCGTAGTAGCATTCTTTCTCTGCCTGTAATTTGTTGAGGGCTGCTGCAATTGGTTTTAGAACAGACAAATATTCTGAAATAAATTCCAATTCATTGTCTTTGAGGATGGGTAGATTCAGTTCTTCAAGAGCTACATTCACGTCGTTCTTATGTTTATATATTTGGCTTAATGAGTCGTACATTGAGTTCCATCGGGTGACGCATGGGTACCTAAATTGGACGCCAGTTATTTCCTGTATTTTTTCTGCTGACTTGGGTTTACCAGCAGCATTCCACAGCGCCGAACATTTTCCCATTGCAGAATGCTTTATCTTCTTTAGTCCAGGTGAATTCAGTCCTTTATCTGCATCAGTTGTTGCTACCAAGTTCAATGTGTGGGAGGCACATCGAATATGGGATGATAGTTTCACTGACTCCTCTCCATGCTCTCCTGAATGTTCAGGAAAGTTGCTGATGATAACCTCTTCATCTGAATCTTTTTCATCATCATCTTCATCTGCATCATCTTCATCAATGTCGTCAGTACGATTCTGAACACGAACACCGAACTCTTTAAAGCATTTCACCATGTTCGATGCATTGTCGGTGACTGTAGATACAACTTTTCTATAAGATAAACCATGCTCCGAGTTGATCCTGTCCAATATTCCAGCAATTTTATCAAAGCTATGTGTTCCACGAAATCTTCGGCATGCCAGTGCAGCTGATCCTCGCGACAAGTCATCATTGATCTGTAATGTAAGAATATAAAATCAATGTTTGTATGAACATTTTTTTAAGCTTAATTTAATAATATTGGTTAGACACGCACCAGCTAAACTGCGCCACCAAACATTGAAGAGAAGAACTATGTGATATAAAGGAGGCAATTCAGCGATGAGTCGCCTACCATACCACCACATCAGTGACCCATCCCATAAGAGCAAAATGTGGAAGAGTCCATATTCACAGCCTGTGAATATGGACTCTTCCACATTTTGCTGTGAATCAGACACAATGACAGATGACAGAATCAGTGAATTAGTGTGAAATTACTGTGAATCACAGCAAAATGAAGACTCACCAAATTAATGAATGAGGAACACATGTCGAATAATTGAAAAGATTATACTATAAGTCTATCAGACTATCAGTCTATCACCAATGGTCAATTTATCAATTATATAAAAATAATACACTAAATCAATAGCATATCCAATGCGCAGTGACTCCCATGAAACTGCGGTGATTAGTTGACCATATGTCGCATGTAACACACACATGGTCAACTGCTGCCAGTTTTGCTTGTATGTCTTCCTTCATTGTACTGGTTCTTGTTGCAAGAGATCTAGCCAGGGTGCGTCTAGATGGCACCTGAACAGCCGGGTTGACGTCTGAAAAAAATATTTAAAAATTAAAACAAATACAATAGATTAGCTATGGAAAAAATATCAAAATATTTAGCTAGGCTAGCGATAGTCTAATGTTCATACAAATAATATGATTAATTATTTTAATCAGATATTAGCTATGGAAAAAATAGCAAAATATTTGAGTTATACTAACATGAAAGAAGATCCTTAAATTCATGTAGTTCAACTAGGCTCAATGGTAGGAGCCCATTAGCCACAAGCGAGAGAATCTTCTTTTCAAGGATATCCTTGCATATTGGTGGTCCTGGTTTTTGCTTGGAAATGTGGAACATGCTTAGTGTTGACTGCTTGGCAATTTTGGCAGGGCCAGCATTGCTGCCGCTGGCATCTTCTTCTTTAGCTGGACGCTTGCGAGATTTCTTCTCCGATTCATATTCACCCAAAAGATCCGAATGTAGTTTCTGCACAAGAAAATAAATTATTATCATGCGGAGAGACTTCTTGAACACCCTGTATAATATTTATCAGAGTATCAAACTTCTAGTTGAAATTAATACTTAACAAGATTCTAAAATTTTGTTATCTTTAACTAAAATTATTTTCACCATGATCAGTGCATTTTTATCCTATGTTAAATTGAAAGCCGAATTTCGTCCTTCAGTAACTAAATAGGAGAAATTACAGACATGGATCAGACAGAGAGAAAGACAGATACACCTGGCGTTTTATTATAGTTGGATATCGGCAGTTTTTAATGTAGTTACTAGTCCATAATCTATTAATATCTGAAGTGCACAATATATTCAAATGGACGTCTATGTAAATGTAGCATTAGTCTTGTATGGCACCAGTCACTTAAAATATGACTTGAACCATTATGTTAATGTTGCTACTTACTACTTAGTTACTAAGTAGTACTAACCCTGAGGTGCCTCCGAAGATTGCTTGTTGAGTCGAGGCCAGCAGACAGAATTGTAGTTTTCTTTGTACACTGCCTACAAATAACTTTGATACTGTTTCCAGTTTTTTCGACAATTTGAAAATATTTTCCGTTCAATAGCACAGATTGATCCTTATTACCAACATTGTTATCTAAATATATTGAATACTGTTCTGGTGACAACCTAGAATATTTGGTTCCCTTGGGAGCCTGTTGAAGTTGTAAAATTGCACTCATTATTAAAAAATTCAATCTGTAAATAAAATATGTTTAGAATTAATTTATTATGAATACGGACCTATAGGCTATATTTTATGCCTATATATAATAATATATTAATAGAACACTTTTAACATAATTGCACAGTAAATTACACTTTTTACGAGCCTAAATTCCACAGCAACTACACCTTCCATGAGCCCACGCATGACGCAAGTCACCCAACTAACAGAAAACATAAACAGTCGGTGTTGAACAAAGTTGCCACCAGATGTCGCTTGGACAAAAAACAAATGACATTCGCATAGCGGCATATTTAAGAATCTGAAATTAAAATTGATCTTGAAGTCTAAAGTGATCTTCAAGATCAAGATCACAAGAAATAAAGTGATCTTAGATCAAGATCAAGATCACCATAATAAAAATGATCTTCAAGATCAAGATCAGATCACGATCTTGATCTTCAAGATCACGATCTGATCTTGAAGATCAAGATCGTGCCCATCTCTGGATATAGCTACTATGGAGAAACGCTACCAAGGGAGGTGGGATCCGGCAATGTTAGCTGATTACTGCTGGACATTGATGCGAGAAGCTCCTAATGAAAACTACAAGAGAAAATCAGTGACAAAGAAGTTTTAAGAAGAATATTTTAAATGCCAATCTGCCACTAATATAATTTTTATGAAGTATTTTTACTAACTTCTGTACACTTTTTGAATAAATATTAAAATACAAATTTCTCAGTAACCTTGGGTGATAGAGAAATTCTACGGCTATATTTGGAATCAGCGGAAAAAATCCTATAAGACCGACCTGTTCACGTCCAAGAAAAAAAAAAAGTTAAAATTTGTTCCCCAGTGTTATCAGTGGTGGGCACCGTTAACCAAAAAGTTAACTTCGATAACGATAATCCGTTAACCCCAATTTTTAACTCCGATAACGATAATCCGATAATTTTACTACAAATTTAACGGAAGTTAACGATAATCCGTTAACGATAACTATTTCTTTACTAACATTTAAAAAAATCAAGGAAAAAAGCTTTAAAACCCATAGAAAATGTTTATTTATGCAAAATCCAACAATAAATAGGTATTTAACTGTATTTTTATCGGTATCCGGACAACTGCCACCTGGAAAACTGCCACCCGGACAACTGCCACCCTGGAAAACTGCCACCCGGAAAACTGCCACCCTGGAAAACTGCCACCCAGACAACTGCCACAGGTAGGGTTAGGTTAGGTTAGGTTTTTTCTAATATTATTTTATGTATGTATAGATATCTATTAATTCATTGTTAAATATCCATTTTTAAAAAGTCTATTTTATAAATAATATTTTTCTACAACTTTTTTTGTTAATTTTCATAAACACTAGGGGCAGTTTTCCAGTGTGACCGGGAGGGTGGCGGTCGAAACCGAGCTTCGAGATTACTCGTGGCTACCCTGGTTTAACACCATCAACTTGTATAATCCAACGAGGGCATGTTGACCTAGTAGGAAAAGAATGGAGGAAAACAAATAAAAGACACCCCTCCAGTTTTTTTAACTTAAAAAAGACGAAAACTAACGAGGGCATTTCCGCAAGAAAGTCTTTGAAAAGAAGTTCGTAAAGAAAGTGGTAAAATTAAAAGAAGTGATATGTGTGAAAGATACATAACCCGAGTAGCCAAAAGAGAAGACTTTGGGCGGTATGGACCGGGAGGGCGCGCAACTCTCCTGAACCCACCCCGGAGTGGTGAAAACTGAATCGAGAATGACAAGGACTGCTATCAGCGAGTACCTCGTCCCCCCCCCCCCCAAACCCTAAAACCAGCAGGGTGCATTTTAACCCACCCCCCAACACAAGTTCGTGCCAGGAACAAGGGCATAAACACTAGGGGCAGTTTCCCAGTGTGGCAGTTGTCCGGGTGGCAGTTATCCGGGTGGCAGTTTTCCAGGTGGCAGTTTTCCAGGGTGGCAGTTGTCCGGTGGCAGTTGTCCGGGTGGCAGTTTTCCAGGTGGCAGTTGTCCTAGAACCATTTTTATGAAGTTTTGCAACTTTTTTGCTTAATAACTTTTTTTTTTATTTTTAATAAAAAATGTACTGATTACATGTTTTGAAACCCGTTACCCTTGTAACCATTAACTAAATTTTAATTTACCAGAGAATTATTATGGCGGGAACTGAAAGGTAAAATTAAATTTTAGGCACATTTATTAAAGACTATGACACAATGTGCTGGTTGCCCTTCAGAAAGACCAACTTCTCAAAGTTACGCAGTGTAAAAATACTTATTCATTAGTCATTACTATAAATTAATTTTTCTCAACTGTACATTTTACCATACGTATCTCCATACGTATTAATATATATATAATATTATAGGACTTTTACTAACGTTAAAAGAACCTTCTTACCTTCAATAAAAAGCGCACAACCTCCCCTTGCGAGATCTGGAAGCAGACTGAAGTTATGGCGGTTTGAATTCATTCGCGGAGCGGTGATCTTCCGTGAATGACTCCTCGCAGTTAACGTGTTAACGGACTTTAACAGACTAAATATCGAGTTATCGGAAGTTAACTGGTCCGATAACGATAAATGGAAATTAACTTCCGTTAATAGTCCGTTAAAAAAAGTTAACTTCGTTAATTAACTGTTATCGGATTAACGCTTTAGTGCCCAACACTGCTAATTATGAACATTATTCTGATTTCAGCAAACTTGTCAGGGTCACAGCCTACTGTTTGAGGTTTGATCACAACTGTTTAACTACAATTAACAAACAGCTAAATAAGAACAATCATAATTATACAGAAGTTGCAACCAAGTACTGGATAGGGCATGCACAACAAAAGGAGTACAATAAAGAGTTAGAATTCTAGACTAATGGGAAACAAACAAAAGATCCTGTACCATCAGTAGTTGTGGACCTAAACTTGTTCAGAGATGAGGAAGGCCTTCTAACGTGTAAAGGGAGATTAGACAAATCAAAACTGTCTTACAAAAGCAAACATCCAATCCTTTTACCTAGATTTAGCTATTTGACAACATTAATCATCAGGAAAACACACAATGATGTACATCATATGGGGGTACCACCGACACTAACTACATTAAGAAAAACTTATTGGATACCCAAGGGAAGGATCACTGTTAAAACAGTCCTGAGTGAGTGTGTCACATGTAGGCGTATTCATGCTAGGCCCTATAGGAAACCAAATCCTCCTGCTTTGCCAGAGGAGAGAGTTACTCTCAACAGACCCTTTGAGACTGTAGACATTGACTATACAGGAGCATTGACTGTAGGGGTGGTTGACACTGAACAAAAAATGTACATTGTACTGTTTACATGTGCTGCCTCACGAGCTGTTTATCTGGATGTTGTGGAGGACCTTACAGCAGAATCTTTTGTTGCTGTCTTTAAGAGATTCTGTGCACGACATTCAGTACCCAAGACAGTTTGGACTGACAATGCTACATATTTCAAGTCTGGTGAACAAGTCATCAACGACTTGTTAAGCAACGAACTCACACAATTATATATACAAAATTCAAACATAAAGTGGAAGTATATTCCAGTTGCCTCTCCTTGGTATGGTTCTATCTGGGAGAGGAATATACAAACAGTAAAGAATTGCTTGAAGAAAGCAATTGGTAAAAAACATATACACTTATTTGAGTTGCTCACTCTCCTGGCTGAGATTGAGAACATCATCAACAATAGACCACTCACTTATGTGAGTGACAACATTAATGACCCGGAACCATTAACTCCAAATCATCTGATTCGGGGAGAACAAGTTAGTCTCCTGCCGGACTACAATATAGACTCTTCAGAAGACCCAAACTGGACTCAACGACACGATGAACTCCAGACTAAGTTACAACACTTAACTAGAGTTAAAGCTCATTTCATTAAACAGTGGAAAACTGAGTACTTGATGGGTCTAAGGAAGAGACATAAACAAATGACTAAGAAGGATTGGTCTGACACAATTAAGGTAGGGGACCTTGTTCTCATACATGACAGTACTCCAAGACAATACTGGCCTCTGGCTAGAGTTTTAGAACTCAGACCAGGGCAGACGGGGTAACAAGAGTGGTCAAATTAAGGACTTCAACGGGTGACACAACAAGAGACATTTCTCTTTTGTACCCCTTACTGTAGAATCTGGACCCAAAACAATGGACTTTGGAGAACCTTCTCCACCGACAGTAACAACTGGAGACACTGAACTTCCAGTAACTATTCCTTTGACAGTAGGAGTGGTAACGCATCCTACTACAACATTGACAGACACAAGACCTCAGCGACAAACAGCATTAAAAGCGCGACTAGTTTTACAACAAAATATAGATGCTGGGGAATTGTAATTTTATCTTCTAACTTTCACTTTTCCTTTTCTTATGGTAAAGACCATAGACAGTTTCATCCTATGGATGTATATTTTCTCTTCTAATTAAATGCTACATTTTCTCCATGAGAAGGTGAGGATAGTCACTGTTAATCAGATTAACAGGCATTTACAGTCAAATAGTTAGCTAGTCTACACTCAGACATAAAAATTGGTGACAATGACACCAAAATTTTTATCTCCCGGGGCCTCCAGTATATGGAAAACTGATGTGTGGGTAGTTGGGAGGTAACGAAAATGGTTCACTGAGTAGGTAGGTAGTTAATCTAACAATTATTAAATTCCTTTTATGTCAATAACTGGGTGGATGAAACCAATTGGTTGCTCACCAGAGTTATTCTCCACACTAGTATTTATATACTGTGTGAGAAGAGCGTGCTCGGTAATAGACAGAGATGGGCAAGATCACCAACTTTGGTGATCTTGAAGATCAAGATCAGATCACCAGAAAAATGTGATCTTGAAGATCAAGATCAGATCACCAGAAAAATGTGATCTTGAAGATCCAGATCAAGATCGTGATCTTGAAGATCACTTTTCAAGATCACTTTTTAAGATCACTTTTATATGAATTGAAAAAAGTTGTACTCTTGTAGAGTAAACAAAAACAAATTATTTTGTTAATCACTCCTGAAAAGTATCACTCCTAATACTCCCCTGAGGGCTGAGGCAATACAAGCATCGCATCCTACCCATGTCACCTGATCTAAACCACGGGGATTGACGATTCCCCTTTCAGTTTTTCAGGTGGTAAACTTAAAACTTAGTATTATCATAACTTATCAGCAAAGAAAAAACTATTAAATGACCTACATATAGTTTTTAGTTCTATTTTTCTCAATTCTCATTTCACCAGGTCCATAACCCATATCAATGAATGGTCAGCATATATAAGTAAACATTTTTTACATAGAATTTAATTTTACAGTTTTACTGCAGTACACAATTACTGACAATATAAGGGTAAAAACCGCAAGTTAAGAGTGTTAATTTAATGTTCAACCGCTGTAAACATTTGCTTTCAGCAAAACCAATTGTTCAAAGTTACCATCCGAGAGACGACTTCGTTTGGGGCTATGAACTATGCCAGCAAACGAAAACAACCGTTCCACTGGTGCAGAGGAAGGTAGCGTGGTGTTATACCTCTTGAAGATCTACTTTATAGCAGGATACCTATCTAAAGAGTCGAGTGCCTTACTGGTGTCCTGCAAATAATTGAGGACTTCCAAGTTTTCCTTGTTGTTAGGAGCAGAGAATGAGCCGTCCATAGTTCTGAAGAAATCGTCTTCAGATGATGAGTCTGAGTTCACCGAACTATTACCACTGCTGTCAGAATTACAATTTCTTACAGCCATTTGCAGCTTGTCTTTTACTTGAGACTTGATTGCTTCATGATCGCCGAAATTAGGCCCTTGCAACAATGATATCCATCTAAGTTTGAAATACGGATGAGATACTGAGGCCAAAACGGCATCAGTTACCTCGGGGCTCAACGACAAAAAATGACCAAATCTGGCATTGAAGCCAGAGACGACTGCTGCCAGTAATGGCATGCAGTGTCTCAAGCGCAGGTCGTTTGGTTGGATAGGCTCCAATCTTGCGAGGGCATCTTGAGTCACTAGGACTGTTGGAAGAAGACAACCGTAGTAGCATTCTTTCTCTGCCTGTAATTTGTTGAGGGCTGCTGCAATTGGTTTTAGAACAGACAAATATTCTGAAATAAATTCCAATTCATTGTCTTTGAGGATGGGTAGATTCAGTTCTTCAAGAGCTACATTCACGTCGTTCTTATGTTTATATATTTGGCTTAATGAGTCGTACATTGAGTTCCATCGGGTGACGCATGGGTACCTAAATTGGACGCCAGTTATTTCCTGTATTTTTTCTGCTGACTTGGGTTTACCAGCAGCATTCCACAGCGCCGAACATTTTCCCATTGCAGAATGCTTTATCTTCTTTAGTCCAGGTGAATTCAGTCCTTTATCTGCATCAGTTGTTGCTACCAAGTTCAATGTGTGGGAGGCACATCGAATATGGGATGATAGTTTCACTGACTCCTCTCCATGCTCTCCTGAATGTTCAGGAAAGTTGCTGATGATAACCTCTTCATCTGAATCTTTTTCATCATCATCTTCATCTGCATCATCTTCATCAATGTCGTCAGTACGATTCTGAACACGAACACCGAACTCTTTAAAGCATTTCACCATGTTCGATGCATTGTCGGTGACTGTAGATACAACTTTTCTATAAGATAAACCATGCTCCGAGTTGATCCTGTCCAATATTCCAGCAATTTTATCAAAGCTATGTGTTCCACGAAATCTTCGGCATGCCAGTGCAGCTGATCCTCGCGACAAGTCATCATTGATCTGTAATGTAAGAATATAAAATCAATGTTTGTATGAACATTTTTTTAAGCTTAATTTAATAATATTGGTTAGACACGCACCAGCTAAACTGCGCCACCAAACATTGAAGAGAAGAACTATGTGATATAAAGGAGGCAATTCAGCGATGAGTCGCCTACCATACCACCACATCAGTGACCCATCCCATAAGAGCAAAATGTGGAAGAGTCCATATTCACAGCCTGTGAATATGGACTCTTCCACATTTTGCTGTGAATCAGACACAATGACAGATGACAGAATCAGTGAATTAGTGTGAAATTACTGTGAATCACAGCAAAATGAAGACTCACCAAATTAATGAATGAGGAACACATGTCGAATAATTGAAAAGATTATACTATAAGTCTATCAGACTATCAGTCTATCACCAATGGTCAATTTATCAATTATATAAAAATAATACACTAAATCAATAGCATACCCAATGCGCAGTGACTCCCATGAAACTGCGGTGATTAGTTGACCATATGTCGCATGTAACACACACATGGTCAACTGCTGCCAGTTTTGCTTGTATGTCTTCCTTCATTGTACTGGTTCTTGTTGCAAGAGATCTAGCCAGGGTGCGTCTAGATGGCACCTGAACAGCCGGGTTGACGTCTGAAAAAAATATTTAAAAATTAAAACAAATACAATAGATTAGCTATGGAAAAAATATCAAAATATTTAGCTAGGCTAGCGATAGTCTAATGTTCATACAAATAATATGATTAATTATTTTAATCAGATATTAGCTATGGAAAAAATAGCAAAATATTTGAGTTATACTAACATGAAAGAAGATCCTTAAATTCATGTAGTTCAACTAGGCTCAATGGTAGGAGCCCATTAGCCACAAGCGAGAGAATCTTCTTTCAAGGATATCCTTGCATATTGGTGGTCCTGGTTTTTGCTTGGAAATGTGGAACATGCTTAGTGTTGACTGCTTGGCAATTTTGGCAGGGCCAGCATTGCTGCCGCTGGCATCTTCTTCTTTAGCTGGACGCTTGCGAGATTTCTTCTCCGATTCATATTCACCAAAAGATCCGAATGTAGTTTCTGCACAAGAAAATAAATTATTATCATGCGGAGAGACTTCTTGAACACCCTGTATAATATTTATCAGAGTATCAAACTTCTAGTTGAAATTAATACTTAACAAGATTCTAAAATTTTGTTATCTTTAACTAAAATTATTTTCACCATGATCAGTGCATTTTTATCCTATGTTAAATTGAAAGCCGAATTTCGTCCTTCAGTAACTAAATAGGAGAAATTACAGACATGGATCAGGCAGAGAGAAAGACAGATACACCTGGCGTTTTATTATAGTTGGATATCGGCAGTTTTTAATGTAGTTACTAGTCCATAATCTATTAATATCTGAAGTGCACAATATATTCAAATGGACGTCTATGTAAATGTAGCATTAGTCTTGTATGGCACCAGTCACTTAAAATATGACTTGAACCATTATGTTAATGTTGCTACTTACTACTTAGTTACTAAGTAGTACTAACCCTGAGGTGCCTCCGAAGATGCTTGTTGAGTCGAGGCCAGCAGACAGAATTGTAGTTTTCTTTGTACACTGCCTACAAATAACTTTGATACTGTTTCCAGTTTTTTCGACAATTTGAAAATATTTTCCGTTCAATAGCACAGATTGATCCTTATTACCAACATTGTTATCTAAATATATTGAATACTGTTCTGGTGACAACCTAGAATATTTGGTTCCCTTGGGAGCCTGTTGAAGTTGTAAAATTGCACTCATTATTAAAAAATTCAATCTGTAAATAAAATATGTTTAGAATTAATTTATTATGAATACGGACCTATAGGCTATATTTTATGCCTATATATAATAATATTTAATAGAACACTTTTAACATAATTGCACAGTAAATTACACTTTTTACGAGCCTAAATTCCACAGCAACTACACCTTCCATGAGCCCACGCATGACGCAAGTCACCCAACTAACAGAAAACATAAACAGTCGGTGTTGAACAAAGTTGCCACCAGATGTCGCTTGGACAAAAAACAAATGACATTCGCATAGCGGCATATTTAAGAATCTGAAATTAAAATTGATCTTGAAGTCTAAAGTGATCTTCAAGATCAAGATCACAAGAAATAAAGTGATCTTAGATCAAGATCAAGATCACCATAATAAAAGTGATCTTCAAGATCAAGATCAGATCACGATCTTGATCTTCAAGATCACGATCTGATCTTGAAGATCAAGATCGTGCCCATCTCTGACCAGGGCTAATAATGAAACACAGCCTTCAACAAACGGTGTTTGTGAAGTTAAGGTTAACAGATCTGCAGTTCAATTACCGAGGCTTGTACTCAAAACATTTTCTGGGAGTATACAGGAATGGCAAGGATGGGCAGACAGTTTTCCATCAGCAGTTCATTCTATTGAAGTGTTAAATGAGGTGGAGACGTTTAATTATTTGCAGTCCCTCTTGGAAGGGGAGGCGGCAAAGACAATAGCAGGATTAGCATTAACAGAAGCTAATTATGATGTGGCTTGGGATATATTAAAGAAACGGTTTGGTAAGCCAGAGATCTTAATTAAATGCCACGTCCGTGAACTTTTAGCTATACCGCCTGTTAATAATCGCAATAGTGTCAAGAAGGTACGGCAGTTATATGATGAATTTGAAGTTAGAACTAGGTCCCTGTACAACTTGGGTGTAGGAATGGAAAGGTACGGTGTAATGTTGGAGTCTAAATTGCGTAGCTCAATTTTGCTTGAATTAAGAAGGGGACACTCTACAGAACATGTGTACGTCCCCTTTTAGGCACAAAATTAGCAAGACGAGAGGGAATTGAGTTTGCACAGTGGGATGTTAAACAAGGGGAGAAAGGCAGTCACAGCACCAAAGTTTCTACAAAAAGGAATATTCAGGTACAGTGCATTCAGGTACGTCCATTCTCTGAGAATAAATTAAAGGGAATCAAGGAATGCATATTTTACGAAGGCAACCACAAGTCGTATAAATGTGAAATGGCTGAGGCGTTACCTGTTGAGGAGAGAAAGGACAGGGTAACTAAGTCCACAACAGGTTTTAAATATTTTTGGAAAGGTCACAGAGCAAGGTTTTGTAAATTTAAAATTTTGTGCAAAAAATGCCATGGCCGGCATCAGCCATTATTGTGTGAAAACACTCCTAGTAGGCTTACCCCAGAAGTAGAGACGTCAGTGGCACATGCCACTGCTATGAAAGGGAGTAAAAGTAAAGGGGGATTATTGCAAACAGCTGCAGCATTATTAATTGGGAATGATGGAGAAGCTACTGTAAGAGTGTTGTTTGATAGTGGTAGCCAGTGTAACTTTATTAAGATCAGACTTTCCAGAAATTTGAAATTTAAAGAACTTAAGAGGGAAAATTTAAGAATTTCTGGGTTTGGAGGTTGAATTCGAAACCGAACCAAAGTTAAGAAGGTAGAAGTTCTGGTTAAGGGGTTGTTACCACAAAGTCCCACTACCAAGGTCCAAGCTGTAGAGATTGAGGAACTTTGTGCTCCATTCACTACTTGTTTAGATATGGCATGTGTCCAAGAATTGCAAGTTAAAGGAATTAATTTGGGCAATAATAAGTTTGAAGGACTATTATTGGGACTTAATCACTGGTAACATTGTCCGCACATCTCAAGGTCCTGTAGCTATTGAAAGTAAGCTAGGCTGGATGCTACATGGTAGCTATTTCAATGAAATGGAGGTTAAAGCTCTTTTTGTTAAGATTGAGGAGAACAGCCATGGTTTGGAAAGGCATTTGAAATCCTTTTGGGAACTTGAATCCATTGGCATAAAGGACAAACAGGAGAAGCAGTCAAGTACCGTGAACAGTGATGTTTTAGAGCAATTTGGAAAAGATATTGGGTTTAGAGATGGTTGCTACGAAGTTGGCCTCCCCTGGAAGGATTCTTGCAAACTCAGCTCAAACTTTCAGCAAGCTAATAGGAGGTTGGAAACTTCATTGCACAGGCTAAGGAAAAATGAGGAGTTGTTAAATGAATACAATGAGGCCATCCTAAGCTATGTAAAGGAGGGCTATGCTGAAAGGGTGCAAAGTGAGCTGGTGAGCCAGTAGGCACATTATCTGCCACACCATGCAGTGGTACGGCGAGACAAAACTACCACTAAACTGAGAGTAGTTTATGATGGCTCAGCCAAGGACAAAGGTGGTGTGTCCTTGAATGACTGTTTGGATGCTGGGCCAAATTGAAATGCAGATTTATTTTCCTTGTTACTGAGATTCAGGTTTAGTAGAGTAGCAGTGACTGCAGATGTGAAGCAAGCTTTTTTGAGGATAAAGTTAAAACCAGAGGACAAAGATGCAGTAAGGTATCTGTGGGTGGATACGAAAGACTTGTTGGAAAATGAACCCAAGGTTCCAGGGCCGGTTTTAAGCCGATTTGACCGATTTGTTCAAATTGGGCCCCGCGCCCCGAGGGGACCCCGCGCACGCGCTCGAGTGGGGGACGCTATGATGAATTAATGAGTGTCCAGTGTGCACGAAGTTTCTTGTTACTGTGAAGGCAGTGAAACTATTCAGTCCGTCCTCGTATATCTATGTTTCAATGTTTTATTGCTAATCGTTTGTTTATTTGTTTTGTAATTTCAGTTTATCGTCGCCGTTTAGCTTTTTTAAAAAAAAGGTAATTTGTGGACGATATTCAAACCCTCAACACAGAAAGAGCGCTGTTAATGAGATTATATAACATAAAGCTTGGAATGTAAAGTTGTGTTGTTTGTTAAATATGTCCAAATTGTTTATATGTCCAAACTGCAAACTTGAAGTGTCTTAAGCCTGCATGTAACAGAGAAACGTGGTGGTAAGTCGATCCTACATATTAAATTAACTAGTTTTTGCCTCATTATCATAGAGAGCATTTACATTTCTATTTACTAGAGCTTGTTCTTTTGCCCCCTGCGCTTTTCTTCTTACTCCCAGGCTTTTAAAAATCATGAAATCTTTTGCTTTAATCATTAGATGCATACATGCATATCTTGACTTGTAATAAAACATTAAAACTTTCATATGGGCTTTCAATTTTTAGTATATCATTGTGGCTAATGGTGGAGCCTCAAGCCCTCAACGCTTTTTGGCTGGGACTGGCGTACTGCACGAAGCATAAAGCATCGATCTTCAGGTTTTGTAGGGTAGAGGGCCCCGCTAGGCGCTAACAATTTTCTAATTGGGCCCCGCACTTCCTAGCGCCGGCCCTGTAAGGTTCAAGCATTATAGGATGAAGTCAGCGTTGTTTGGCCTCAGTTCTAGTCCATTTCTGTTGGCAGCTACTCTGCAGTACCATTTTAAGAAAATTCTGAAGTCTATCTTAATACTATTGAACATATAAGGCAAAATTTTTATGTTGATGATTTGCTGTGTTCAGTGGATAATACAGAAATGGCTAAACAAATATACATGCAGGCGCGGATCCAGGGGGGGGTCGAGGGGGTCCGGACCCCCCCCTGCTCACGGTGACCAACGATTTTTCGATCGCGTTTGTTTGCTCCTATACATGGGCGCCCGCAGGATTTTTTCCAAGGGGGGGCAAAATTTAATGTATTAATAGGTAGGGACCGGAGCAAGCAAAAAACTTTTGACCCCTTAGGAACCAGCAGGTTAATTCTAAGCAAGTTTAGTGTTGCATTTTCTGTAATGGAAAATGCAAATATATATTGTATATACATACAATGCACATGATAACAATAATTTATTTTATTTATAACAGAAACATGATAGAATGAAGAAAAAAGCACACTGAAGTAAATGTTGTACCTAATTTGAAAACGGTGTTTCGAGCATCACCAGGGGCATTTCCAAGGGGGGGCAAGCGCCCCCCCTTGCCCCTACCTGCGGGCGCCCATGCTCCTATATATGAAAAATAAGACCTGAAGACTTAAAATGGCTTAAGGTACATGTATCCCGGTTGCCACAAAATTAATTTCCTTAAAAAGAAAAAGAAAAAAAAGTTTATGTCCGATCCTGAGACATTTCAGACCTGGCCTGGGTGTGTGAACAAGCAGGATTTTGATAACGGGAATATACTTCAAATCCATCTAAAGCTATCTTCAAATATGAAAATTTTCTACCGAGGAGGCCGAGGACATATCAGTAACGAGCCCCACCAAGACTGGACCCCCCTCTGCTTAAATTCCTGGATCCGCCCCTGACATGGAGGCTAGAGCTATAATGAGGGAGGTTAGCATGGAGCTTAGAAAATGGCAGACCAATCATTCTCAGTTACAACAGTTTATTAGTCAGTTCTGTGTAGGACCTGATGCAGCAGAAAGTATTGAGGATTCTAGTATTAAGGGGTTGTGGGTCATAGACACCAAGGTGCTAGGCATTGTTTGGCAGCAAGGAAAGGATTTGTTTTCCTTCAATGGGAAATCTTTAGGTGAGCTGGCTGAGAATGAGACAAGCTGCACAAAACGTACAGCTCTTAGTTTGGCTTCGAAGGTCTTTGATCCTTTTGGATTCCTGGCGCCATTTGTGATAAAGTAAAAAATTTGGCTTCAGAGCCTCTGCGAAATTGGACTTGGTTGGGACCAAGAGTTACCCGATCATATGGTGGTAAAGCGGAAATATTGGTTCAAAGAATTGGCACATCTTGGAGACATTGAAATCCCAAGATGGTACTTTGGAGAGTTGAACAATAGTCCAGATAATTTGGAGCTGCACATCTTTTGTGATACAAGTGAGGAAGCCAATGCAACTTGCATTTGTAAAAGAGGCACATTCGAAGAGGAAGTAAGTTGCAGGTTGGTTGCTGCAAATAGCAGAGTAGCACCTTTGAAAAGGTTTTCTATTCCAAGGTTGGAATTGATGGGTGCAGTCATTGCTAGTCGGATTGCAGTTACAATGCAAACGTCTTTGGGCCTTTATGAAATTCCAAGCTATTATTGGACAGACTCCACTATAGTTTGGCACTGGTTAAGAAGCCAGGCAAGGAAATGGAAACCATTTGTTGCCAATAGGCAGGGGTGGATTAAGGTTGCGCGGGGCCCGAGGCACATTCGTAAACGGGGCCCCTTGCCTTGGTTACGAACATGAAAATGTAGGTCGGCCATTAGTGAAGAAGTGAAAATTCCATTAAAAAATCGCAAAATTGAAAAAAAAAAATGACAAAAATGATGACTTCCAATATAAAGATCAATGATTACGGGTTACTAGCTCGGGCGAAAGCGTCAATAATCTGTAGCGCAATCGACACAACGGCTGCAGCGACAGATACTGTGATCGTGACGTGTACAGTGTACTTGTGCGCGTGGGGTGTGCTGCGATATGCATTCGCAGGGCGGGGCCCCCCGAAAGCAAGAGGCAGGCGGCATATGCCGCTTTTGCCATATGGTTAATCCGGCCCTTACAATAGGGTGGAAGAAATTCAAGCACACACAGATCCAAAGCAATGGAAACATTGTCCAGGCATCCAAAACCCAGCTGATTTACCAACACGAGGAATTTCAGTGAAAGATCTTGCACAGTCAAGTTTGTGATAGAATGGGCCAGAGTGGCTAAGACTTGGAAGTGAAAATTGGCCTTCTAATCAGCCTATTGTAGGAGAATGCCAGGCTGAAGAAGAATGGGTGAGTGAGATGAGAAAATGCACTGTGAACAGTTGTCAAGTTATGCAGCAGGACCCCATATTGAGGCTTGAGGACATTAGCAGTCTGAAAAGGTTAAGAGTGACAGCATGGGTATATAGATTTACAGACAACATTAAGGGAGAAACAAGAAGGGAAGGAATTCTGAACAGTAAGGAGATTCAGCAAGCCAGGCAATACTGGGTGGTATATGTGCAGAAGGAAAAATTTGGTGAAGAGAGAAAATTGCTCACCAGCAGTCCATTACAGGTTCTACCAACACATTCTGCTCTGGGTGGTATATGTGCAGAAGGAAAAATTTGGTGAAGAGAGAAAATTGCTCACCAGCAGTCCATTACAGGTTCTACCAACACATTCTGCTCCCAAGGGTTTGGATGTATTTTTGGATCAGGATTTATTGAGAGTGGGAGGTAGACTACAGTTTTCTGGGCTTCCAGAGGAGAAAAGACATCAAATTTTGCTACCTTCTTGGGGGCACTTTCTGGAACTTTTGATCCTGGATACACATCATAAGTTGTTACATGTTGGAGTTAAAGAAGTGATAATAGAGATCAGACAACAGTTTTGGATTCCCAAAATTAGACAAGTAGTAAAAAAAGTCTTGCATAAATGTGTGGTTTGCAAGCGTTGGAGTGCAAAACCTTCTCATGAAAAGGTGGCTTCACTTCCAAGAGAATCCATTTGGAGTTGGTAAGCAACTTAAGAGTGATGTATTTCTTTTGGCCTTTAAAAGGTTTGTGAACAGAAGGGGTTTCCAAAATAAAATCATATCAGATAATGCAAAAACCTTCAAAAGGGCTGCAAAGGAACTCCAAGAAGTTTGGACCTTGTTAAAAGAGGAGGGATTCCACTCCTACTTTTCACACCATGGGGTACAGTGGAAGGTGAGAGAGCAGGATGCTCCCATCATGGTGGGGAGGATTTTGGAAAAGGCTAGTGAGAAGTGTAAAGTGTCCATTAAAGAAACTTTTGGCTAATGCTCATTTGAGCAAAGAAGACTTCTGCACTGTTTTGTGTGAAGTAGAAGCAATGGTGAACAGCAGGCCTATCACCTTTGTTTATAACAGTATGCAGGATGCAGAGCCATTGACACCAAATCATTTTCATTGTGGTAAACGATTAACATCAAGCCCCAGTTTGCCAGAAGACTTACAGCCTATCCAGAGCAGTCAAGAAGAGTTAACCAGAAGGTTCAAGTACCTTGAAGAGCTACAAGATCAGTTATGGAAGAGGTGGCAGATGAAATACTTGCCAGAACTAAATTATTACCCATCAGGCAATGTAAAGGGCTCCAATGCAAATTGTATGCTCTGTAATGCTCTGAAATCTTAAATGAAAGACCAAGCAAATAAATAAATAGTTTTTATTACTTTAGGTATATTTACAAACTTACGCGCTATGGAAGTGTAAAAAAGTATTAAAAAGTATTAGTTAACTTTTACTATTAGCTTAATATATAAATGTGAAAGTTAAACATCTTAATTACGGATAAAAGTTGCTGTGACGTTGGCTAAGGCGAACATGGAAAACTTGCACAGCTGCGTCAGAGTCACCATAGGCTTGGATTTCGGAACTAAACGATGGGGAAAGGATCTTCAGATGGGCCAAGTGTTGTTATCAACAGCATTCTGTGTTTCATTAATGTGAAGATTGACTTATTACTCACTGATATGATAATCACATTATGTGAAAAACATTATAGTGGTGAAGAGATAGAGACTGCTAAAGCAAAATTATTTACATTATACCCAACCAATGGGAACTCTGACAAAAGGCTTATCCATCGCAAAGGTGAAAAGAAAAATGTGCTCAACCTTGAGGACATCGTTAAAAAGATTTTGGAAATTTCAATTTTGGAAATTTGGCCAAATTGACAATCTTTTACTGAATAAAGATAAATCATCAAATGACCATATTTTCTGAATCCTCTCAGTGAAAGAAATCCTCTCAGATACTTACCAAGTTGATAGGACAAGTGGTTTAGAAGTTACACTCACCTAGAAATAACATTAAAATTTAAAATACCGAATTTGTCCCCCGTTATGGACGTAATCATAGCATCAGTAGCTGGCGCATCCTAAAATCCCAATTACACACACACGCTATGTCTATGACCAATATTTTTACTAATCACAGTTTGCTTTTTACAGATCAACTGTGTCAATTGATTCTTGTTTGATAAGTCTAGACTTTAGTACAATGGATAAACTGTTAACAACCAGGAGTGGGAAGACTCTGAAAGTTACTTATTCTGGAAAAGAGAAAGCAGCAACAACAGCACCACCTTCTCTAAGGTCAGCCATGGACGTCTTCTTAATTGGTCAGCCATCTTCCTCGATCGGTGGTGCCAAATTGCCAACCACCCATCAAGTTCTCCAGTACTTCTTCTATGCCAAGCAGGAAACTACTGACAGGAAGGCCGCCGTAAAAGACACGGTGGCCAATGTTCTGGCATTTTGGAACATGGCACGTATAAAGACGATCACGAGGCGTAACTGCGAAAGAAAACTGGAGTTATTGTGGGAAGAGTGGCGCTCGCTGCAGAAGAGCAAGATGAGAGACAGTGACGCGGGAAAAGGCAGGGAGAAGTTTTCAGAAAATCTGAACAAGCTCTGGGACATCGGAGCTCCCGATGCTATTGAAGAGATACAGAAAAGTCGACTGCTCTCAGACAACAACAAACAAGAAGATATTAAATTTTATGAGGATCAACGGGGCCTGCGCCAGGCAACAATGAGTGGGAATGATAAAGTGTTCGTTGTCAAGAGAAAACGGCAACTCTCAAGACAACAATCCCGTGATGAGCCAGGCACCTCAAAAACGAAATTAGGAACCGAAGCTGAGAGCAACGATGAATCTATAGAAAGCAGATCATCGAGCAACTCCGAATCACAGCTAGAACCACCATACCGAGAGCCGAGAGAATCAACTGTATCAATCAGCCTTCCTCACCGCATCCTCAATGCACCGGCTGTTATTGAAGTGGCTGATCGCTTCCGGATGTCCAATAATCAGGTGTGTATATATCAGTAATGATCTTTCCTTGACAAAGATATAATAGACGTAACAACGGAAAATTTAGTGATTATATTGTCACATAAAAACCATACGCATCCTTGTCAATTTCCTTTCAATTTCGCACATAGGTGGCAAGTGTCGTGGCGGCAGTCCTACGTTCGGCAGATCCGCCCGCAGACCTGGACAAATTCAGTATCTCGAAGGGCACGTCTCGCCGTGGAAGAGTGGCACATCGTTGTGAAGTGTCGACAGCTGTGCAGAAATCCTTCGTATCTCCGAGGCATGCTGTCGTCCACTGGGACGGTAAAGCAATCAAGGTCAGTTTTGCCCTCACCGTGGACGACAGTGAATTGACATGTTCCAGTGACGACAGTGGATTGATATATTCCAGTGGACGATAATGGATTGGCATGTATGACATACGTTTCAGGACTCTCTTGGATCATTGGAGCACTGCCAGGCGATTCTCATCTCCGGAGCTCCCCAATGCACAGAAGGAAAGTTGCTGGCCGTTCCGACTGTTGCTGACGGCACCGGTCTGTCCCAGGCCCAGGCGACCTTTCGTGCTCTCAAAGACTGGGGATGCGAGAACAACGTGATTGGACTGTGCTTCGACACAACTTCCTCCAATACGGGGAGGGTGCAGGGTGCGGTGGTCCGGCTGGAGAACATGCTTGGTAAACCGCGCTTCCAGCTGGGCTGTCGCCATGACGTTATGGAGCTCATCGTGGGGGCAGTGGTCATCACCGCGTTTGGAAGAACCACAGCACCAACTGAACCTTTGTTCCAGTATCTGAGGAGAAGGTGAATTTCAAGTCTAAGGCGCATTTGTTTTCTCCAATGATTTTTTGCCTTCAGAGCAATTGAGATATCAGCGCCCTTCTACTAATGATGTTAATAGCAGTTGAAAAGGGAAAGTTCAGTCGTTTTCATGCAATATTTTCATAACTCCCCTTTCAGGTGGGACAAGCTCGACCTCTCGACTTATCGCGAGCTGGAGATCGAGCATTTGGCGGAGGTGACGTGGCTGATGGAGCTCCGAGATGAGGCAGTCAAGTTCCTCGGCACCGCTTCTGGTCTTGTCAGAGAAGACTACCGAGAAGTGGCGGAGATTACACTCCTGGTACTCGGGGCCCAGCCACGTCGTGGCACACACTTCATGCGCCCAGGAGCCTACCATCATGCGAGATGGATGGCCAAGGTTGGTATTTTGAATTAGAAGTTAAATATTGTATTGCCTTCTGCAAACAGCCATTTGAAGTCCCTACCAGAAAAAAATAAGATAAATAATTTACCATTAAACAAACTTATATGGAGTGGTATCGGTATTTATACATCACAGTGCGTATTCGTTTCAGATCATCTACTACACGAAGCTCCTGATGTTCAGCGGTCAGCTGGAGTTCGACGACGAGCTGGTACAGAAACTTCAGAGAGTGGTACTATTTACTGCACTCCTCTACGCACCTGCCTGGCTGGCGGCTCCTGTCGCAGCTGATGCCCCGCTGAATGACCTTGTGTTGTACCAGCTTCTTCTGCAGTACAGGGCTGTGGATCGCGAGATTGCAGAGGCTTCACTGGCAGTGATCAGGCGGCACTTGTGGTATCTGAGGCCTCAGACCGTCGTTTTCGCCCTCTGCAGTGACAAAGTGGAAGACACTGTGAAGCACGAGATGGCAAAGAAGCTGTGCCGCCTCGCTGTGCCCGAGGACTTCACGTATGACAACGTCTCGGTTGATGACACGACGCGCCTTCCGGACCTGATCGATGAGTCATCGTGGTTCGTGTTCACAGGCCTGCAGGTGTGCGCGTCTACGTGGCTCACTCTGCCGGTGAATAAGTGGGATCAAGATAAGAACTACTGTGATCTGAAGAATGTCATCTCGCATCTGAAAGTTACCAACGACGTGGCAGAGAGAGGGATAAAACTGATAGAAGATTACGCGAACACTGTCACAAAAGACGAGTCACAGCTGCAGGGTCTTCTTCAGCTCGTGGAAAAGAGCCGGAAAGAACTCGGTGACTTCAAGAAGTCGTCACTTGCCAAGTTGACGTAGCGCAGAGGGAAAGGGAGTTAGCAGAGATAGTACATGGCGCACGCCTTAAGATATCGGTAAACCGTTTTAATACAAAATACATTTGATCTTTCCTTATTCGTTTTATCTTATCCTAAAAGCAGACAATGGCAGACAGCATATGGAGGTACGGGGACAAATACGGTATTTTAAATTTTAATGCTATCTCAAGGTGAGTATAACTTCTAAACCACTTGTCCTATCAACTTGGTAAGTATCTGACAGGATTTCTTTCACTGAGAGGATTCAGAAAATATGGTCATTTGATGATTTATCTTTATTCAGTAAAAAATTGTCAATTTGGCCAAATTTCCAAAATTGAAATTTTCAAGGTCGATGCGCGACCCTTAAATATTGATCGATTTTGGTAAAAATGGAGTCAGTGTACTTACACTGAACCAAATCATGGGAAAAACTTTGACCAGCTATAATTTAAAAAAAAAATGAAAAGTGATCCACCCTACGGCAGTGTACATGGTGCAAAAAACATTGCAGAACTATGGAAAAATCATTATAAAACCTATTTAATTGTCTCGGGGGGGGGATAGACTAAATATATACCTAAATGTAGAACGCTCTGAGGAGCTACTAATTAATGACTGAGATATTTGGCAGGCTATTCATAAGTTAGATGATAACAAAAGTTGTGGCCTAGATGGCATACAAGCAGAACATTTAAAATGTTGTAGCCCTCGTACAATACCTATGCTTGCAATGCGTTTCACAAGCTGTATGATACATGGGTACTTGCCACAGTCCATTTTGTCAGTTGTATTGTTGCCAGTTGTTAAAAATAAGGGTGCTAGTATCTGTGATAATAATAATTATAGGCCAATAGCACTTGCCAGTATACTTTCTAAGGTGTTAGAATATGTAATTTATAATAGGATAAGTACTTACTTTCAGACTTATGACAATCAGTTTGGCTTTAGAGTGAAACATGGTACTGACATGTGTATTTATATGCTAAAGAAAGCCGTCTTAAAGTACAAGATGTCAAGTAGCAATGTATATTCCTATTTTCTGGATGCATCAAAGGCATTTGATAGAGTTAACCATCACAAACTTTTCAAGAAACTCTTGTGTTGAGGAGTACCTAAATATATACTTAGGATACTTGCATTCTGGTATACAGAACAGACCATGTTTGTAAGATGGAAAAGCACTGTATCACCAGATTTAAAAGTGACTAATGGTGTTAGGCAGGGAGGTATATTATCACCCTATCTTTTCTGTATATATATGAATGACCTTACGAATGAACTAAAAACTGCACGTACTGGCTCTGTCATTGGAAAAGAAAAAAATTAATCATTTAATGTATGCTGATAACCTTGTTCTTCTGTCACCCTCTCCCCATGGGCTGAGAGTACTATTAGAGATATATGAACAATATAGTATAGAAAATGACATCACCTATAATGGGGCAAAGAGTTGTATTTTGATTTTTAGGTGTAATCTACTGAAACATGTCCCATGTGGGTCTTTTGAAATGAATGGTCAGACAATATTTGTCAAAGACACATGTAAATACTTAGGTCATGTAATTACTCACGAGCTGCGAGATGAACTTGATATTGAGAGGCAACGTAAAAAGCTGTATGTACAGGGTAACATGCTAGTAAAAAAATTCAGTATGTGTTCAGAATCAGTTAAAATTTATCTTTTTAGAACTCACTGTACTGCACTGTATACTTCCCATCTGTGGTGGAACCATACAAAAACTGCTATGAATAAACTCTGTTGTTTATAATAATATTTTTGTATGCTATGTAGGAAACCAAAGTGGTGCAGTGTCAGTTTTATGTTTACTACGCGTAACCTACCTACCAGCCAAATGTTAATCCGGAAGAATATATATAATTTCATTACTAGGGTTCAAAACAGCTCTAATGTGTTATTCTGCAATGTCCTGTCTTCAGATACTGTGTACCTCTCACCTATATGGCAGTCTTGGTTCAGGCAACTGCTGGTTTACAATACCTTATTTTTGTAATGTAGCAAAGATTATATATGCATATTAAGTTGTGTTATAATAAGTGTTATAAAGGATTTACATTTAATTTCCAATATTCTGAATAGTTTTTTATTTTCAGTACTGAGTTTCTTAATAATAATTCTAGATAAGAATTTGCAGTATGCTAAGAATACTGTCTTCATTTTTTCTTCTGCTGACGCGTTTCGTTCATATACTTTGAACATCTTCAGAGCTTTATACATAATTTTAAAGTAAAATGGGTTATATATATATTTTCTGGTTGTAAATTTGATACAGTTTCAAATTAATTTAAGAATATTCGAAAGTTCATTAAATTTTATATTAATTTTCGGTTTTTTCATTTTAATGTAAAAGGCTTCGGCAATTTTTAGTTTTTGTACGTTATGTGATGAGTATAAGATTTGAAAGTTTTGTGAGATATCTTTTAAATTTAATATTTTATGATCTATTCTCTAATGTTCGTTAATTTTACTTGGACGATATTTATGTTGGTATGTTCTCTCTTTAATGTGATTTGTGGTGTAACCAATGTAAGTCGACGTACAGTCAACTACAGGACATGTAAATTGGTACACCACATGATGTTGCTTATCAGGGTTTTTGTTGCGTGTCGAAAAATGGCTTGATAACTTTTTGTTTTTATAGTATATGTTAACATTAATAGTTTTTCTTTATCCATTGGTTTTATGTGCCTCTTTAATATATTGTTTAGACATTTTTCTTCATGTTTTAGTCTTGTTGGGTTTCTTGTTTCGAAGTAAAATTTTATACCTGTATTTTTATTTTTATCATCTTCCTTATTTTTGTTATATAAATTTGATAGAGTTCGGTTTATGATATTATCGATTAAAAATAGCGGAAAATCACTGTTTATTAGATTTTGCTTTATTCTCTCAATTTCTTGATTAAATAGTTGCCAACTTGAGCATATATTGAAAGCTCTGTGCACGAGTGTTTTAATTATTATTGATAGTTTATATTTTTCTGGTGAGTATGAATTATAATTTAAATACGTTCCTTTGTCTGTTGGTTTAAAATGTACACCAGTCGTTAAACATCCATTTTGACCAATGAATATATTAATGTCGAAAAACGAGAGTGTATTATTCAAGAAAGGTTCAAATGTGAATTTTAATTTACTTAGTTCATGAAGTCTTCGAATAAATAAAGGAATGTGGTTATTGTTTTTAAATAGTATCAAAGTATCGTCGACATATCTCGTATACAGTTTTGGGTTGTAGAAATTGTTTTCTTTCATTATTTTATTTTCTAAGTTTGACATATAAAAGTCTGCGAAGGTTGTTGTTGTTGTTGTTTAGCAGCTCAGCCCACCCTGATCGAGCAAGCCGGCGGCACGCAGGTAACCGATCGCCCTCTTCGGAGTGGACCAGAGGTTCAGCGCACTAGTGATGTTGTGTTGTGTTCGTTGTTGTGCTAGAGCGGTACAGTCTGTCATAATGTGTTCAATTGTTTGTGGTGTGTCCTGGCACAGGTGGCAGGTGTCGTCTATGGAGTTGTCTAGTCTGTGTTTATATGTTAGTAAGTTGGGGTGATGTCCACATCGGAATCGTGCTAAGTTAATTCGATCCGATCTGCTCAGGCTGATCTCTGACCTGTTAATGGGCGGCGGCTCCGCACCTAGGACCGCATTCGGACCGAGTCGTGTCAGTGCTTTGTGGGTTAGGTGTGTGTGTATGTGTTTTCTGTACTGTGTGATGTCTGTGGGGCGTGGTATGGAATGGAGTATTTGGTTATAATGTCTCTCTGGTGTTACCTTAATGGTGCGAGGTGTCGGTGCGTGATTGTACATGTAGTGGCAAGGGTGTTGTGGGTTAGTTGTCGCTGCTGTCATGAATTGTGTTCCCCTCATGTCTAAATGTTCCCTAACTTTCAGTATTTTTGTTTCTGTGTGCATGTGTTCTATTGGTGTTGTTTGAGTGCATCCTGGAATGATACGAAGTGCGTTGTTTTGTATTGTCTGTAAGGTGTTTATGTGTGTGTTTGAGATGATGGGTGCCCAGCATGGGCTAGCATAGTCCATAACTGAGCGAATATATTGTTTGTATATGAGTGATGTTGTTTCCTGGTGGTGTTCAAAGTTTGTGCCTGTTAGTACCCTAAGCGTGTTAAGTCTTGACGTACATTTGTTTTTAATATCCTGAATGTGGTTTGCAAAAGATAATGATGTGTTGTATGTGATCCCAAGTATTTTGGTCCTGTGAGTGTGTGGAATGTTGATGTTGTTTAGTGTAAGCTGTGGAATTACCTGGTGTTCTTTTGTGTTGCTTGTAAGCAAGGTGATGGTTGATTTTGTGGGCGCTACTTTGAGTCTATTGTGTGTGAGCCAGTCTTGTATACTGTTTATGTATGTTTGTAGGTTATTTGTAGCGGTGTCGATGTTGTTGTGGGTGGATATTAGAGTGATGTCATCTGCATATGATGATAATGTAAGCTTGTTATCTATGGGTGTTGGAATGTCATGCATGTATAAGTTGAAGAGTGTTGGTGAGAGAACAGAGCCTTGAGGGACCCCGTTCGGAAAAAGCTTGTTTTTGGATGACTTGCCATTAAATGTGACATGTGAGTATCTTCCTGAAAGATAGTTGCTCAGCCACCTTTTGGTGTTATTGTGCAGGTTTGTGTTGAGTATTTTGTTTATGAGAGGGAAGCGTGGGATAGCATCAAATGCTTTACTAATGTCTATTGTTGCTAATAGTGTACGTTGAGCTGGTCGTCTGGAGTTGATGCCATCCATGATGTGCTGCGTGAGGTTAGTGAGTAATGTCGTGGTTGAGTGGTGAGGTCTGAATCCATGTTGAGTAGGCGATAGTGGAATGTGTGGGTTGGTGATTTGTAAGATTAGTCTTTCTGTTACTTTGGAAGGTGTGCATAGTAAAGTAATGGGTCTATAGGAAGCTGGTTCTGTTGGATTTTTGTTTGGTTTGAGTAGTGTAATAATTTTACCTTGTTTCCATATGTCAGGAATAATACAGTGTTGGTATGAATATGTGCTGATATTTGTGAGAGCTAGTATTCCTTGTGGGCCCAAGTGTTTAATGTGTATGTTAGATATGTTGTCTGGTCCAGTAGCCTTCGAATTCTTAATGTTTTTGATGATCTTGGTGGTCTGGTCTGTATTGAAGAGTGTAATGGTTGTGTCGAGTCTGTAGGTTTTCTTGTGCCTGGCTGTTTGTCTGTCTGCATGTTTCTGGTTGTTGTCTCTGTTTAAGTGACTTATCTTTGCGTAGTGATTAAATGAGAACCAACTCTTTGTAATCATTTATTTATTTATATAAAGTCAAACAATGACAACGGTCATCTGAAAAAGGAATAAGCATAATAAGTAATCACTTGAATAAAACATAAACAGAATCATTGTCCTCTATCTCCTCCCAAGTCTTTGATACTAGTTGTGATATGAGGTAATTGCAGTACAGTAGTGCGAAGACTTATATTGTTTTATAAAGTGAATACAGTATAGTACTTTAATAGGAAAACATAGATACTAGTTTATTTAAGAGTAATATGAGAACATGAAGCTTTGCTATTACATTATGATGAATACGATACTGTAGGAACTAAAATATAAATACTTATGGAATTATACAGTACATTATATCCAATCAAACATATTACAATACAATTAGAGAGTTCAGCGAGAGATTGAATCGTATATTAAAATAAGGGTTGTACAACGGTATTCCTGACAAAAGTGTAGTGAATACTCTTATTTTAGTTTCAAGATAAATGTTAATTTTACCGTCTTGAATTTCGGAATAGCTATAAATTCATTTTAAATTAGTTACCCATCATAATTCAATTGTAGACCACATTAATACTAATTTTATGTATACTGTATTATTTTATTGTATGTAAACATAATTAATTATATATCACAATTGTCAGTTAATTATTTATATTCAAATAATTATTTTAATCTAATACCATGTCCATTTTGCAAATAAATAATAGAAATCCAAGGGTTATATTTTCCATCCTTGGTACTGTTGCAGTTTCGCCTAACGGACTCAATACGGCTAGTGAGATAATCACTGGTTGGCACTTAACCAGCGGCAGTGCTTATGGCTACATCATCCAGGTTAACCTATACCGGATAGATGCGCTACGGTCCCAAGCCGTAGCTTGCCTAGGCCCAACGACGACGACGACGAAAACCAACAATTGGTGACCCCGGAGTTGGATTCCCCCCTTTTTACCCGAACGACTAGGACTAGACTGTAACGTCGTTCGTGCCCATCACCCCCTTCACCCGAGCGACTAGGACCAGACTGTAATGTCGCTCTTGCCCTCTGCCCCTCACCCCTGCCCGTGCGCTCTGTGCCTGCGCTCGTCTCAACCTCCACTCCTTCGTTGGTAACTTGTCGTCTTGCTTGTACGTCAGCAAGCATAGGAGAAGATGCCTGACGACGCTGGTGCCATCTCCCACTTGAGCGTAAAGCTCCCCGTCTTCTGGCCGGGTGATCCATTTATTTGGTTCCACCAAGTGGAATCACAATTCAACTTGGGAAGGATCACCGCTAGCAGGACAAAATACGATCATGTTTTGTCCTCTCTACCAGCGAGCATCATCTCTGAAGTCCGTGACGTCATCGTGTCTACTTCCACGAGTGAGGACCCATACAACGAACTGAAGTCTGCCATCCTGTGCCGCACCACTGTCTCCGAGCGTGAGAAACTACATCAGTTAATCTCAAAAGAAGAACTTGGAGACCGTAAGCCCACTCAAATGCTGAGGGCTATGCAGTGCGCTCTAGGCGAACGCGCACAAACCTTCGATAAGGACATCTTTAGACAGTTGTTCTTGCAGAAACTTCCTCCATCAGCTCAGCGTGTCTTGGCCACTATGGATCCTGCTACTCCAGTTGATAAACTAGCAGAAACTGCCGACAAAGTAGTGGAGATTGACACAGCTCCTGTCAACAACGTGAACACACAATCGGAACTGGAGTTGAAAGTGGAAGAGTTAAGTCAACAACTCAACCACGTTTGTTCTCTGCTACAAAATCAACGGCAAAGAAGCCATTCTCGGTCAAGATTTACGAAGAGGCATCGTTCGAGTTCCGGGAAGATCTGCTTCTACCACTCTAAATTTGGAAAGAAGGCTAGGAAGTGCATCTCCCTTGCAATTTTTCGTCGGAAAACCCCAGCAGCGAGTCCTAATGGCGTCTAGTACTCGCACTGCCAACCTGTTATTCATAAAGGACAGGAACTCTGGTGTCAATTTCTTGGTCGATACCTGAGCGTCAGTCAGTGTATTCCCTCAAAAATCTGGTCATACGCACTCGGAATCTCCGCCTCTATACGCTGCTAACGGTTCACGCATACCCACGTACGGTACTCAGTCGCGTGAACTAAACTTGGGCCTTCACCGATCCTTCAAGTGGATTTTCATCTGTGCTCAAGTGCAGCATCCCATAATCGGTGCTGACTTCCTCCAGCATTTCAAACTCCTGGTGGATCTTGACAAGCGACGCTTATGCGACCAGGCCACACTGCTTTCTGTTCTTGCCAAACAGGTTGCCCTTCTGGACGCCTCGAACTCTGCACTTTCCCTCGTTCCCCCTAATTCCATGTACCAGTGCCTTTTCCAGCGATATCCAGGAATTCTTCAACCGATGCAGATGGGTGATACCATTAAGCACACCATTACCCATCACATTACAACAAAAGGTCCCCCTGTGTTTGCAAAACCCAGACGTCTTGCCCCGGACAAACTGAAAGCTGCCAAATCGGAATTCCAGCTTATGATAGATCTTGGGATAATAAGACCTTCCAAAAGCAGTTGGTCCTCTCCCCTACACCTGGTCCAGAAGAAGTCAGGAGACTGGAGACCATGTGGGGATTACCGGTTTTTGAATTCGACAACCATCCCGGACCGATATCCGGTACCAAATGTCCAAGACTTTACTTCTCTTCTCCACGGCAAATCTATCTTCAGTAAAATAGACCTCGTTAAGGCTTTCCACCACATTCCCGTAGAGCCTTCGGATATTCCCAAGACTGCAGTTTGTACACCATTTGGGTTATTCGAATTTGTGAAGATGCCGTTCGGGCTACGAAATGCTGCGCAAACCTTTCAGAGGTTTATAGATGAGGTCACCAGAGGCTTAGACTTTGTTTATGCCTACATCGATGATTTGCTTGTGGCCAGCTCAACGGAAGAGGAACATAAGGAACATCTTTCACTCCTCTTTCAACGCTTAGAACAATACGGTGTTACTATTAATGCATCTAAGTGTGTGTTTGCACAGCCAACCTTGGAATTTCTTGGTCACACGATTTCGCAGCACGGAATTACCCCCCTTCAGGACAAGTGTGAAGTGATAAAAAATTACCCTATGCCAAATAATCAGCGTGAGTTACGTCGGTTTCTAGGTTTGGTAAATTATTACCACAAGTTCATTAAAAACTGTGCCAGTGTTCTTGCTCCTCTACACGCTATGATCACACACAAACGCAAGGTAACGAAATTGGTATGGTGTAGCGATAGTTTACAGGCGTTCGACAATGCCAAAAATGCTATCAATAGTGCATTGTCTGTCATTTCCTATCAGTGATGCCCCCCTAACTCTGACGGTCGATGCATCAGATGTTGCGATCGGTGGGGTTTGGAACAAACCATTAACGGTCAACAAGCACCCATCGCGTTTTACTCGAAAAAGCTGCAGCCAGCCCAAACGCGTTATAGTGCTTTCGGACGTGAACTTCTTGCTATTTACTTAAACGTGAAGCATTTTCAACATTTCCTTGAAGGCCGAGAGTTTTGTGTTTTTACCGACCACAAACCTTTGGTCACTGTCTTCAATAAAAACAGCTGTAACCACTCTCCCAGAGTCATCAGGCAACTCGATTATATCTCGCAATTTACCACAGATATCCGCCACATCAAAGGTGTCTTGAACACTCCAGCGGATGCACTTTCAAGAATAGAGATTACTTCTGTTACCCTCAGCTCTACACTGTGGAATGCTATTGCACAGGATCAAGATAAGGATACGGAACTACAAGACCTGCTCAGAGAAGACTCCACTCACTCACTTTCCCTCAAGAAAATGAGTATGCCAGGATTGTCTGTGCCCCTCTATTGCGACGTATCAACAGCTGCTATTCGCCCTTATGTCCCTCCATGTCACAGACAAGCAGTCTTCACGGATCTTCATAAGCCCTCCCATCCTGGTATCCGTGCTTCGCAACACCTGGTTACCTCTCGCTTTGTTTGGCCCTCGATACGGAAGGATGTCAAACATTGGACCAAAACGTGCCTTGCCTGCCAGCGTGCCAAAGTCCAAAGGCACACCAGGTCCCCCTTTGACGCATTTCCGCCCCCATCCCAGCGATTTGAGGTAATTCATGTAGACATTGTTGGCCCTCTTCCAGTGATTCAAGGCCAACGTTATCTGCTCACCTGTCTCGACCGCTTTTCCAGATGGCCTGAAGCCATCCCACTTCCTGATATCCAAGCGGACACTGTTGCAAGAGCCTTTCTTCATGGATGGGTATCAAGATTTGGATTGCCGACAAAAGTCATCACTGACCAAGGTCTCCAAGTTGAGTCTTCGCTTTGGAAGAAGTTTACCAGCTTGTTGGGTACAGTACATGCGCATACCTGTGCGTATCATCCGCAAGCTAACGGCCTCGTCGAACGCTTCCATCGCCAGCTGAAGTCATCCCTTATGTGTCACGAAGACTCCCATTGGATGGATAAGCTTCCACTCGTGTTGCTTGGTATTCGCTCTGCATTTAAGAGTGATCTGAAGACTACAGCGGCCGAACTAGTCTATGGAACAACACTGCGGCTACCAGGTGGCTACTTCACTGCAGGGGATAAGTCATGTGATCCTACGGAATTCGCTCAAACACTTTCCTCTCACATGCAGTCCCTTCAGCCTGTTCCCCCTCGATTGACTAGCCAACAGAACATCTTTGTTTCCCCAGCCCTCCAGTCTTGCACCCACGTTTTCGTTCGTGTACCTGTCCCAAAACGGCCTCTCCAATGTCCATATGACGGGCCCTATGAAGTTCTCCGACGTACGCGCAAATCATTTCTCATCCAGCGCGGTTCCAAGGTCGACAAGGTTTCTATCGATCGTCTTAAGCCTGCGTTTTTGGAATCAACCTTAAGCGAGGTACATGTAGCTACCAAAAAGGTCCAGGGGAAATCTGTGTCGTTCGGAACTCTTTGAACTTCCTCTCTGGTGGGGGAGTGTGTAGTGAATACTCTTATTTTAGTTTCAAGATAAATGTTAATTTTACCGTCTTGAATTTCGGAATAGCTATAAATTCATTTTAAATTAGTTACCCATCATAATTCAATTGTAAACCACATTAATACTAATTTTATGTATACTGTATTATTTTATTGTATGTAAACATAATTAATTATATATCACAATTGTCAGTTAATTATTTATATTCAAATAATTATTTTAATCTAATACCATGTCCATTTTGCAAATAAATAATAGAAATCCAAGGGTTATATTTTCCATCCTTGGTACTGTTGCAGTTTCGCCTAACGGACTCAATACGGCTAGTGAGATAATCACTGGTTGGCACTTAACCAGCGGCAGTGCTTATGGCTACATCATCCAGGTTAACCTATACCGGATAGATGCGCTACGGTCCCAAGCCGTAGCTTGCCTAGGCCCAACGACGACGACGACGAAAACCAACAAAAGTAATAGTACAGTAATGAGGATACAGCTGTATTGGGAACACAATATAAAGTTCTTAGTAAGTAAAGTGTAAAGTGTGCTGTACTCTATCTCTCCCCCAAGTCTTTGAGCCAGTAGTTTTATAGAGATTATTAAGGATAATATGGCAAAAAAAAAAAAAAATTTGTATGTTTATGGATAAAGACTAAACCTTATTTTGTCAGTGCCCTTAATTTAAAGTATACTTGATTGGTTACCTCTTGATTCATATGGTAGTCTTCATGCCAGGTAGGGGGGCGTCTGGTACGGACGAACGCCTTAGTGGAGTTGCAGTTTGGGGTGCCGTACCCATTGGCCTAGGGGGTGCAGGTGGTAGTATGTCGATGGGCGGCGTTGACATGTCTTCTTGGGTGGGGGGTGTGGCTCTTCAGGGGTCGGGCGCCTGCGTTCAACGTGTGGGCTGGACCGTGTCGGACTACGGGGTGAAGCGGGTGTCTTTGGTCCTGGTGCTGACCTGGCAGGTGTAGGTGGTGCAGCAGGTGGGCTGTTGGTGGGCACCGCTAGGAAGTTCTTCAAATGTTGGTCTATGGTCATCTTTGGAGCAGGTGTGCTGAAGGGTTCATATTTTTTAAGGAATTTCCTGTTCCTTACAGTTACCCTCCCAGATCCATCGACCCTAACCACGTACTGGTCAAACTGCCTGACTTCGATGACCACACCTGTCTTGTCCCATTTACGGGCGTGTGGACCGACCTGGTTCTGGATGCGTATAAGGTCTCCGACTGCTAGTGGTGGGAGTCTCTTGGTGTGCTCTGACCAGCGTTCCGCTCCCCTCATGTGGCGGTTCCTCAGAGCTTCTTCTCGGGGGCCAAGTTTTCACGCCACGTGTCGTGTGGTTTATATCGGCCGGGAAGGATTGGAATGAAGTCCCGGATAGGGCGGCCGAATACACACATTGCTGGGGAGTGTTTTGTATCTCTATCCGGCGTGTTTCTGTATTGAAGCATGGCCCGTTGAAAGTTTTCGGTGTTGAGGTCGCCGTTTGGTCCAGTGTTGTCGGTTATTAGGCGTTTCGTTGTCTTGACACCAACTTCTGCCCGACAGTTGCTGTGAGGGAAAGCCACTGATGAGAGTCGGTGGTGTACGCCCCAGTTTTTGAGGAACTGCCGTGTGGCTGCTGCGGTAAATTCAGGGCCCCCATCGGAAGCCAGTTCGTCGGGGATGCCGAAGGTCCGTCGGAGGCAGGCGATGAGTCCAGCAGCACCATCTGATGATCTCTCTACTATTGGCCAGTTAGAGTATCTGTCCACCAGACCAGGTAGTTTACTCCTTTGTAGTGGAAGTAGTCCGCGCAGACGCACTGGAAGGGGTATTCTGGTGATGTTGGTGGAGTGGGTGGAGCGCTGGGCTGGGTTGGTGCCATGCGGTTGCAGTGGTTGCAGCTAGCCCGTAGTGCTGTGATGGCTGGTGTGATGCCAGGCCAGAAAATGGAGTCTTCTGCTCTGGAGATCATGGATGAAGTACCTTGATGAGCTGAGTGGAGTGAAGCCAGTACTTCTTGCCTGAGGGCCGGCGGGATAACCGTGCGGTTCCTGTACATTACCACGCCGTCAACAGTGCGGAGGTCGTCGCGAAACTGGTGATATTCCCGCAGCTGTGCAGGGAGTGCATGGCGGGATTCAGGCATGCCGGACTCTATGACATTGGCTAAACTATTCATGACTTCATCGCTGGTCGTGGCGGTGCGTACTCGATCCCATGTCACTGATGCCAGGCTCAGCGAGTTGAGTGTTGATGCGGCTGCAGAAATGACGCAGGCTTCCATGCCATTACCATCTGTCAGTGATGTCCGTATGCCGGCTAGGAAGGTGGGGGGGGGGAAAGAACGCCGTTCCCTCGCATGGTTGATGGATGGCTGCTACGTCATCGGGGAGTGTCAGTGGTATGGGGTCGCCAGTGGGGTATCGTGACACCCCGTCAGCAGCTTTGTGTTTCGCGCCTGGTACGTGGATCATCCGGAAGCGGTACCTGAGGGTTTTTTCCTTCAGTTTCTGAGGCGTGTATTAGATATGTCCTCTAGGGATCTGTCACCAAACACTTTGAGGAGAGGTTTGTGGTCCACTGCAATTATTAGGTCTTCGCATCCCAGCACGAAGTACCTCGCCTTGTCAAGGGCATCGGCGACAGCAAGTGCTTCTCCTTCTACTGGTGCATAGCGGGACTCAGCTGAGGTAGTGAATCTACTGCCGACCAATGTGACACGCCATCCAGTATGGCAGCAGAAGGGTTCGACTCGTGTACAGGTGCAGTGTTTCTGAAGTAGCCAGTAGCCGATGCCTGTTTTCGACCAGTCTGTGGCGAGGCATGTGGGCTTGGTTTTGTCAAAAATTTTAACGCCCTCCTCTATTTCTGTGATGATGACATCCTTTGATTCTTCGAAGATGGTTTCCAATTCGTCATCCCACTTGAAAGGTGTTCCTGGCTTCAGAAGTAGGCGGAACGGCTGCATCCTCTTGGCCATGCTGAAGGCATACGACACCTGGTTGATGAGCCCGAACCATGATCGAACGTCGGTGATGTTCTTTGGAGATGGAAACTCTAGGATTGCTTTGAGGTATTTTTTACAGGGTCGGACACTGTCAGATGTGATCTCGAAGCCTGCAAATTCAACCTTGTCCTGACAGAACACAAACTTGTCGGGTTCAGTGTGATTCCGTGTCTGCCGCAGGTGTCAAGCCACTGGGTGGCCTGGAAGAAGCTCTCCTCCACTGTGTCTGACAGAGCAAGACGTCGTCAATGCACTTTGTATTGTTAGGGATGCTCGATACAATTTCGTCGTACCTTCTTGTGTAACCGTCACCAGATGCAATGTAACCCTGGGGAGCGGTTTTGTAACGGTAGCGACCCCAGGGCGTTATGAAGGTGGTCAAGTGGCGGTCTTCTTCACAGATTGGTACGCTGTGATATCCATTCCATGCATCAAACACTGTTTTCTTTTTGCCTTGCGGTACTGATCTGGCCTGGTGGAATGGCGATTGAGTGTGGTGTGTTTCGCGGGTGGCGTGAGCGTTGAGGGGTTGAAAGTCAACGGTACGCCTTGGTTTTCCGTCTTTTTGGCGCACACCACCATTCTGTGACACCAGGTTACGGGCTCACCAACGGGTACTGGTTCAAGGACACCCAGTCTGACATCTTGGTCGAGGCCAGCCTTCACGTCCTCCTGCCAGTGGATTGGTACTGGGACGGGGGTGTGATGTGCGACTGGTTTGGCATTGGGGTCCACCATCAATTTCATTGGGGGCCGTCCATCATGGGCAGCGCTTGGTGGTCACAAGTGTTGAAGGTGCTTGATTTGTAATAGTCCAGCAGGTATTCCTTGAGCTTTTGCTGGTTCGCCGCAACAGCGGGTAGCGGTAGCTCGATTGGAGGTGATGGAGGATGTTGGCGTCTTGGACAGTCACAGTTAGTTACAAGTCCGCTGTCACTGTGTGGCGTGCTGGCACTGTTGTTACAGTATTGTGCTGGATCCAGTTGGACTTCCCCCACTGTAGGAATCTTCCCGAGATAATGCCGAGTGAAACGCATGCCTCTCTGCTGATGAAGAACTTGTCAGAAGAATCTGTCACATATGTTACCTGTCTCGTTTCTACTTGTTGGCCCTGTTCATCCTTGCCAGTGAGGCGAAGTATGGCTGCGCCAAGGATTTTGATGCCCTTGTTGTTGGCGGCGTGCATCTTCATGGTCACAGGGATGAGGTCAGACTGGAGAAGCCGAGGCGGTGGATAACCTTGATACCGGTGAGGCAGCTCTGACAGCCTGTGTCTGCCATGGCAGGCAGTACCACGGTTTTTGGGTGGGCATTGAGGGTTGCCCCAAGCGCCTCGTAGTCTTCGGGGAGAGTCCTGACTGTCAGGTTGATGTGTGGCTGTGGTTGTGAGTTTCCTTGATCCACATGTCCGATAGTTCATTGTAAATGTGATGGTCGAGGGCGATTGCTCTTTTCTTATGTGGCTCGGAAGTGTTGCTTGTGGCGCAGAGAAGATCAAATACCGCACCTTCGCACTCATCAGCTTTATTAGGAGTGGCTGAAAGGCTCTTGTCCTTGTCTTTGCTCCTGCATACGGATTCCCAATGGCTGTCGCGCTGCAAATTTTGCATTTGTGGTTGTACGCAGGGCAATCCTTCTTGCGTATGTGGACTGGGGCTCTTCTGCCGTGTCCTTTTTTACCACAATATGAACAGGGGCATTTTTGTCTTGTGGGGGTATTTGCTTACTTCTCCTGTATGTGCTGCCTGCGGCCTCCACGGCATGGGAGTCCAGCAGTCGTGATGCTGAGCGCTTGCCTGCTTCCTTCGCCTCGACAAACTGAAAGACGTCTTCCAGGGTCATCTCCTGGTTACTGTTGCCGAGGAGTTCCAGTTGTATTTCCGGGTCAGCAATTCCGCGGGTAAGGACGTCGCGAAGGATGGGGTCAGTGTAATTTACGTTGTTGTTGCAGCTTGGGCATTCAACAAGAAATTTGCAGACTCCGGCCTGACCACGAAGACGGGCTCCAAAACTGCGCACAGTTTCGTCGCGGTCTTGTCGCATATTGTGTAGGGTAACCCTGGCTACCATGGTGTTCTCCTCTCGGACAGCTAGTTTCTTGATTGCAGCAAGGACTTCATCTTCGGTTTTGTTTGTTAGGCTTCCACCTGCGGATCTTGTCAAATCTTTGCGGAGTGAATCGTCGCAGCATTCAAGTAGTTGTACCACTTTGTCCCTACCAGTGAATAATCATTGTTTTAGAAATTTGCAAAATGACCGTTGTCATAAATGAGAACCAACTCTTTGTAATCATTTATTTATTTATATAAAGTCAAACAATGACAACGGTCATCTGAAAAAGGAATAAGCATAATAAGTAATCACTTGAATAAAACATAAACATAATCATTGTCCTCTAGTGATTAACTAGAATGTTAGCTTGTTGTGTGTATGTTGGGATATTATTTTGGCTGCGACAGATAGCCGCGTGTGAGGTGTGAATGCCGCTGTTAGAGTGGGTAATGCCGTTTATAGTCTTGTATAGCCTGGATGTATCTGTGGAGTGGTTTAATGTTGTTATGAATTCCCTGAATGTTTCTGTTTGTTTTTCTTTGAGTTTGTTGTTTATTTCTGTGTTGAGCTGTTGTATCTGCTGTTTTATGGCTTCTGTGTGTGGGGTTTGTGTGTTATATTTGAGGTTGTTACGTTGCCTTATAAGGTGGGCTATTTTTCTAGTGTAATTTGGGTTGTATTTCCTAATGTTGCCCTTCGGTATGTATTTGTTTGCATTATTGATGATCTGATTAAATGTCTTGAGTGTTGTATTGATGTTTATGATGGGTGTGCTGTTTAATGTGGTGAATTGTTCCTCAGTCTGTATTTTGAAATGTTCCCAATCAGCTTTCTTGTAATTTCTGTAAGTGTGCCTAAGGCTGTTGGGGCAGAGTGTAGAATGTGTTGTAATGATGATGGGCAGGTGGTCTGATGACAGTTGTTTTTCTGTTCTCCATTGTGTATGTGTTGCTAGTGAGGGGGAACAGAACGTTATGTATGGGGAGGAGTTTGAGTATCCTGCTTGATGTGGTATGTGTGTATGTTCTTCTGTATTGTTAAGAATGAAGAGGCTGTTTAGTTGTGTGGCTATGTTGGCGCCTCTGGTGTTGCTTTGGTTGTGCAGGTGCCAACTAGTGTCTTTGGCGTTGAAGCCTCCTCCTAAGATGACATTAGTGAGAGAGGCCAGATTGTGTAACTGTGGATTGTAATTGGCTGGCACCTGAGGTGAACTATCTGGTGGGATGTAAATGTTGATTAGTGTGGTGTTGTGTTTTGCGCGTGTTTTAATGTTAACTGCTTGTATTTCTATCGTGTTATCTGCTTGGATTGTGTTTGTAATGTTTTGGGTAGCATCAGTGTAGCTAATGCTTTTACGTATGTAAGTGATGAGTCCACCCCCGTTACCCCCAGTACGATCTTGACGGATCGCCGTGAAGTCAGGGATGGTGGGTGTTTTGTGTGTGCGTTTTAGTTTTGTTTCTTGTATAAGTGCTATGTGAATATTTTGTTTGTGTACGAATTCCCTAAGCTGCATGATTTTGTTTGTGAGGCCATCTACGTTGTACTGTAATATGTTAATATTATACTATACTTCTGTATGTGTCTCATGGTGCTATTGTGTCTATGTCTTTGTGTATGGTGACATGTGTAAGTTGTAGTGGGGCCTGGATTAGTCTTAATGTCGCCAGAGAGTAAGAGTAGTTCGGGGAGCACGCAATTGCTCCCTGTAATTGAAAAAATAGCACGCTGAGAATAGGTCCGGCCCCGGGAGCCGATCGGCACTCTGACCGTGCCACGCAACAGGCCGTCGACTGCCAGTCTGGCCAACCGTAGACAGCCCGCTGCACGGAGATTTGAGGAAGTTTGGCCACCTGCGAAGGTAGGTCCTAATGGTGTGCCCATAGCAACACCATCTATCTGTATGTAGGTTTCATCACAGAATCCAAACGGAGTTTTTGTACAACACAAAATAAGTAATTGTTTCATATCTTCTTTTTTTAAGGTTGGTGCAATTAAATTTTGATTATTGTAAACATTGTCCAAAATTATTTCTATGGTTTCTATTACTGGTACAGTTGTAAAAAGTGATTCCACGTCAAGAGAAACAAGTTGTTCAGCGTTGGCTATTTTTAAGTTAGATAATTTTGCTAGTGTTTCGGTTGTAGAATTTACAATAAAATTTTTGTTAAGATACAGTCTTATTATCTTATTTAAAAACTGAGCGATATCATGTGTGACAGTTTAACGATGTTTAACGACTGGTGTACATGTTAAACCAACAGACAAAGGAACGTATTTAAATTATAATTTATACTCACCAGAAAAATATAAACTATCAATAATTAAAACACTCGTGCACAGAGCTTTCAATATATGCTCAAGTTGGCAACTATTTAATCAAGAAATTGAGAGAATAAAGCAAAATCTAATAAACAGTGATTTTCCGCTATTTTTAATCGATAATATCATAAACCGAACTCTAACAAATTTATATAACAAAAATAAGGAAGATGATAAAAATAAAAATACAGGTATATAATTTTACTTCGAAACAAGAAACCCAAGACTAAAACATGAAGAAAAATGTCTAAACAATATATTAAAGAGGCACATAAAACCAATGGATAAAGAAAAACTATTAATGTTAACATATACTATAAAAACAAAAAGTTATCAAGCCATTTTTCGACACGCAACAAAAACCCTGATAAGCAACATCATGTGGTGTACCAATTTACATGTCCTGTAGTTGACTGTACGTCGACTTACATTGATTACACCACAAACCACATTAAAGAGAGAGTATACCAACATAAATATCGTCCAAGTAAAATTAACGAACATTAGAGAATAGATCATAAAATATTAAATTTAAAAGATATCTCACAAAACTTTCAAATCTTATACTCATCACATAACGTACAAAAACTAAAAATTGCCGAAGCCTTTTACATTAAAATGAAAAAAACCGAAAATTAATATAAAATTTAATGAACTTTCGAATATTCTTAAATTAATTTGAAACTGTATCAAATTTACAATCAGAAAATATATATATAACCCATTTTACTTTAAAATTATGTATAAAACTCTGAAGATGTTCAAAGTATATGAACAAAACGCGTCAGCAGAAGAAAAAATGAAGACAGTATTCTTAGCATACTGCAAATTCTTATCTAGAACTAGGTGAGGTACCCGGCGTTGCCCGGGTTAAGTTTAGGTACCCCCCGGGTACCTCACCCCCCTTTATGCAAACAAACAGACAAACAGACAGGCTAAACTACAGAAAAGAACGCAGCCGTGAAAATTTTGAGCTTCACATTACTGTCGGTTCAATTATTTGGTCAATAAAACTATAGAAAAGAACAGTCATGAAAATCTTGAGCTTCACATTTCCGCCCGTAATACAATCATATTATACCACGTGACCACAAAATTGTCCCTGTTTTTAATCGCTTATTACTCAGTCATTATTGCAGCTTCACAAATGAAATAAAAAGCATTCGAAAGAGAACATTTTAAAGTTTTAATTGATTCTACATGTGTTCAAAGTGACGTCCCTGGACATTCTTACATTTCACACAACGGGAAAGGAAGTTATTTATTACATTTTCCAAAACGCTGCATTCAATGGACTGTACACTCTCTACCACCGCTTGCTTTAATTCTTCGATAGAGGATGGCTCTTGCCTAAATACTTTGTCCTTGACAAATCCCCAGAGAAAAAAGTCCAAAGGTGATAGATCGGGAGATCTTGCGGGCCAGGGAAACTGCGAGCGATGAGAAATGAATCTTTGTTCAAAAAATCTTGTTAAACATTCCAGTGATTGCCTAGTTGTGTGGGCTGTTGCTCCGTCTTGCTGAAACCACTTGTTACTGCAGTTTTCTTGTTCAAAAAACAGTGTTCAGCATTTCTACATATCTTTCTGAAGTTACTGAAAGCGGTCTCCTTGTCTCTGGGTCCTCAAAAAAGTAAGGACCATAAACCTTGCTGCTACTCAAACCACACCAGACAGTAACTTTTGGTGAATGCAGAGGTTTCTCCAAGTGTATATTTGGCTTGTTTTGTGACCAAACCGGTAATTCTGTCTATTGATGAACCCATTGAGATAGATGTGGCATTCATCACTGAATATTATGTCACTTAATCTTATCTGGTTTTGTTCAATTATTGTTTCAATGCGTTCACAAAACATCAAACGACGCTGGTAGTCTTGTTCGCTAAGCTGTTGCAAACACATAATTTTGAATGACTTCATTCTCAAATCCAACGTGATTATTTTCCGAATGCTCTCCCGTTTGATTCCTGTCACAGCTGATAGTCGCCTCACAGATTTCTTGTTGTCCGTTTCAAGCTGATTTGCGACTGAATCAATGTTTTCAGCGGTTCGCACATCTTTGCTGCGCCCAGAGTTGCCTTTATGCATGTTCTTGATTGAGCCGTGATGTTTCCATTTTGCGAAAATCCTGCGAATCGTTTTCGGATCTATGGTCCTTTGCTGACCGTACTGTCGTCTGAAAGACCGTTGGGTGGCAACTACCGAGCCATGTTTGATCATCTCTTCTGCGATGAAAACACGTTGCATGTCCGACAAATAACCCATGATTGTGGTAGATAAAACTGTCATTTTTTTATAAGTACTGATTTTGTATCCAGGATATCGAAAAAATTAAATAAAACTTTAAATATTCTTTTTCGAAAGCTTTTTATTTCATTTGTGAAGCTGCAATAATGACTGAGTAATAAGCGATTAAAAACAGGGACAATTTTTGTGGTAAAAAAAGACGGAGCAACAGCCCACACAACTAGGCAATCACTGGAATGTTTAACAAGATTTTTTGAACAAAGATTCATTTCTCATCGCTCGCAGTTTCTCTGGCCCGCAAGATCTCCCGATCTATCACCTTTGGACTTTTTTCTCTGGGGATTTGTCAAGGACAAAGTATTCAGGCAAGAGCCATCCTCTATCGAAGAATTAAAGCAAACGGTGGTAGAGAGTGTACAGTCCATTGAATGCAGCGTTTTGGAAAATGTAATAAATAACTTCCTTTCCCGTTGTGTGAAATGTAAGAATGTCCAGGGACGTCACTTTGAACACATGTAGAATAAATTAAAACTTTAAAATGTTCTCTTTCGAATGCTTTTTATTTCATTTGTGAAGCTGCAATAATGACTGAGTAATAAGCGATTAAAAACAGGGACAATTTTTGTGGTCACACGGTATTATAATACTATTACAGTGTAATTTCTGAAAGTGTGACGGACGGACAGCTCTCTTATTATAGTATAGATTATTATTAAGAAACTCAGTACTGAAAATAAAAAACTATTCAGAATATTGGAAATTAAATGTAACTCCTTTATAAAGACATAGGCTGATAGCGACTTTCTAAAATAAGTGTTATAGTAAGTGGCTATGTTATATTAAGTGTTATAAGTGTTATGAGATGTCTCATGTAATAACAATATACATAAAATTGTCAGATAATTAATCAAACTATGCCAGCATGCTAGGTTAAGTGGCTAGGTTGGCCTTATTTTTGTATTAAGTTCAATGTATACGTAAGATTGTACTTGTAGGTTAGGTGAAGTGACTATGGATTGTGAGTGAGCCGCAATAAATATTTTTTTTTTTTTTTTTTTTTTATCAAGGTAGGAGAAGTGGTAATGATTGGGGATGAAAGACCAAGGCAATGCTGGAAGCTTGGCATAATTGAGAAGTTGTTTGTTGGCAATGACAATTTAGTTAGGTCTGCACTGGTAAAGACTTCAGGAGGAAAATTAAAGAGACGTATACAAAAACTCTATGCTTTAGAAATCAGCAAAAATACGGATGGTCAAGACGAAACATTTGGGTTACAGCCTCATTAGGGAGATTGATTTTGGAACTGTGATCTTGGACTAGTCTAGATAGAAAGGTATTAATGTATAAAAAACGTTGCACCAACTCATATTTGTGAAAATGATTGTATTTTTTGAGGATTGTTAATTATTTTTAACTAAGTTGTAAAATTGCCGAATTTTACGCGTAAAATCGCGCGCGCGGCATTCGCGCAATGTAAACAAACAAAATATCGGACCTTATTTCATCAAAATAATTAAAATTCGGCTTTTTTAACAAAACGATGCTTGAAACTTATTGTAAATGCATTATAGATGTTTATTAGTGTATTATTTTGTATTTTTTAATGATATTTACCTATAAAATGTGTATTAAATTAAGTTATTTTATGATGCGTTCATTTAATTGTGTTTATTTTCAGATATTTCATAAAAATGGGTAAAAAACGGAAGTCTGCAGTGTTAACTCGAAGTGATAGTGCCAAAAAATTCAGTGGCCAGCCTTCCCCTTTGGATAAAACAGAGCCTCGTACCCTCCGCCAAGTTATTCAGTACAGTTATTTCCTCCAAAACAGCCACCCGGACTTGAAAGACTATGATATTGCTAAAATGATAGCAAAGGATGTGATTGAGATGTGGCAGGCAGTGAACCCGCGGCTGCCCCTGTATGAGGAATATTATGTAGTGAAATTGGTGGATAAAGTGTGCTTCAAGAAAGCAAAAGAGATAAACAGGAAATCTCTTTCTACAGAAGAGAAGTTGCTAGTGTCTTGGAGGAGTTTAACAGTGTTCATACCCTGAAAGCTGTCCTCCTTCACAACACAAATACAAACACTGGCTGGGAGGGAGGCCTTGTAACAGCTCTGGAAAATAAAATTGAGCGGAAATTGCACACCATTGGCTGTTCACTCCATCAGAATGAGCTTCCTTTCAGAGCTGTTTTCAAGCATCTTGATGGCGGTACCAAAAGTCCCACTGCTTTCACTGGTCCGCTGGGAAAACTCTGTGAAATTGGCTCCCAAGATCTGCCACAAGTGGAATTCACCAAACTCAGTGGCCCCCTGGATGACATGGAATTTGCTGAGGAGACACTGAATGATCTCAGTAGCGACCAGAGGCTTCTTTTGGAGTATGTGCTTGGAATTTCCAGGGGCAAAGTCAACCCAAGATTTGCTGCCTGGAAAATTGGACCATTAAACCATGCAAGATGGTTGACTTTGGCAATTAGATTGATGTGTCTGTGGACCAGAGGTGCTTACTGCTTACCCTCCAGAACTACAGGATAAGCTTCACCGGGCCATCAAGTTCATTGTGAAAGTGTATGCAGTCAGTTGGTTTGAGATCAAAAGGGACAGCAAGTTCCACAATCAGCAGCTGTACATCTTCAACATGATCCAGAGGATCAAGCAGCAGTCTGAAGAAATCCAGGGTGTTGCTTTCAAGAACCTGAAGTACAATGTTTTTGCCTTGCTGCCCGAGAATGTGCTGTACTCCATGATGAAGTCTGATGACTTGGAAGTGAGAGAAGCTGCTCTCAAGAAAATTCTGTCCATCAGGTAAGCATTTATTAATTTAAAAAATGTGAAAAAAAAATTTGATTATGGGATTTATTTAAATAAAAAAGACCCGAGTTCTATAAATCCCCATAATCGAATTTTTTTTCACATTTTCTTATCCCAATTCCCCCCTTCCCCTCTGATAATGGAAATAATCTTACCTTCTTTCTGAAAAAAAATTCGATTATGGGGATTTATAGAACTCGGATTTTTTTTTTTAAATTTAAGTTTGATTTAAATCAGCAATTCTGAGACTAATACGGATTAAATCTTAAACTGGAATAAAAAATAAATAAATTATTATTCTTTCAGAAGTGGGAAGCGAGCCAAGAAGAGGCTGAAGAAGATCACAGCCATCAACATTGAAGCTACCCACTGGTCAGAACTAATCAACCTTTCTCAAAGTGGCATCTGTGAACCTGCTCTCACAGAAGACTTTTCTGACCAGGAGCTTCAAGAAGCATTGCTGAATGGCACCAAGCTGGAGCTGCCTGATCTGCCTTCACATTCTCAGAGTGTTGAAAGGGCCGTGAAGCTGACATCTGAAGCTTTCCATACTGTTTATGGACTCGATTAAGGCACAAACACATTCTGGCCAAAGCCCTAAGCCGCCAGATGAGGCCTTCCTTTGCTTCTAAGGGCTCTTACAGTGAAAATTATGATGATCTTGGGATCTAAATCTGTCTATTTGACTGTGTACATGTTTTTTTTACTTTTTTACAATAAAATTGTAACTTTTTTCAGGATTTTTTTATGAAAATAGCATGTTTTTTTCGGCCGAAAATTGCGAAAATGCGGTATTTTTCGGTATGATTTTTTGACGATTTTTGAAACGGTTTCCTCAAAAAACGTTTAAAGCTAGGGATCTGAAATGTTTTGTCAGTTATTATCATGTTAAGCACTGACTATCTCGACTAGTCCAAAGTCGATATCTAAACAAATGCGGAAAATCAACCTACCTTAACTGCCTCATGGAGAAGGCTTGGCTAAACTTGCAGAAGGTAATGACAACAATGCCTCTTCGGTTGGGAGTGTTAGAAAATCTAGAAGAGGAAGAGCCATTGTTGTCCCAAGGCGATATAATGACTGAGCTGATTGATGCAGCATTGCTTGTATATATATATATATATATATATATATATATATATATATATATATATATTAATATATATCCATCTCATAATTGCAAGGTTAGTGAAAAATTCACTTAATTTAGAGCTACCATTTTTGGACTCTTGTGGCATCATTGTTTGGGTACTCTTGTGGCATAATTTTTTTTAGGTACTGGCACGTCCTGGCTACTCGTTTGTTGAATGCGGCACTTACAGGGCGTGGTCTTATAGAGAATTCTCTTACAATTCAGTTTAGTTGTTTAGATACAAGACTGTTGCATCGTGTAATAGTGCAGGTTGTGTTGTTGTTGCAAGGTTTAGAAAGAAGACCATAAATAGTGCCCCTTTTGTTTTTTTCCTTAATTTTATGTAACTGAAAGTACTTCAAGGTACTTGAACCTTCTGGTTAACTCTTCTTGACTGCTCTGGATAGGCTGTAATTCTTCTGGCAAACTGGGGCTTGATGTTAATCGTTTACCACAAAGAAAATGACTTGGTGTCAATGGCTCTGCATCCTGCATACTGCAAAAGAAACACATCACTACTTAAGTTGCTTACCAACTCCAAATGGATTGCTCTGGTGGTAGCACATGTGAAAAGACATAACCTTTGTTAGACTCCCCTTGCTCATACACATAGACTGGACCTGCAAAGTCTACTCCCACTACATCAAATGGGGCAGTATAGACACACCGTTCTTTTGGAAGTGGAGCCATCTTTTCATTATAAGGTTTTGCACTCCAACGCTTGCAAACTACACATTTATGTAAGACCTTTTTTACTACTTGTCTAATTTTGGGAATCCAAAACTGTTGTCTGATCTCTATTATCACTTCTTTAACTCCAGCATGTAACAACTTATAATGCGTATCCAGGATCAAAAGTTCCAGAAAGTGCCCCCCCAGAAGGTAGCAAAATTTGATGTCTTTTGAAGACCATTCGACGAGCTCCCAAACCTGCTCAACAGCAAGTCAGAGAATTTTGGCCACCAAAGATCAAACAAAGTGCTCAGAATTTGAAAGATTTACTTTCACCAGTGGAGGAGTGCACAATGGAACCACCACTCACGAAGCAGTTCTCTGTCGAACAACTCGATAAGATCACTGAAGAGCCCCTTGTTGTCCGGATACCATGTCACTCCCAAGGTGTAGAACGCTGTGTTAGGATGGTAACTGAAGCGTCTGGGGCGGTGTATGGAAAGGATTCAAGAGATGGTTACATTAGAGCAGTACTTAAATCCCGTGACTTTATGTCGTCATTCAAAAATAAACAAGATTTTAATGTATCATTTACTAAATAAAACTATCTAGTCTACCTACCTACCTACAGTGTATATGTTTATTCCAAAAATAAATTTTTCTATTTTTCCTGAAAAGCAGTACATTGTAAGGGGTCAAATGATAGCTCAAACCCTAGGAAAGCAAGTGTCCAAAAGTTATGGGTAACTAGAAATTTTCACGATTTTCACATGCGAAAAAGGTGTTGCACTTGTCACAAAAAAATTTTGTTTTCATTTTTGAATTTAGGGAGGTCAATTGTACAAAACCTGAAATGTGCCTCTTGATCCGTTACACTTTGCCCAATGACGCTACACGCTATTGTATATGCACTTATAATCATTGTGCAGTACCTTGGTTCCTTCACCTATCCATCTGGTTTCTGCGATTCCCATAATATGTATAGATTTCGATTCCATGAACTCAACTATTTCTTCGCATTTATCTCTAAGTGTTCCGACATTTATTGTAGCAATCCAAAAGAAAGTCCGTTTTCGCGCCAAAGTCGTAACCGTGGTCCGTTCGTTCCAAGGCTCTCTGCGTTGTACTTGAGCAAAAGAAAACCACCAGAGGCTTGCTAGGCCTTTCTTTCCTGGCTTGTTCTAAACTACTAATTAGTACCTTCCAGATGCCTATTGCCCCCCCGCAAGTTACAGAAATCTCCTTCCAGATTTCCAGGCAGACATTCCAGTCGGTTTAAGCTGCTACACCTCGACAAGGTTACGTAGTTTCTTGTCCTGGTAGGGTAAGGCTCCAGGACTTTATTCATACTTTATTCATACCTATATTATTTGATTAAACCAAGCCTAGTGCACGGGGCTTGCCTTGTTTGTTTTTCGAATCTATTAGAAAACGAGATTTAATAAGGTTGATTTTGCCTTTGCCTTGTTTGTTTTTCGAATCTATTAGAAAACGAGGTTTAATAAGGTTCATTTTGCCTTGCTACGGGGATCATCAAGTAGGGTGTGGTCACCCTCCGTGGGAAAAAGGAAAAAAGGAAAGAAAAAAGTCGGTCGAATAGCGGACAGATTAATTTTATTAATACTTTTTCTTTTACAGATCCTTCGTCGGTAGCTTAATTAAGCATATATTCATTTAATGTAAATTTGTGTTACAAGAACCTGTTTCTGCGTTTCAAGAACATTTTTGCGGGCTTGCGCAAGTGACGGCACAATAAGTACGCGGTAGACCTATGTTGTAATTTATTAATTTCCAAACGCTCGTTTTTTTTTAATTAATAGCATGGCACCCCCGTCAAGTACTTGCAGTCGCTGTGAAGGGAAATTTGCTGCTTACGCGTTTACGTTGGTTAATAATAAGGAACAGTTAGTTTGCAGGTGGTGCTCAAGCATGGAAGTGCTGAGGAACGAGTTAGAATAGGAATGGCCAGACTTTACTGAGATGGGATCTACTTTTTCCAAAGTTCTCCCTATACGATCCACCAGCCCAGTTATATATATATTATATAATATATTATATATATATATATTATATATATAATAATATATACAGAGAGAGAGGTGGAGAGAGAATAACCAAGAATAAAATGAAGTGAATATAAAAATATATTGCCAAATGCACACAGATATATTTTTCATTAAATTTTAACCCCTAAACTTATTAGAAATTAAGTATACTGGAATAGGAAGAGCTTACTTTACTGATGTGATGATTTGCACTGCATGGCATCAGCAAGCCTTGTGTAGTCCGGATTGTAGCTGCTGATTGTTAGCCTCAAACAAGCATCTGGGTGATCATCTGTCAGAGTGGCTCGGTATTTTGATTTGATGATATACTGTATATTCATGTGTGAGAACGTTGACTCACAAAAGTAGGTTGATCCAAAAAATGCTGTCAAGTACATGGCACTTTTTCTGACATTCGGATACTTTTCTTCAAGAAGTAGGTGCCAAAAGTTTCCTTCTGAAGACCTGGATTTGATTTGAATGTCGTTTCGCAGAGTCAAAATTTCATTCTCGATTGCAGATATGTCCATATTAAACAATAAGGCCATTTTTGATGCAATATCATCAATGTCAAAGTTTGCACCAAATGGGAAGCACATGAATGTTGCTACAGTTTCTAGTTTTGCTAAGTCTTGGAACCGTCTGTTGAAGTCTGTAATAACATTCTGCAACTGTTCAACGTATCGAACGCTGTCAAACTGGTCGCATTCTTTCCCCTGACTTTCCAGCTCTGACATCATGTTTTTGAAGTTCCGCAGTTGGTATCGCTGCAGCTGTGAGGATACCAGTTCTAGTTTTTGTTTAAAAGCATTCACTGAGGTAATCGTTTCAACAATAGTTTTATTTTTACCTTGCAACTCTAAGTTTAGCTGAGATAGAAAAGCAGTGATGTCAGTCAAAAAAGCTAAATCTAACAGCCACACTTCGCCTTCCAACTCTTTGTAATATGTTTCTTTTAACTGCAGAAAGTCTTTAATTTCAGGTAAGAGATCCCTAAAGCTCTGCAGGAATTTACTTCCACTTAGCCACCTGACATTAGTGTGCAACAAAAGGTCAGTGTGTTCTGCATTATTTTCTTCTAGCTGAGACCGGAAGGGACAGAGAGGAAATATAATTAATGAACATATATTTCATAGAGATTATCATAGTCAAACTGAAACAGATAAAATACGAGGGTCACTCAATATATTTTGCTACACCTTTTTTTTTTCTTTCTATGTTTCCTTGTAGGTTCCAGAAATTTTGTACATAAGTAGTTACATACCTTTTTTACAAGTTTCTATTTTTCCACATAGTTTCCATCCTTTTCTACTGCTTTCCTCCACCTCGAAACAAGGGTCTTTATTCCTTGCTGGTAAAAGTCCGCTGGATTCCGCTGGAGCTACCTCTTAACCGCCTCAACAACTTCATCGTCACTCTGAAACTTTCTTTCACGAATAGCATCTTTCATTGGCTCAAATAAATGGAAGTCTGAAGGTGCCAGATCCGGGCTGTATGGAGAGTGGGGTAACACAGTCAAGAGCATTTTTGTGATGGCCTCGCTTGTTTGCAAACTGTTGTGTGGCTTTGCGTTATCGTGCAAAAGAAAGACGTCTTCCAGTCTTCTCTCCGGTCGAACTCGTTTTATACATCTCTGGAGTCTCTGTAGGATAGTAATATATGCCTCTGAGTTGATTGTCCTTTCTTCATAATGTCCACCAGAATCACCCCTTTCATGTCACAAGAAGATGGTGGCCATAACCTTTCCTGCAGATGGAGCCATTTTGAACTTTTTCTTGCGTGGGGAGTCTGTGTGATGCCACTCCATAGATTGGCGTTTTGTTTAATATTCAAAGTGGTGTACCCAAGTCTCTTTCCCAGTCAATTCGTGAAAGGAAGTCACCCCCTTCTGTCTCGTATCGAACTAACGACTCAGAAGCAATTTCTTTTCTTTGGGCTTTGTAATCTTCAGTCAGTTCGCGAGGAACAAACCGTGAACACGCCTTTGAGTATCCCAGTTGCTGAATTATCGTATTCACACTTCCTTCACTAATTCCTAGCTCCAGTGATAGTATGTGACGCGCCGATTTGATCGAATGATGGTGTGGTGTTAGTACGTTACACAGTGTGAAATGTGACAACTGATGCCGGGCGACCGATGATCTCACATGTTTAGACCAGCGTCCAACTGTACTTCGATCAACAACAACATCTTCGTAAACGTTTTGTAGACGTTTGTGAATATTTCCAACTGTTTCCTTCTCTGCGGTTAAGAACTCGATAACAGCTCTCTGTTTACGACGCACATCACTGTCAAACGCCATTTTCGAAACTGCATTAACCGTCGGTTTTATACAAGGCGTTTAAAAGCGGTTTTATACAAGGAGGGGAGGTTCAAACTGGAAAAATGCGGTTATGTGAAGCGCAGAAAGTTCAAACTTACGCCCAAAAGACATTTTAGCCCTATGGCCCATTAATTATTTAGCTAAGGAAAAAGGGTGGGGCAAAATATATTGAGTGCCTCTAGTATTATCTGCGGTCCACCAATGCTCAAGACCGACTGACAGATCTGGGAATCATTGTAATTGAAAGCCAGTTAGCCCCTACTTTAAATTTCATCAGAATCATTTACCACTTTGCTAGAGAGAAGGCAAAGAAAGTACACTTCTAATTATGAAAATCTTGCAGTAAACAGTTGTCTTGCCTGCATGAACTGGTACTGCTTTTGTAAATTGTATGGTGATACAAATAATATAATCGATTCGAAAAATAAAATGGTCATTTTCTTCTGAGTTGTTTATTCATACTGTATGTTTCGAATAGTGGGTACTTACATATTAGCGGGACTACCACATTGTTTATTATGTAGTTTTGCTCTCGTCATTTTCGTTTAAACTAACGAAAATATCACAGCTTAACCTAACCAATCATCAAGGGCGTACAGATACCTAACTGGGCATTCAGTTGACCTAACCGGGCATTCAATTAACCTAACCGGGCATTCAATTAACCTAACAGGTTAATATTGGTTATTTCACCTAAATATCTTCTGGATCTTTTCGTATTAGGCACTCACTGTCACATTTCGGGCAAATTAAGGATGAGAGAATAATGCCGTAATTGATAAAAACATCCAGTGCTTTGTCTTCATCTATTTATTATCGGGACTACCTACGAAAAACACATTTTCCGTTTTAAGCGATTTTATTCATTGTGGATAATATAATATAATATGATATAATATAATATGATATGATATACATAAGATAAGTATGATAAACACTCAATAATAACACTGGTCAACACTCATTTTATTGCCAATCATATTAGAGTGATTTTGGGGTAACTTTGTGGTGCTGATTCCGAATATGACATCGGTTTTGCTAGATTGGCTCTAATTTATGAGATAATTGGTACCCCATTGAAACACGTAAAAATGCAAAAAATTTAATGTTCAGGCGGAGCCTACTTACAAATCGCATTGAAATTGTCTCAAATTATACAAAAGTAAACACATGAAATACATAATGGCATTTTATTCGGTCTCACCATCTAGAATGTTCCGGTAGTTTCCCATATGCACGCGTTATGGTTACGTTTCCTATTAATTGAGGGTATTCATTATCTCAAGAACTAGAGCCAAATCGGAAAAACTACTTTCATTTTGGAATTCAGCAACCCCAAAATACCCTAAATTCGTACGAATTTCCTTGGCAACGAAATTTTTTTTTTTTTTTGTTAACCTGTGTAATCAATTTCAGGTTCCGTGCTTGGCAAATCCCATATTTTCATGGTTGAAAATTTCTAATGATCTGAAAAAAAGGAAAGATTTTAGGATACGTTAGGCTAGCTACAAAAAACAAAATAAAACGGAAAATGCCCGGTTAGGTCAACTGAATGCCCGGTTAGGTTAACTGAATGCCTGGTTAGGTTAATTGAATGCCCGGTTAGGTTAACTGAATGCCTGGTTAGGTTAACCGAATGCCTGGTTAGGTTAATTGAATGCCCGGTTAGGTCAACTGTACGCCCTCGATGATTGGTTAGGTTAAATTGTGATATTTTCGTTAGTTTAAACGAAAATGACGAGAGCAAAAATACATAACAAACAGTTTGGTAGTCCCGATAATACGTAAGTACTGAATAGTGACTTGGACATATAATCAGTTTACTTGTTATGTACACAAAAAACATTCATAATAAAATACTGAGTAAACAGGGGGGGGGGCCCATATACTAATCCTTCCCCGGGGCCCGTGGCAGCTCTCGGCGGCCCTGATCACCCCTAAAACCTAACCTGACCTTACCTAACCGAAACCAGATTATTTAAGGAGAGAGAAAATATATAATGCGAGCAGAAAAAGTAAACAGTTATTACTATTTACTATTTACACCTATTCACATCTTAAAAAATTCCTTAAATATCTTTCGTAAGTATAAGCAGTTCAGTTAGGCCAGCCGTACGTAGAATCGTCTCGCGCCTCACGACTGACGACTGGAGTAGCGCGTGATTTTACATTGACGGAATAAGAGTCCCGCACACTGCAGCGACTGCGACGGCTTTAGTGTACAAATATCAAAATTAAAAATAAATTAACTTACACAAACCTCTTTAATACATACTTTAAGATATAGGTTATCATGATGCTAATTGACGCTATACTAAAATTATAATTTTTTTATATTAGATATTATTTACACCATTATTACCCTCAACATCCAATAATGTTTTCAAATACTCAGTTACAAAGATTCTTTAAACTATCTTGATTTTTCTCACCTCTTACTTATAAAACATCCATATATATACAGTATATGCGATGAATTTCACGCTTAAACACGGGAAATTAATGAATGATGCAAAGCCACAAGGAAAAAGAAAAAATTATTTCGTGTATTCAGCAGTACACCTCGTCAAGGAACGACGTCAGGGAATGACGTTCCCTGACGAGGTGTACTGCTGAATACACGAAAGACCTTGGAATAATTTTTTCTTTTTCCTTGTGGATTTGCATAATTCATTCATTTCACGTGTTTAAGTGTGAAATTCATCCCATATATATATTAGGGTGTTTCATAAATTAAAAGTTTGGAAAAATTTTAATCCACATGGATCCCCTTGTTCCATTTGCTGAGGAGACTGATAAACCGAAGTATTAATTCAATAGTTTAAAGTTTACGGGTCCCAAGTTTGATGCTCTGGCAGATCATAAACGGAAAAAATTAAACAAAAATCTGTCAATGAATTTTTATTCAACAAACGAATACCATTTCACTACACATTTTCACAAAGATACAAAAAACATAACCACTTCTTGCGAATCATTTGTCCATGAAATCCTTCTTGGTTTTATTCGGGTATTTCGCCCTATGCTGCATCACAGTTTTGAGCAAATACTGCTTCTGCTCTTCGTTCTTCGTCAGAGAACAGTTGAACTCTTTGGTGAGCGCGATGGCTCTTTCGGCCCGATCGTTGACGACAGAGATTTTGTTAACAGTTGCCGCTGCTTGCTTGAAGCCCTCTACTTCAGTCCACTCGGCAACTGGCTTTTTCAAGAATTCTGTGTCCAAGTCGAATGCATGGAAGAAAGCCATCGTCTTTCCTGTCACGAACTCCGCCAGGTGTTTCGAGGCAAGATTCCTGACGTTCTTCCCTTGGGTCGCTTGAGTTCCTTTTTCGATGCGGGCTTACCCAAACTGACGACCATCTGAGCCTTTTCTTCATCTGCCACATCTGCGTCGAAGAACGCCATGGCAATAAGAGTCTCAGAGATGTACCATAGGTGTCGAGACATGGCTTCTTGCGCAGCGTTAACACACGAATATCCCGACATGGCAAAGGCTTCCGCGTCACGCAGAAATTCCAGATCAACTGCGGCAGCCTTGCTTGAGGTTGCAGCACGAGTCCAACCTCGGATGTAGACGAGGGACACGAAGAGACCTACGGCTGTCAGAGCTTCCAACTCGTGACTCGACATCTTGAACTGCTTCTTCAGTAGAATTACTTTCAAGGAGTAGATGGCTGTCGCCATCCATCGAGCGTGATGGTAAGCGCCAGGGGCTCTGAGAGGGAAATCCACCACTTTTGCTTCTCCCAGGAAGATGAGAACCAACTGTAGCAGTTCCTTGTAGTCATCGCGCTGATGCGACGTGCTCACCATCCCTCTCACCAGCAGGACTGACTTCTCCCTCAGTTCCCTCATAGAGTCATTGACTTGAGCAAAATCGTACGGCCGCACGTCCAACCGGTCGATGAACTTCCATTGTGCCTGAAACCTCTTGAAAACGGGTATATCGGGGCCACTTGAAGGGCCGTATGCACGCTTGAAGACGGAGCTGAGGATGACTTCATAGATGTGATGCCGACAGGGGAAGTACATGAGTTCTCTGCCAAGACCTTTCTCAATCAGGACGCAGGCCCCGATGTGAATCCCGGTGTTCGACGCTGTCGTGTCGAAAGACAGTCCCCGCACGCGCTCTTCCATCCTGTGTTCCTTGACCAAATCCAAGCAAACTCGCGCTATCTTCTCGCCGGTTCCGGACGTCACCTTAGGAACGCCGAGCAACTTCTCCTTGCCGTCGCCAGAGACGAGGATGGCGATCCGGTCAACGCTCTCCTTCCATTGCTCATTGTCAGGTAGGATCTTACCGTCCCAATGCAAGACAAGAGGCTGACCAGGACAAACTTCGTCGGATTGATAACTTTCAGCAGCCACCTTCCTGAGAGCCTTGCGTGTGCGGTACATGGTACTGGCAGAAATGGACAGTTCATCCAAGTCAAAACCTAGTGATTTAGCCGCTGCAGCGTACGACATAGCTGAATCGCGGTACGAAATATTCAGCCGATCGTAGGTAGTCGTCACATCCTGTGAGATCAGATTCCTGCGTCGCTTCTTGGTATTTCCCTTGGAGGAGGATGGAAAAACTTCCACGGTTGGGTCAACGACGTCTGAGTCAGTCTCTGACGAAGTTGAAATCACTAAAGCCCCCGTATCTTCTGCAGCTCCTTGTTCCTTCCTGGCCTTCTCCTGTTGTTCCTTAATCTTGTCCAGCCTCTTCCTTTTCCTAATCTCCTTATAGTGAAGCTTCATGTCAACAGGGCCCATGCTGCAGGAATTTGGATCTTCACGCTGCATGTCGAGAAAGTGGATGTCCTCCTGATTCTTCATCATTTCCTTAGCCTGTGAATGAGCAATGTCCATGATCTCCTTCGCTATTGCCTCCTTGAACATCGCCTCCTTCACTCGGAAGACTCTGCTTTATGTGACTTGTGCTTCACAAGCCGGTCGTATTCCTTGAGAAGGGATTCCATCTTCCTCAAGGCCGAATCTCGACGCATCATGGGGATTCTCGCTCTCTCCCAAAATATGAGACAGGCATCCAGGCACAGGTTCAGGCATTTAGTACGTCCAAATTTTTGCTCCTTTTGGTGGTAAAAGTACTTTATGAGTACTTGCAACTGAGTTGGAAGGCCACTTGATGTGATGTTCGCATCCGTCTGGCCAATAAGAAACACTTCTGTTTTCGCTCTGGTAGACACCTGGAAAAGTAAACAAACTAAATAATTCCACAGAAATAATTTCACATCGTAATTAATTTCATTAATTAAATAAAGAAAAGCAGTAACTGGGACTCGAACCAGTGTCATAGCCGTTTGGCGGCATCGCTCAAGTCGGCGTACACAGCACGCTATCCACTACACCATCTAGGGAGTGGATAGCGTGCTGTGTACGCCGACTTGAGCGATGCCGCCAAACGGCTATGACACTGGTTCGAGTCCCAGTTACTGCTTTTCTTTATTTATAAAACTGATACGTGTACACTACGTTCTCTTTGACAATTCATTAATTAAATAAATTTCAATACCGCAGTAAAATTACATTAATTAGTATCATAAATAATTACCAGCTTAGTTGTCCAATATGCAACAGACTAATTAATTTCATGTAATATTAATAATAAATATCACTACCACAGTAAAATGACAGAAATTAAATAATAATAAATTTCAATACCCCAGTAAAATGAGATAATTAGTAGCATATATAATTACCTCCATAGTTGTCCAATAGGCTATACAACACGAACCGCTCAAGTGACGAAGAAAACCGTCTTCACTGCAGGCAGGCGAGAAATGAACTGACAAAACGTCGTCAAAGTTGGGGACCTCTAAATGCAGCGCGATCTGGTTCAAACTTGCACAAACGTGTTTTCTTGTTCTTTAGAATACGGAGAAACGTGTGGATTAAAACTCCAAGCTCATTTTTATTTTACCCTATAGGTATGAAACACCCTAATATATATATATATATATATATATATATATATATATGTAAAGAACGACGCTTGTGTAGAAGAGTGTTCCGCACAAGATGAGGAGGGAGAACGAACAAATGAAAAATGAGGTACCACCAGGGAATCGAACCCCGGATCATCCGATTGCCGGTCAGATATGCTATCCACTACATCATGGACCTCGATCAATCAGAAGTCGTAATTCTCCTACATACGAGCAGAAACCAATGCCTTGAGGGGGCACCTTCGCATGCCGTACATATATACATTTTAACTGCAAACAACACACAGTATAATTAATGTAAAGAACGACGCTTGTGTAGAAGAGTGTTCCGCACAAGATGAGGAGGGAGAACGAACAAATGAAAAATGAAGTACCACCCGGAAATCGAACCCGGGATCATCCGATTGCCGGTCAGATATGCTATCCACTACACCATAGACCTCGATCAATCATAAGTCGTAATTCTGCTACATACGAGCAGAAACCAATGCCCTGAGGGGTACCTCATT
>JAJOZX010002956.1:170000-505000 GCA_023014485.1 Bathynomus jamesi | reverse complement strand
TAGAGTAATTTTAATACCTGCAATAAATAAAGAATTTTATATATTTTTATAATCACTAAAAACTATTTCGATATAAGTAAACATGTAAGCTGCAAATGGGGGGGGGCTAAGGTTTTTTGGAACCCCTTATATGGGATGAATTTCACAATTAAACACGTGAAATGAATAAATGCTGCAAATCACAAGGAAAAAGAAAAACGATTCCAAGGCCTTTCGTGTATGCAGAACTACACCTCGTCAGGGAATGAAGAGAGAAGGAAAGAAGCCCATAAATATATACAATGTAGCGGAAACCAAAGCAATTAGCACATACTTAACAATAGTTAATGAGAGGCAAAAGGAATTTTAACAAGATGTTGTCAATTTTATACATTCCCGCACTGTTATTGAAATTATTATTGAAAAATATCCTTAGCCCACCTTACCATGTTAATTTTCAATATCTTCTGAATTTACTTAAAGCAATTGGCATCAATGTAGACTTTAAGTATAATAATACTGTTAAATCACGTTTAATAAAGAATAGCCCGGAAAAAGTTGTTGGTTGTGTGTATTCGATTGGATGTACACACTGCAATTCAGTATATGTAGGCCAAACGGGTAAAACGTTAGATATTAGGGTAAAACAGCATAAATATACGTGTAGAACAGCTAATAATTCCAATGCTTTGTTTAACCATATGTATAGATGTAATCATAGCATCAAGTGGGATAGTTCTAAAGCGCTTGTTGAAAACAGAGATATAATAGAAAGAAATATTCTAGAATGTGCATTTATTAATTTTAAAAACAATTTCAATAACAGTGCGGGAATGTATAAAATTGACAATATCTTGTTAAAATTCCTTTTTCCTCTCATGCCTTCAAGAACTTAAATTTTAGTTCTCGACCATCCAGCCTACAGTCCAGTCCTGGCACCTTCGGATTTTTACCTGTTTGGACCACTAAAAGACGCTTTGAGAGGTCAGCGATTCCAAGGCGATGATGACCTGAAAGAGGCGGTGCATAACTGGCTACGCACACAGCCAAAAACATTCTTTTGTGATGGCATTAGGAAGCTTGTAGGTAGCTGGACTAAGTGTACTGAGAAACAGGGAGACTATGTTGAGAAGTGGTGTTTATAATCTATCAGATGTGAAAATAAAATTGTGAAAATAAAAAGTGCAAATACTTATTGAATTACCCTCGTGTATATATATATATATATATATATATATATTAGTGATGTAGGTCACATCCGCATCCGCGGAACATCCGCACATTTTCTCGCATCCGCATCCGCATTCGCATCCGCACTTTGGACTGCGGATGTCGTGCGGATGTGGACCGTTGAGATAAAACGTCATTAATAAGCGGAAATTATCAAATTCTACTATATTAATAGAACTAGTTCATTGTGCGCAAAAGTGATGCAAGCGACAAGACGAGAGGCTGCCTTGTATGAAGTTACTCTCTTGCAACCTACTTAGATCCACGTTACAAAGCTAAGTTATTTTCACCTAGTACATTAGAACGAGTTAAATCATCACTTGGCAAAGCAGTTGAAGAGCTTCAATCTCTTGAATCTGTCGCTTCGCCACCCACCAAAAGAATAAAAGTTTCAGTGACAGAACCAACACCTTCAACGAGCAAATCTATCACAGAATCTCTCTCTCAGTTTCTTGAGTCAAGCAGCGATGACGAGACCTACGCGATGTCAAAAGATGTAGTAAAAATGATCGAGAGCTATCACCAAGAAAAACGCCTGGCTGCATGTGACAATCCTATTAGTTGGTGGAAAAATACGCAGAATATCTATCCATACTTGAGTAAACTTGCAAGGAAACATTTAGCCTGTCCTCCAACAAACGTACCAAGCGAGAGATTATTTAGCAGTGCTGGATTAATATATGATGAAAAGAGAAACAGACTGGCAGCAGAAAAGGCAGAAAAGTTAATGTTCCTTAAGCATAACCTTCCTATAATTAAGTTTGAATATTAAACGATGAACATCTTAGTTTACTTTATTTTAATTACTCATTTATAAATATGCCTAATAAAACTTTAAACTTAATATAAATAGTTATCAAGCTAATTAAAGATCTCTTTCTATAAGGGTGGAGGTTGGGGAAAGAGGTCGGTGGGGTGCATTTGAGTTGGGTTCACGTCCCGCATCCTGGTAACACAATTATGGTTTCTAATTGTGGCTGAAACTCGACAAAATATAACGAATTTATTTGCAGACGAATTCACTAATTGATTTCTATATTAGTTAGATGCTTGATATTATTTTATATGTTCAGAGAAAAGTACAGCAATTATTGTACAATTAATCAATTATACTACATTATAGCTACAGCTCTCTCTATATAATAACTTATTATATACGTTAAACACAACAAATCTCGAATATATCCTAAAAAATAACGAAAATGTAGACATCCGCATCCGCGGATGTCGAAATCAAACATCCGCATTCACATCCGCATCCGCGGATGTGAAAAAAATGACATCCACTACATCACTAATATATATATATGTGTGTGTGTGTGGGAATGAACTCAGAATGGTTCCCTGAGGTTTTTTATGATACATACAGACCGTGCATGGAACAAGGAACTCTTCTAGGAAAATTAAATCCACTATAGTCCGAATAAGTAATGGTAAATGACAAATACTATAGTTTTTCTTTTTCATGATGCTAGCCCGACGTGGGCAACGGGTCACTCGCAAAGAGGTCCCAAAAATATAGCTTCCCTCACCAGCTATCTGCAAAGCAGATAGGATCCAGCTTTGGGACAGGATCTAGGGTTTAAAGCAGCCTAGCCCAGCTACATTTAGAACCTCAATATAAGCAAAAGACTCACTGCAAGGCCGTACGCCAGGGGGGGGGTTCAAAACCCCCATTGAGAATAAATTTACATTAGACCTTACATTACATAGAATTTGCATTGCACACACACACACACACACATATATGTATGTTAAACACAGACCGTGCATGGAACAAGGAACTCTTCTGGGAAATTACATCCACTATAGTTCGAATAAGTAATGATAAATGACAAATACTATAGTTTTTTCTTTTTCATGATGGAAAGCCCAACGTGGGCACCGGGTTACTCGCAAAGAGGCCCAAAATATAGCTTCCCTCACCAGCTATCTGCAAAGCAGATAGGATCCAGCTTTGGGATAAGATCTAGGGTTTACAGCTTATACCTAGCCTACTACATTCAGAACAATATACGCAAGAAACTCGTTGCATTCGCGTCGGATTGAATACATCAAAGAAAAAGGGGTAACTATTATATTTTTAGCCAAAAAACAAAACTTAAACCTCAACCGGGACATTCAGCGTCCACTTTTCAAGGCACATAACACGTCCGTTTAATATACACCAACTCAGAATGGTGCCCTGAGAAACTTATATGTTAAACACAGACCGTGCATGGAATAAGGAACTCTTCTGGGAAATTACATCCACTATAGTTCGAATAAGTAATGATAAATGACAAATACTATAGTTTTTTCTTTTTCATTATGGAAAGCCCAACGTGGGCACCGGGTTACTCGCAAAGAGGTCCAAAATATTGTTTCCCTCACCAGCTACCTGCAAAACAGATAGGATCCAGCTTTGGGACAGGAATGTAGTAGGCTAGGTATAAGCTGCAAACCCTAGATCCTGTCCCAAAGCTGGATCCTATCTGTTTCGCAGATAGCTGGTGAGGGAAGCTATATTTTGGGCCTCTTTGCGAGTAACCCGGTGCCCACGTTGGGCTTTCTCTCATGAAAGAGAAAAAACTATAGTATTTGTCATTTATCATTACTTATTCGAACTATAGTGGATGTAATTTCCCAGAAGAGTTCCTTGTTCCATGCACGGTTTTTCAGGGGACCATTCTGAGTTTGTGTGTATATATATATATATATATATATTATATATATATATATATATATATACAGTGGTGGGCACCGTTAACCAAAAAGTTAACTTCGATAACGATAATCCGTTAACCCCAATTTTTAACTCCGATAACGATAATCCGATAATTTTACTACTAAGTTAACGGAAGTTAACGATAATCCGTTAACGATAACTATTTCTTTACTAACATTTAAAAAAATCAAGGAAAAAGCTTTAAAACCCATAGAAAATGTTTATTTATGCAAAATCCAACAATAAATAGGTATTTAACTGTATTTTTATCAAGTTTTGCAACTTTTTTGCTTAACTTTTTTTTTATTTTTAATAAAAAATGTACTGATTACATGTTTTGAAACCCTTGTAACCACTAACCATTAACTAAATTTTAATTTACCAGAGAATTATTATGGCGGGAACTGAAAGGTAAAATTAAATTTTAGGCACATTTATTAAAGACTATGACACAATGTGCTGGTTGCCCTTCAGAAAGACCAACTTCTCAAAGTTAGGCCCAACTGCCAGTCTTGACCTCTTGGGCCTCAGGATGTCCTTGCCGAGAGAGAAGAGCCGTTCCACTGCGGCAGAGGACGGAATTGGCAGACTGAAGTTATGGCGGTTTGAATTCATTCGCGGAGCGGTGATCTTCCGTGAATGACTCCTCGCAGTTAACGTGTTAACGGACTTTAACAGACTAAATATCGAGTTATCGGAAGTTAACTGGTCCGATAACGATAAATGGAAATTAACTTCCGTTAATAGTCCGTTAAAAAAAGTTAACTTCGTTAATTAACTGTTATCGGATTAACGCTTTAGTGCCCAACACTGTATATATATATATATATATATATACACCTGAATTTTCTGTAATTTTCCTGAATTTTTATGCTAAAATATCGTATTAAACAATTACATTGTTATCTGAAGCGAATGAAACCCGATCATAAAGACATTTTCGATTTCTGACCCCCCCCCCCCCCCCTGCAGAAATCCTGTACAGCCCTGACTCACTGCCTTCACGTTAGATTGAATACATCAAAGAAAAAGGAGTAACTATTGTATTTTTAGCCAAAAAACAAAACTTAAACCTCAACTGGCAGAATTGAGCGTCCACTTTTCAAGGCACATAACATGTCCGTTTCATGATGGGAATGAACTCAGAATGGTTCCCTGAGGTTTTTTATGATACACACAAACCGTACATGGAACAAGGAACTCTTCTAGGAAAATTAAATCACTGTAGTCCGAATAAATAATGGTAAATGACAAATACTATAGTTTTTTTTTTTCAAACTATGACTATAGTGACTATGACTATAGTGGATTTAATTTTCCTAGAAGAGTTCCTTGTTCCATGCACGGTCTGTGTGTATCATATATTATATATATATATATATATATATATATATATATATATATATATATATATATTAGTGGTGGACAGGAGCATCCGCATCATTTTTAACATCCGCACTTTTGACTGCGGATTTATGCGGATATTACCTCTAATAAATTATGCAATTTACAATTAAATTAGCTTATAAAGTAGCTTATAAGGCCCAGTCATGCACATTTCATGTAAAGTATTAATTTTATTAATGAACAAACAAATATATAAACCTCAAAATATAAATACCTGGTAACGCAGAAAATTGAATGAAACTTGTTTCATTGAATTTTCTGTGGCTGAAACTCTTGAGAAAGTTATTATTTTTATCATAATGAAAACATTAATATTAATTTTAATTCTTATGCGTTGCCTGCCATAATAGTAATACCACGTAATTTGAAAATTTATGTCATATATTCATAATTCTATATTATATTGATAGATTAACTAAATATCCGCATCCGCGGATATTGGAATTAAAAATCCGCATCCGCATCCGCAGATGTTGAAAAACTGACATCCGGTCCACCACTAATATATATATATATATATATATATATATAATATATATATATAAACTTTAATTGCAGTAACCGCCACAATATAAAGTTACACCAACCAACAAGGAAAAAAATGTAAAATTAATTATAAAACAGTGTTTGAAAGGGCTAATTAATTTCGGCTGGTCACAACCAAGCCCTTTTCAAAGCCATAAACTAATTAAAAAATCTATAAAAGTTATCACACTTCCGTCATGCGGAAGAGCTAAGGTTAAAATGACTGTGTGAAGGCATAAACACGGACAGAGAGATGGTAGCTGTCGTACGTCTGGCAGTTGGCAAAGGCAAACTATTGCCCAGATTTCAAACCTTCGAGATAAGAAATCTATAAAAATCAATCCTCTACATCTTGCAGCCGGTCACGACCCGAAATTACCCTAAAATATTTTAAAATATTAAAAATAAAGCTATCCATACTGTAGGACAACTTAATATTGGAAATGGTGTTTTCTGCCAAAATATAAAATGCCTCGTATATTTGTCTCTGTTCCTGGTCCCTAACCTTTATGATGGGTCGATAGGTTTAGAATCCTGGAAGTTAAAAATATGATTATGCTGTTCCCTATGTTGAACTAGGCTACTATAAGTATTACCCGATCTCAGGTCACGTTTGTGGGAATTAATCCTTCTCTGAAAATCAATTGTCTCCCCGATGTATTTTTGAGGGCAGCCTCCACATGGGATTTCATAAACTACGCAAGAATTGTTGGAGGCTTTAGTAATAGAATGACGAATGAACGAAGACAATTTATTTGGCACAACGGAGACAAACTTAATCTGCTTTGGAAAGAGTGAGGAAAGCCCTTTGTTAACTTCAAAGGGCACTTTCAGGAATGAAACGTCTTTATCCCGGTTCCCAGTTTTGGGAGAAAAGAAAGATCTCCTAGCGGTGAAATAAGCTTTATCGCTGAACAATTTGGAATAACCCAAACATATAAATATACTTTTAATATGTGAAACTTCATCGTCAAGATAAATGGGGTCACAAATCCTGAAAGCTCTCAAAAAGAGACCGGAAATAACGCCTTTCTTAGTAGGGTGATCCAGAGAAATGGGACCCAAAAGAAACCCCTGTAACTCTTAAAGTATAAGTCCTTTTATAAAATCATACGCATCATTCGAAAGAGGATAGTTACAAGTTTGTACAGGATTGTATAAGTTTTGACAATACAAGACAAGATAAGATACAAAACAAAATAAAAGTGTTAGTTAAAACTAACCCTTCAAGATGACTGCATGGACTGTGGAACAGCTGCGTTTCATAACTGAGCAAATTATGAGCATGGAAGAAGTGTAGTTTCAGCTCAAAGATCTTTCAAGACAAATTTTCAGATGTCAAAATCACCTTCTAAGAAAGTAATCCGTCGGTGTGTCAGAAATTTTTCCCTAACTGGCAGCATTGGAAAAGAAAACCAACTGGAAGAGTGCGCACAGCAAGGATAGACGAGATCATTAACAGAACTCATGAAATTGTACAGGATAATCCTAACATAAGCATCAGACGTGCTTCTCAGCTGTTAGGAGTTGGATATGGAACAACACACCGTATATTCAAACAAAATTTAATGCTCTTTCCATATAAAATTCAAAAAGTGCAACAACTAAACGATGGAGATTTCGCACGAAGACGACAATTCTGTCAATGGATCCAACAGAAGGTAAATGACACCACCAATTTTCTAGCAACTTTGATTATGTCAGACGAAGCCCATTGTCACTTGAATGGAACTGTAAACAAACAAAATTGTCGTTTCTGGGCAACATAAAATCCATGAATATTACCGAAGTCCCGTTGCATAGTCAGCGTGTAACTGTTTGGTGTGGTCTTACTGCATCTCAGATCATAGGGCCGTACTTTTTCGAGGATTCCACCGGAAACACGGTCACTGTAAATGGTGATCACTACGAAAAAATGTTGACCGATTTCCTTATTCCTAAATTAAGAGATCTGTCTAGAAAACCACTGGTTCCAACAAGACGGAGCTACCTGCCATACCACGAGGAACTGCATGGCAGTTTTGCGTCAAACGTTTCCAGGCGAGTTAATCTCAAGATTTGGAGACGTTGAATGGCCCGCAAGGTCTCCGGATTTTTCTCCCTTAGATTATTATCTCTGGGGATATTTAAAGAGTAGGGTCTACAGAAATAACCCAAGGACCTTGCAAGAATTGAAGGCCGCCATCACAAATGAGATACAGGCCATACCACCGCACACTCTTGCAAAAGTGATACAGAACTTACAAGCGAGAACACTGGAATGCTTGGCAACTAATGGAGCACGTTTGAAAAGAGTCATTTTAAAAAATAAATATTTCATAATAAACTTGTAACTCTACTCTTTCGAATGATATATAGTTTTTATGGAAGGAATTAAATATTAAGAATATTTGGCTTTTTTTTATGGGTCCCATTTATCTGGATCACCCAGTACAAAGAGAATGATTGGAAAAAGCAGCTTTGGTTGGGATCTCTTAAAATAAGAACAATCAAAAACGAGAAGGATCCACTATTTTCAACTTCATACGTAAACTGTATTGAGGGTACAAAACTATTAAGAACTCCCACCAGCTCATCCAGATCCACATGAGATTCCAAAATAACACAGGTGTCATCAACGTAACGGAACCAACTGACCCCCGGCACCAAAGATTCCGGCAAAAAATTAACTTCAAAAAATTCCATAAAAATATTAGCTGAAATTGGAGAGAGCGAAGAGCTCATAGGTAAACCTGTCCTCTGTCTAAAAAATGACCCGTTTAAAGAAAAATAGTTGTTTTGAGCAAAGTCTAACAAGCTCCAAACATAACTAATTTTATCCTTTATAAATAATGGTTCTCTATAAACCGGAAATATGACAGCATATAATAAAATTTTCAAGATATGTATCACTATCTTATATGCATATCTTAAAAGTTCTATTATGTAAATAAGATAAGTAAAACCTGTTAAATTAGCTTCCCCTAATATTGACCTTTTAAACTATGTCCCCCCTTCTCTGAAGCTGGGGGGGGGGGAATAGTTTAAAAGATCCTCAAAATGCACCGAGACGTCGCAGTGAAAGGATCTCTCTCCTCCTTCTGGTGTTTTATTTTAGGCTACCCACATTTACACACCCATAACCTTTAACCTTTGGTTAGCTTCCGCCCGAATTGTTCATTTTGACGAAGGTCAAGCTTTTCACTCCACCTTAGGCCTACAGTTTAACGTGGAATCCGAACCACGCCCCATCAGCAGCCCAGCGTCTTAACCACTAGGCCACCTAGGGTACCCATTTATCTACCAACCACTTTATTTATTGTGTGGAAGGATGAACAGCTGGGTTTTGCTGCGCGCCGACTGCCGTCGGGTCCCGAACCCGGGGCCGATGGATTCGTAGTCAGCGACGCTAGCCACTACACCACCGAGGCGCATAATATATATACACAGTATATATATATGTGTGTGTGTGTGTGTGTGTGTGTGTGTGTAAAAATGAACAATGAACAATTCCTATATTCTTATATAATTCATATATTTGTATAAATCCATAGATTCGTATCTTTAATGTATATTTGTATAAATCCGATTTTTTATAAATGCTTATCTTTATATAATCCTTATATTTATATAATTTTTATATTCATTTAGTCATTTTTACATAAGGACCAAAATCCCATAACGCGAGTTTGAATAAAATTTTTATTCGCTTTCTATTTTTGCCAAATAATTGGTGAATTGTTTCTTTTGAACGTAATCATTTTTTTTGAGATTTAGCTTAATAATGAAACCTGATCAAATTTTGCAACGTCCATTTTCTGTATACATTCTCTCTTCGTTATAAAAAATGAAGTCATATCTTGCCTAACGTTTAATTCTAACTCTTCAGCCTTTAATTTTTGCTCATATTCATGTTTAAGGGTAAAAATGCATATTTCAATTTCCATTTTTAGTTAACTCGGCAGATCATGATAACATCAGATCTGTCAATATGGGGTTTAAGATAAAAATATGGCTTCATCTTCAAATATTTTGTTCATCTGTTTAGACGTTGCCACAGCTAAAATATTTACCTTGTCTTCAAATATTGTGCAAAAATAATGCAGCCTATAGAGAATAGAAACTAAACAAGTCAAATTAAATAATAATGATGTCCACAAAATTTGGGTATATAAACCCATGTATTTTTCCAAATTGTTATTCTGATTTAACTGATCTAACTTAGAGGCTGATATTTTAGCAGTAAACTACAGTAAGAGAAAGTCTTTATCTTCTCCTTCGAGCCTTGCTTTCTTCAGAGAACTTAGTCTTAAATGGAGAAAAATAATTTCCCGATCCGTTACAAGAAGAATCGGAGAACCTTCAGAGAATTTAATCAGCTTCACAGAATCCTCCGATCCACTACAAGAAGAAATCGGAGAGTAGTATAAAAGAAAACTACAGTAACGTTCTAATTAATGCCGTTTTCTGCTCTTTCACAGGTTGGAGTGTTAAATATAGCTATATGAAATAGATTTTAATAGATATTGGTATACCATACATTGATTTATATTGGTTACATTTACTTACGGTGACGGTCATGTCAAAAACAGGCGGTTTTTACTTGGACAAACCGGACCAAAAGATTTTAGGCAGTAAACTGCCTTCAAATGGCCAGGTCCTAGGTGTTTTTATGCACCATCATGTTTTGAAAAAGAAAGACACCAAACAAAGCGCCGAAGAAGTGCTGGAGGAAGTTTTCTCATTTTGGGAAAGAACCCGCATACCAACACGCCGGAAGAACCACTGTTTGGAGAAGCTTTTGGTCTTGTTCAAAGAGTGGCAGGCTTTGAAAAAGAACAAGGGAAGGCGAAATCCAAAACAAGTCCAGAAAAAGACGTCTTTCAAAAGCAAGCTGAACAATTTGGTCGACATTACACATGCAAACGCTCTCCAGATGATCCAGTTTCAAGAAGATCGCGAATTCCTTCTCGCTCAAAGAGAGCCCGGTTGGCGTGGGACAATGGGCTCCGTCGACAAAAAATTGGCGGAGAAGGAGCAGAAGGTTGCAAAGTGGAAAGCAGAGGAAGACGTCCGAAAGAGGAAAGCAGTTGAAGAGCAAGCCTCGACATCCCAAACAGCTGAACTTGCTTCTTCAATCTCTGCCGATGACGAGTTTCTTGAGGGAGCCACTGGAGGTTGTCCTTCTCTCCCCTAAAAAAGAACACGCCAGACCAAGAACATTTTCAACTCAGAATTATCTTCAGCCTTAGACAAGACTGCGGTGAGTGACCGGATGGCGCTTTACATTGTATCGGAAACAGCTCGCAGCTTTGGCCAAAACCTCGAGGAACTGACTCTCAGCCGATCCTCTGTGAAGCTGAGAGCATCATCGGCTGAATCGGTCCATAAAGGATTCCATTCCGGACCAGTGGTGGTGCATGGGACGGAAAGTTTCAGTTAGACTTTACGAACAACGAGCAGGTGGACCGGATTCCCGTCTTAGTGTCCACCTCAGATGGCAACTGCCAGCTCTTGGGAGTGCCAAAAATAGCTTCGGGAAGTGGGCAACAGCAGGCACAAGCTGTGTTCGATCTCTTGCAACTTTAGGGACTAAGTGAAAGAGTGGTAGGGATGTGTTTCGACACTGCCGCTGCTAACACTGGCCGTCACTCAGGATGTTGTTTGCTCCTAGAGCAGAAGTTGCAGAAAGAGCTGCTCTAGTTTGCATGCAGGCATCATATCATGGAGCTAGTTGTCGCCGCCGCGTTCACGGCGTGTCATGGCGAAATTTCTGGTCCTAAAATCCTGTTATTCAAGAGATTCCAGCAACAGTGGAACTACATCGACAAAAGCAAGTTCCAAACAGGTGTCGACGTCCCCATTGTTGGTCCATCCCTATTACCAGTCAGAGAAGAACTCCTGAAGTTCGCCAAGGACCAAATCCAGCGCGAAACGTACCAAGACGATTACAATGAATTTTTGGAACTCGCCATTGTCTTCCTTGGTGAAAATCTTGACTCGCCGATTCGATTTAAGCGCCCAGGTGCGATGCATCACGCTCGCTGGATGTGCAAGGTTCTGTATTTTATCAAGATGTGGATGTTCCGGGAGCAATTGCAACATCTCACATCGAAAGAGAAAACATGCTTGCAAGACATGAGCATCTTCGCTGTAACAGTCTACCTGAAGGCATGGTTCACTGCTCCGATGGCCGCTTCCGCTCCAGCCCAGGACCTCTGCCTCTTGGAATCATTGAGGTCGTATCCACAGCAGAAGATCTCCAAAGCAGCAAGTCAGAAGCTGGCAGGACAGCTCTGATAGCTCTCTGAGAAAATAACTCCATTGGCCTTCTTCGATGCCGATGTTCCATCTGCAACGAAACGTCGGATGGTCTCACCCCTATGCAAGAAAGAGGGTGGATTGCAGATTCCAAAGCGTGTCAACCCGCCTATCAATTCGTCTTAGTTCGTCTCAGTTCGAGCTTTGTGACGAAAAATTCGATGAAGTTCTTCGAACGACTGCAATTGTCTGAAGGTTTCTTGAACAAAGACCCGGATGAATAGAAAAAATTGGAGGAGTTTCAGGCGGCGCTTAGGGTTGTGAAAAACCTCAGGGTGGTAAATGAACACGCCGAGCGAGCTATTGCCCTCGTCCAACAGTACAGCGGCCGACACACTAAAGACGAGGAGCAGCTGCAGTATTTGCTGCAAGTAGTGTCGGAGTATCGCCGGAAGTTTCTGGATGCCAGAAAAAGCTTTTTGACTGGGCGACAATGAATGGTTGCCAAACATGACACCCTCGTCGTAGAACGGATAGTACTCATCCATCACCTCGTGGATGGGGGGGGGGGGTGGACCAGGAGGCGGTGGAGCTGTATTGTATACCATATAATACCTATTACAATGATAGAAGGATACATTTTGAAACTCGTGAGCGACCCCTAAATATGAACTGATCAAAACGAAAATTTACCTGCAACATTCTCTTACAGAACCTTACAATTTCAGTGGGTGGGAGCTATGCACTATTAAAAAAAATTCCCCTATATAGTTATGGATCACCCTAAATTATATATATATATATATATATATATATATATATATATACACACACACACACACACACGAGGGTAATTCAATAAGTATCCGCACTTTTTATTTTCATAATTTGTTCACATCTGATAGATTATAAACACATCACTTCTCAACATAGTCTCCCTGTTTCTCAATACACTTAGTCCAGCGATCTACAAGCTTCCTATGGCCCTGGGTTGGTTCGAAGTCGACGGGGGTTCTGGTTAGGAGGCAGCAACGGATTTTTTACTCACAATAGTTTCTTCTATAATACTCTCCGAGTTCTTCTGTTGTGGTTCGGAGGATTCCGTGAAAACTTACTAAATTCTCTGAAGATTCCCTGATGCTTCTTGTAACGTATCGGGAAATTATTTTTCTCTAATTTATTGACTGAGTTCTCAGACGAGAGCACGGCTCGAAGGAAAAGTTTAAAAAACCCTTCTTTTACTGTAATTTACTTCTAAAAATGTACAGGTAGTGCTCTGAATTTACAGGGGTAGAGGTTCGACCTCTTTCGACCATGGCTCAGGCCGGAATCTAAAAAATTAAGGCGGCAAGGGGCCTCTGCCCCTCCTCTGGGAGTGAAGTCTAAGAAGAAGAAGAAGAAGTCGTAATCGAAGTAATCGAGGTAGAAGTTATTTTACAATTACATGCTTTATATATAATCTAAATTTTGGGGGAGTGCAGTTTGAAGGTTAAGTTTCCCCCTTTAAACACATGATCAGATTTCTGAAAGATTCCAAATAAAAATTAAAAAAATAATAATAAAAAATAATTGTATTTTCGCCGAGTATACATTTCTAAAGGGCGCCATAATTGAGTAGTACATTGAGTACAATCTAAGTACATCACTGAGTACATTGTAATTTTGGTTTACAACAATTATGATTATAATTATGGATTAATTCACATTCACTTATTATCGTTAATTACAGTTTCATTAAAGTACATTAATTACATTATATTAAATTATTACATTTAATTACAATTTTAGCAAATTGTTAATTGACATATCTACTACTGAAGTAATGTAAATAGGTGATACAATTTATATAATGAAGGAGAGTTAACCGTTGTTCTATAATTTAAAGGGGATTAACAGCAATGTTATATATTTATAGATAACAATAATTACGACAAATTATGTCAAATATTATTAGAACCTGGTTGGTTATCAAAGTTTGAAAGTCTAGCCAGCGATGAGAAAAGCGGAGAAAAATACGGTGTACTTTTCATTGGAAGTACACGGACATTTATGATAACGTAATACATAAGTAATATAGAATTTGAATGAAAATTAGGTAGAAATAGTAAGTACAAGTAATGAGAACGGGGATAACTATGTGACGTAAGCCGATAACGAACTAGTGGCCAGGCAGGGAACAGTATAGTATATTATAATAATATAACAACATCTTAACGTTATAAATTGGTAACAGAAGCAAGAGAAAAGATTTCGAATTCAGATGCTTGCTTTTGGCGACATCATCGGAATTCGAACACCTTGAATCAGCATGAAGGAGCAGTTTGCGAGAGGTGAATGCACTTAAAAGAAAAAGTAAAAAATAATACATACGAACGTATTTGCACGACTTTGAACAAACAGGTACGGATGCATAAAGTTTTGTACACATTTCTTAGACTGACACCGGTAAACTGAATATTTAATAAAATTGATATAGGATAATGGTCAAGATAAGATATGGACGTATGGATGAATATGATCGAATAATAGTTATATTGCATCATACCAGACAGGCCATAACATATAAATAACGAGATATAAAGTGTAACATTTTCATACGTCAATTCATAATCAATATGGCACGGCTATTCAATTCGTACATACAGTACAAGTCATCATTGGGAGGATTTAAAAGAAACGAATTAGAGACAAAGAGGGTATTAAGGACTAAGAAGTACAACTAAGGGTTCCAATCCTGCTATATGCAATGTGCATGCATAATCTAATAAAATTTAGGGACGAGGGTGAGATGCAAGACAGCCATAATAGAATAGCACAGTAGAAAGCACAAATCGGAATTCTATCCAAACTCGCTCAGGCGATTTTGGTTTCCCATGTAAAAATGAACATTTAAACATAAAAACCATACAACATAAGTACTGCATGAAGACAATGAATATAAGGATCCATAAAATGATTATATAATGATTATATAGGAATTATTCATTGTTCATTTTCACACACACACACACACACACATATATATATATATAAATTTTTCACATCTGATAGATTATAAACACATCACTTCTCAACATAGTCTCCCTGTTTCTCAATACACTTAGTCCAGCGATCTACAAGCTTCCTAATGCCATCACAAAAGAATGTTTTTGGCTGTGTGCGTAGCCAGTCATGCACCGCCTCCTTCAGGTCATCATCGCCTTGGAATCGCTGACCTCTCAAAGCGTCTTTTAGTAGTCCAAACAGGTAAAAATCCGAAGGTGCCAGGTCTGGACTGTAGGCTGGATGGTCGAGAACTTCAAATTTAAGTTCTTGAATGCATTTTCTGTCTGTGCAGCGGTATGAGGGCGCGCATTGTCGTGTAACAGAATAACACCTTCCGACAATCTCCCTTTCCGTTTTGTGCGAATTGCGTGCTTTAACTCATTCCGAAGCATGTCAGAATACGATGCACTTTTTACTGTAATTCCTCGCTCTAGATAATGTTCAAAGATAGGGCCTCATTTATCCCAAAACAGTGTTAGCATAACTTTACCTGCTGACGGCTGCGCTTTGAACTTCCTTGCAACGGGAGATGTTGGATGCTTCCATTGCATGCTCTGTCGTTTGCTTTCTGGTTCATTGTGATGGATCCAGATTTCATCTCCAGTGATAATGCGCTTCAAAAAGTTTTCACCTTCATTATGATACCGCTCCAAAAGACGAGAGCAGATGTCCATACGATTACGCTTGTGCTATTCTGTTAACTGTTTGGGCACCCATCTTGCACAAACCTTGTGAAAGCCAAGAATGTCATGAACTATCGAATAGGCTGACCTTTGACTGATGTCTAATGAAGATGCAATTTCTTTTAGTGTTAAGCTTCTGTCATCGAAAATCATGACTCTGGCTTCTTCCTGCTTGTCACCACTGGTTGATGTTGACGGTCGTCCTGAGCATCTGTCACACATGTCCGACCTTCCTTGAACATTTGAAGCCACGCTTACACACTTCGCCGTGGTAACGCATTATTCCCGTACTGAGCACATAAACGCGTGTGAATTTCAGCTCCTTTCACACCTTCTTCCCACAAAAAACGAACCACGGATCTCTGTTCTTCCAGAGTACAAATTGAAAGCGGCGCAGCCATGCTCACTGCTCGTACGATATGTGACAGCTACGAGTAGCCTAAATAAGCCTATACTGTTGCTAACCTAAATAAGCCTATAGATCTCAGTTTGGCTCGTTATTACTAGTATATTAGCTTAGCGAGGAATAAGAGGACGAAGAGATGGTACATGTTTATTTACAAACGTTTCGGAAATTTTCATTTTCCATCATTAGTGCTAAAATTATAAAAGCAGATAAAAAATTAATAAATATAATGAATGGAAACTTATACAATATATTTAAATAAACGTGTGATATTAATGGTGTTTAGGTAATTAAAATTAAAAATAAAATAATATGAAATATAGAAAAGTGATCAGTCGTCAAATATAAAGTAAAAAGCGAACAAAATTGAGAGGAGTCTTACCAGGTTGTTATTGTCGGGGTAAGGGGACTAATTGAGCAAAGGGTTGGGAGTGAATGGTTGTTGGAAGGGGGTCCATATTAGAAGAGTTGGGGCCAGACGGAGCGATGGTGAATTTCTTCTCAGTAGTAGGATATGGCAGTTTATTTGGCTATTTTACTTCAATAGCGGATAAGCTTCGCTCACAATTAATAAATAATGATCACTCACCTCTAGAATATATGTCACCCAGCTCAGTAAATTCATTTTCTTTTGTTTTTGCTACCTCTACTGAGGTCCAGAATATTATTAGTAAATTAAAAAATACAAAAAATAACATTCATAATATTCCTGTACCTATATTGAAACTTGTTAAAGATAAGATATCTGTAACTTTGGCTAAAATTATCAATCAAAGTATTTCCAAAGGAATATTCCCATCAATGCTAAAAACTTGTTGTATAACACCCCTTTTTAAAGGGGGTGATCCTACACTAGCAACAAATTACACGCCGGTGTGTTCATTATCTGTGTTCAGCAAAGTTTTGAAAAAATTGTAAAAAGTAGAATGCAGCGATATTTAGAATCCTACAATTTATTATCTCCAAATCAATATGGCTTCCGTAATAATAAAACAACGGAAATGGCTATTTTAAATCTTATGGAAAATGTAAATATAGCTAAGGAGAACAAAGAAATAATGATATCAATATTTATGGATTTGAGTAAGGCGTTTGATGTAATAGACGATAATATTCTACTTAATAAATTATATTGTTACGGCTTTAGAGGAGCAATCAGTTTAAAAGTTATTTGTCCAATAGATATCATTTTGTATCAGTAAATAAGGTTTGCTCAACTAAAGCGCTTCTCAAATATGGTGTGCAACAGGGCTCAGTTCTGGGTCCACTGTTATTTTTATTATATATAAATGACCTTCCACGTTCATCTGATATACTGAACTTCATAATGTTTGCAGATGATACAACTGTCTCTTTTTCTTGCAAAGATGTTAATACAGCTAAGAATATATTTCATTCAGAATTCATCAGTGTAATGAAATGGTCGACCACCAATAAACTCTTCCTAAATACCAGTAAAACAAATTTCATGAGTTTTACTAATAAAATAAATGTATATCTTGATGAACTTAATGTTAATGAAATCGCCATAAAGGAGTGTACTGTAACAAAATTTCTTGGTGTAATGCTAGATAAGAATTTGCAATGGAGTGATCATGTAAATTATATCGCGAAAAAGATTTCAAGGAGCGTTGCTATAATGTTTAAACTTAGAAATGTAGTCCCTAAACAAGTTTTATTGAAGCTTTATCATACTCTTGTTCTTCCGTATATAACATACTGCACCCTTGTTTGGGAAAACTCCGCTAACAACGCATTAAATGGTATTTTTGTCATCCAAAAACGAGCAATAAGGTTATTATCTGATGCTGATTTCCTTGATCACTCTAGTGCATTATTTAAAGAGCTAAACCTACTAAAGCTCAATGATATAACCAAACTGGCACATTTTATTTTTATTTACAAGTGTAAGAACAAAATCATTAATTTGCAATGGGTAAATAGATATTTTGTAACTCATCAAGAAATCCACTCGTATCAGACCAGAAATAGATCAAAGTTTGTTAAACCTCAATTTAGATTGTCTTCATCTCAAAAACTACCCATTTTCATTGGATTGAAACTATGGAATGACTTGCATGCCGATATAAAAAATATTGTGAAAGTAAATTTGTTGAAAACGAAGTTGAAATCCCAATTGATAATGGCATACTACCAAAAATCTAGGATTAATGTCCACTAATATTGTTTAATATTGTCCATTAATATTGTTTAATATTGTAATACATGTTTTAACTATTAATAGTACTTATTATTTATTATTATTAATTAATAACAACTAGGTGCTTATTTTTAATAAGAGCCCAGTAAAGCCTAAAGCTTAAGGGCTAAATTAAATAAAATAAATAGTCGAGCTTCACAATTATTCATGTCATTGTAAATTGAAAAAAATGTATTTATTTTCTTATTATTAATAAAGGTTATTCTATCTATTCTATCTATTCTATCTATCTATGTTTAAGTTAAAGGCAGAACTGTAGTCTTTCAGAGTTGGTTTAATACTGAGGATGTGTAGGGACTCCAGAATGCGGAGGTCGGTTAGGTGGTTGGTTGTGTTGATAATTTTGAAATTAGAGGGAAGTAGTGGGTAGTTGTAAAGGTGGCAGTGATCTCTTATTGCTGATTTAAACGGTTTATTTAAGGGTTGCGATGTTCTGGTGGAAATACCGATGCTCGTCCACTCTGGTTTGATACTGGCGAATGGTGCTGCCAATATAGTTCGCTTTGCAGCGAACACAGTTGAAAACGTAGATGATGGACGAAGCAAGGGGCTGAGGTGTTTTTTCTTTGTGGTTGAAATATGATTTGATGCTATTATCGCTCAGTCTGGCCTCAGCTCTTCTAATATGGACCCCTTCCAACAGCCATTCATTCCCAACCCTTTGCTCAATTAGTCCCCTTACCCCGACAATAACAACCTCGTAAGACTTCTCTCAATTTTGTTCGCTTTTTACTTTATATTTGATGAATGATCACTTTTCTATATTTCATATTATTTTATTTTTAATTTTAATTACCTAAACACCATTAATATCACACGTTTATTTAAATATATTGTATAAGTTTCCGCCGTTCATTATATTTATAAATTTTTATCTGCTTTTATAATTTTAGCACTGATGATGGAAAATAAAAATTTCCGAAACGTTTGTAAATAAACATGTACCATCTCTTCGTCCTCTTATTCCTCGATATATATATATACACACACATATATATATATATATATATATATATATATATATATTATGGGGCTGAAGGGGGGAGGGGGTTCAAAAACACTCCTCATGTTGCATGCAATGGTGCAGTGTTGCATACAATTGCATTGTATTCGGGATTTTTCGGTCATACTACTCACCCCTTCTAATCCCAAATCAGTTTTCACTACCTCAACTTACTTTACACAAGCTAAACCAAAACTTTAGAGTCTCTTCAATACTCATACATATATTTTATATATGAAAAATGTAGATAAAAACTCGGTGTTTAATCAAACAATATTCCATTACAGCTAAATAATGTTAAGAGAGAGGAGAGAGGAGAGAGAGACCATCCTTCGCCTAGAAACCGAGGCGTATAATGAGCACTCTTGACAGAATCAGCTGACTTAGAAAACTTAATCCTCCAGTTGGCTGTAAATGGATTGTTTCGAAAGGAGAGTGTGTATATACATATATATATATATATATATATATATATATATATATATATATATATATATATATATATTAATAACTTTTGAGGTGCCAGATTGCGCTATTTATTTGTATATATTAATGGAGATGTTCTTGCAGATATGTCGCATCACTTAATGAGCACTCTTGACCTCACAGCTGGCTTAGAAGTCTTAATCCGTCAATCGGCTTAGAAGGCGTAACCAGCCATTTGGTGTGGTGTATATATATATATATATATATATATATATATATATATATATATATATATATAATTTAGGGTGATTCAAAAAAATCAAAGTTTTTTTTTTTAATTGTTCAACCTGTATTTTTGTTCCCTATGACAAAAAAGTAGTGTATGCCAAATTTGGTGAATTTTAAATAAAATTTACTATGTGCTACCAGGCGTCAAAGTTTCCCTCTTTTTCAATTTGTTTGTTTTTACAACTTATGATTTTATGTTTAATTGTTTATATTTCAGAATTTTTAATTAATGGTTTATATACTAGCTTTAATTGTTGCTTGGAACTCGTAATTTTGATACCAATTAATCGATTATGGAAGCTAGGCCTAACTCACCATCACCCAGTTGCTCATTTGGGAGAAGTTCTACAAGAAAAGAAACTGAAGTATGGCTAATTGGGCAGCCCTCTGCAGTACTAAAAACATCCGTATTACCATCAGAAAAGGAAATGATGGCCCTCTTCATGCACTACAGAAATATTAAAAAGCAAGACATTAGAGAATCATGCTGCTCTACTGCAGATGATGTGCTAGCAGTTTGGAAAAAAGCAGGAATACCAGCAAAACAAAGAATACATGTAGTAGATAAAATTCAAGGAATACTGAAGGAATGACAGCTGCTTAAGAAAAACAAAGCAAACAAATTGAAAAGATCACAAAATTTAAATAATAAAGAAGAAAAATGGAAAGATAAACTGGAAAACTTATTTGACATTGCTCATGAAAATGCTATGCAGCTTATAAAAATAGAAGATGATAAGAAATTCTTGAAAATGCAACGTGAGAAAGGACGTCATGGAAAAATGGGTACCATTGATAAGGCTGTTGCTAAAAAAGAGCAAAGAGCAGCAGAAAAGCAACAATGTTATGAAAAGAGGAAAGCAGAAGAAGAGATCAAAAGAAAGAAGAGTGAAGAGGCTGTCATACTCACCAGTACATCATCAGAATCAGAGGAGAGTAAAAGTGATGAATCTGGTTTCTGTGCTGCACAACCTTCAACATGGAAAAGTAAGGTTGGCAAACGTAGAAAATTGTTTGATGATAAATTATTAGGAAGTCTTGATGTTACAAAACTGAGTGACAGAAATGCGTCTCTTTTTAATGCAAACAATCAGACATCGCTTGAATGGGACATCTGCGAACAAATAAAATGCATGTGTTTCAATACAACGGCAGCCAATACTGGTCCTAGAAATGGTGCAGCTATTCTTCTAGAACAAAAATTCGACAACGATTTATTGTGGCTGGCATGTCGACACCATATATTTGAAATTATGCTGGAAGCTGTTGTTTCAAAGTCTTTATCACCATCTTCTGGCCCAGATATAGTCCTTTTTAAGAAGTTCAGAGAAAAATGGTCAAGCATTAATAAGAAGGACTACGAGACAGCATTATCAGATCCAGATATCTATGAAAATATTTATGAGATCAAAGATGACATAATTATATTTGCAACAAATCAACTAGATACATTCCAACCGAGAGACGATTACCTAGAACTATTGCAGTTAACAATTATTTTTTTGGGAGGTGAACCAAAAGGTGGAATCAAATTTAAACATCCAGCGGGACTTCATCGGGCTAGGTGGATGGCCAAAATTACATATTCATTAAAAATTTTTATGTTCAAATCTCAGTTCAAAATTTCAGTAAAAGACAAAAAAGGACTAAAAGACATCTGTCTATTTGCTACTCGGTTATATGTAAAGGCATGGTTTACAGCTCCTGTGCCATCTTGCGCTCCTCGTCTTGCTCTGGAATTATTACAGAATCTTGTAGTCTACAAACAAATAAATGACACAATTGCATTTGTTGCTATTAAAAAACTGTTAGGTCACATCTGGTACCTATCAGAAGAACTGGTAGCCTTGGCCTTTTATGATGATGAAGTGCCTACTGAAACGAAAAACAAAATTGTAAAGGCCTTGCAAAATACAACAGAAACTCTTCCTGCAAAACGGGCTTTTCTAGATCCTGCACTTATTCCAACGAAGAAATTAGAAGATTTTGTCATCAAATACTCAAAGATTCTTTACAATAACAGAATTTAGTTCAAAATTTTTACTCAAAGATGCTAAAGAATGGCATAATGATGAGTATAACTCCGCTAAGAAATCTATCAAACAGTGAAAAGTCGTGAATGATATAGCGGAAAGAGGAGTAAAATTAATGGATGAATATAATAAAATACTAACACATGACGAAGATCAAAAACAATTCTTGCTACAAGTAGTGAAAAACTACAGGGCTGTTTACCCTGATAGAAAGAAAGAAACATTGATGAAGTAAGGACAGCTAATGTCTCAAATATCATGCTAGTTTAATTATGCATGCTTGTGGTTATGGTAGGACCTACGGGGGAGCTTTCCACATTAAAAAAAAGCAATGCGCCTTGTACTGTACCCTCTGGGTGGTGTGGAAAAATTTGACAATTTGAGTCGTTCTGTCAATTTTTAATTGCTGGTAGCAACCCCTAAAAATTAAAAATTTGCTAAAATATTTTAGGATAGTTGTTTTTATGCTGAAATGAACCATTTAAATGGTTGAACACATTAAAATATAAAAAAAATTTTTTACCCCCATATTTGTGCAGCGTTTATATATTCCCATCAACTCAGTTATCGTTTAATATAGTTTATATATATATATATATATATATATTGGGGCTGAAGGGGGGAGGGGGTTCAAAAACACTTCTCATGTTGCATGCAATGGTGCAGTGTTGCATACAATTGCATTGTACTCGGGATTTTTCGGTCATACTACTCACCCCTTCTAATATATATATATATATATATATATATATATATATATATATATACCCTGGAAAGCACTTGTTTCTACCGTTTATTGAATAATAAAACACAACTATATTATTCTGTTTATTTAGTCGAATTTTATGAAATAATTTAACATACATGAAATATATAGAAAATAAATATAAAGGGTGTCCCAGAAGTCTTGGAGGGGTTTTATTTGGCTATAACATTTTTGTTTGGGGATCAAATAAAAAAAGGTTTATAACACTTGAAAAAATATTTATTGCGATTTTAATTACAAATTTAATATCTGGTGAAAATCTTCATTTTCACTGCGTAAGTCTAAAATCGCATTAGCGCACGTTATCCGACTCTGATGATCTCCTGGTTTGATTTCTTGAGCAATTTGAATTTTGTACGGGTAAAGATTGATATCCTCTCTTAAAGTTCGATGTAAGGAACTTCTTGAAATGTTTAATTCCTGGCTGCATCGTCGGACTGATGTAGATTTTCTTCAACGCCTTCACGAACCATCTCAACCAGAGTTGGACTTCGGCTTGTCCGAGGACGCCCAGTCTGTGGTTCGTCTCTCTGACCCTTTCGAATACGAAATTTAGCGACGTGTGTTGAATTTTAACCTAAACACTCTTTGAGCGGCAACGATGGAAGAGCTGTTTGTCAAATAAAGTTCCACAATAGCCACTCTTTGTTGCACTGTCCAGGATTCCATTTCTATTAATCGCAGCAAGGGTACTTTAATTGAAAAATAAAAATAAATAAATTAATCAAAAAAGAAAAAAGTTATAGCCAAATAAAACCCATCCAAGACTTCTGTGACACCCTGTACATTAAAAAATAGTTCAAACGAAATCTATGTACACATTTAATATATATACGAGCAAATATACACTTATATATAAGCATCAAATATAATAATAGTACAGGAGAAGTGTACATACACATTAGGGCGGCTCGTTTTTACATTTTTTCGATATTTGATTGGGGGTAGTGCGGAAAAGTTGCGATTTGGAGAGAAAATGAAGTGTGTAAAATTTTTTTGATCTACGTCAATACCTTCCGGTGGCAGCGAGTCCTTAAAAATCGAAAAATCGGCCTAAAAACACATAAAAATACGATATTTGAAAAAAATATTCATAATTATATTTGTGAGTATTTTTGAACGGGGTAGATTGGAAAATGGTTTTAAAGACTTACAAAATAAACAATAAAAATTTCAGCACAATCTGTTAATAACTTCCGGTGGCGTCTTAGCCGTTAAAATATCCAAAATATTGATTTAAAGCAAGTTTTAACAAGATGTTATACAAATGTTAATTCCGGTATATTTCTGTGCAAACAACCCTGAGAACACTATTATAGGCTTGAATAAATTAATAGCAGTCATTGAACAATGAACATTATATAAAATGCACACTGTGCATTCCACACTGCACACTGCTACATCCCCCGTTCCCTACCCTATATAAGCTGGGAAAGGAAGCGACGTTGTCAGTTGTTGTGTGTCACGTGTGGCGAGAGGTTGTGTTATAACTTGTTCATCAACCGTGGTATATCACCATTTACCCGCAGTTAGTTGGTAAATATCGTAAATAGATTTATAATGTCTGAAAAGAAACCTTCAAAAGTAACCAGAACGTTAGCAAAATGCCATAGCATCGGTCAACCAGCAGATTTTGTTAATAATGTTCTACCTACTTATGGAGATGTGCTAAGAGCTTATCTCTGGCACCGGAACAACAGAAAAACGACAGGCCAAGATCCTCCATTCCAGATTATTGCCAATGACATCATTTCCAAACTTCAAGAGATATGGCTCACAGCTTCAATCCCAACTTTATCAAGGAAAAGAATACATGATATGCTCAAAAACTATCATAATAAGTACAAGACCTTACTTAAAACAGGTAAACTAAAAAGGAATTCTGAAAGTTACAAAAGTAAATTGAAGTCATTTCAGGAACATTCGGAACAACTATTTGATATTGCTTCTTGTAAATGTGGTAATTGGAATTCTTGTTTTTGCTGTAAAGAAAAAAAAGTGCCCCCAAATGAAAGAACATTTTTAGAAGATCAGCGTCGAAATGTCTCTTAGTCAGGACAGTAGGCAGGCTAGCTTAGGAAGCCGAGAAACGGCTGGTAGGCGCAGCCCGTCACCCCCAAATTCTCCTCCTACTATCCTACTATTGCCCATAAAACGCTAGCTACTACCGCTTTTCCCCCTAGAATACCAGCCACTAGGTCATTTCAATATCCCCCTGGTGGACGATTTCTCCCCCGAGGAAGAAAAAAAGCTACGACACGCGGCTGAGATCTGTCCCATATTTTGTGGGACAGAGGCCAAATATTTAATTACCGTAGCTCAGGGAGTGGTACGAAGTTACGTGTCATTTCAGGTTTTCTTCTTCGAAATCGCGCGGTTAACCCCCGAACGAGGACGAAATTCCGACAAGATGCGTATAGCGCTCGCAATTAGGTGCTCGGTCCCGCCTAGTAGATTAGTGCTAGTCGGATTGGAGGAAAAAGTTAAAACGTGGAAGGAATTTTTAGATATTTATTCTAACCTTTATTGTCAAAATAGGAGAGACGAAATTACTAATAGGCTAATGAATATAGAAAGAGAATGCAGACACCCGGACGAGTCATTCACCTCATTTGCTTATAGAATACAAAGAGAATTAGAAGGATTAAAGAGAGACGCAGGAGATATGGTGCAAAATATAGACGTTCCGTTTGTTTTAAATAAAGTCATTTTAAATTCAATACCTCGAAAGCTCTGGAATAAGTACGGAGACCAAAATGAGGAGATACACAAAAAGATCAAACGCATTAGGTGCGATGATCGAATTGTTTCTGAACCAATTACCCTTTTTAACTCAGTCAATTATCCAAATCCGAACCCGGGATCTATATCATTTCCAGATCCCTCCTGTTACCAAAATCAAAACCAAAATTATTTGTTAAATCAACCGACCTATTCCCCCTATCCAAGTGTGTCCCATTATGTGGGACAAAACCCATATACGCCAAACGTCCCTTTACATACTCCTCCACGGCAAATACACTATAATAGTGCGCCACCATACGACTTATCAACTCATCCTTGTCCCGCTATGCGAACTGATGTAACAAGTGTGAATGCAGTGCAGGCGCAAGCGCAAGCGTATAATCCGCGATGCTATATATGCGAAGGGACGGGACATAAGGCTAAGTTCTGCCCGATGATTGAGAGAGTGAAAGCTTTGGAAATAGACCGAGAAAGCGCGAGAGCATATAAGAGAAGGAGAGCGACGATACGCGCCACCTTCACGGCAAAACGGCAACGGGGAAAGAGAAGCAGGCTACGAGGACCGACGACGGTACTCGTCCCCGTATCGGCAAACTGAACACCGAGGATGGCGAGAGACAGCAAGAGAAAATTATTACCAAAGGCTTAATGACTGTCCTGAAGATCGAGGATGGAGAAGAGAAAATTTTTCTCGTTACAGGGAAAACCGAAAAGAAAGGTCACCATCACCGTATGAGCCCCGACGAGAAGGGAGAAGAAGTGATTATTTTCACTACAGGGAGAGCCGAAACGAGAGGTCACCTTTACCATATGAACGTCGAAGAGAGAACTGGAGTAGACAGGATTACCGACCATATGACTTGAGAAACCGATCCCCTTCGCCATACTCGAACAAAAGAAGTTATTCCCCCCGGGATGTCCCCGACGGAGGATACCGAGATATGGAAAAGGACCGGGGAAGGCCCCCGACTAAGAGTGAGGAAGATCGCCGAGGTAGCTCCCGTTGGCCTAGAAGGACCAAAAATTCACAAACTAGAGACAAATCTCCTCGAAGAGTTTCGTTCAAGGAAACTGAAGAAAGAACCCGACAATGACATAAAGCCTCTAATAGCGAACAAGTTCCCGTAAAAGAAGAAGAAAAATGGGAAATTAAAGTAAATGAGCCAGAAAAAAGGAAGGAGAAGAAACTGCAAGCGAGCGAAGTAAATTTGTGTAACTTAAATATAAACGAAGCGAGAGGATGCAGTTTGATCTTGAATTCGGAGGCCGAAGCAGATAAGCAAATTACAGCTGCTTCGAAAGAGGAGATAACTGACGAGAGTGATTCAATATTAAGTAACGAGAGAATGAATGAAACCTGCGAAAAAGAAATAACTAGAAACTGTGTGAATGACATTTATAAAATAAACGCGAGTGAATATGAATTTAAAAATAAGCGTGTGAATGATGTTTGTAAGTTATCCCGGAAAGGATTCATTGTTAGTGTGTGTGAACGGAAGTACGAATAAAAGTATGAATAATGTACTAACGGAAAGCTATCGTATACGACATGAGTACATGGGAAACAAAAAATAAAGCAAATTACATTAAATTTTCGTGAGAACGGAAAACAAAATAAAATCTCAGAAAGCGTGCATGACGTATTGACTGTTCGTGGGAACGGAAAAAGAAATTAAATCTCAAGGAATACACAAATCGGAAATAAAGTATTACGCGTGAATCACGACTCGCGAGCTCAAAGTAATAATAAAATAAACCAAATTGAAAAATTAACATCGAATGTCAATTTGTGTGGTTTTCTTTTTCTTTTTCAGTTTTTTTATCTCTTGCATTAAACGCGTGTATCTTTCCATTTGCAATTGGGTAAATCATTCAATACCATGCCCACAAGGAAAAACCCAAGCAAAGGAAATAAGCACGAAAGAAGACTATAGCGAGGAGGAAAAAGATAGGCCAGAAAATCTCCTCTTTGAAGTAAATGCAGATTACCTGATTGAGGAACAACTTCGACCTCGAGAGACAAGGTATACGGGACTATTTTACTATCCGGTCATCGAGGTCGCGATAAGGGAAAAGGGATTTTTGGCCCTGATTGACACAGGGGCCGATATCTGCTTGATTAAACGAAGGCTCATAGACTCGCTCGGATTGAGACCCCTCGTGACGGAAACTAAGAAAAGTTGTAAAGCGATCAACGATAAAAATTTGAAGATAGAAGGAAAAATAAACACGGAGATAAATATCGAGGGCGCGACGTACGAAATCAGTGCTTTAGTGATTGAAGACTCACCCACAGGATTAGGTCTGATCATTGGAGCAGATTTCATTAGGGACAATCATATAAAGATCGAAGGAGAAAGAAGAGGCTTCGACATTCATGTAAACGGAGTCCAAATTCCAGTAGTATCAAGGGTCGAAATATACACGGAGAACCGACCGTCCCTCGGAATTAATTTGGTAAATATACCTTTTACACTGAAGAACAGGTCAGCCTCCATAGCACCTTCGGCTGGAACCTTCTTGGAATTAAGATCCGGAATTCCTTTAAGGGAACGAACTACGTTGATGATAGAAGCTGAGGCATTTCCAACGAATTTACACATCGAGCCCCAATGAGCTTGCGCAATCGAAGACGGAAGCATTCATATATTAATGCATAACACCTCCCCGAATGACAAAATTAAATTAAGAAGCGTAAAGCTAAAAGTAGTTGGAGGACTTTTGAGGTATTGCCAATGTGATAGTGGTCAAGAAGGAAATGAACAAGGTCAGTGCCTCTATAGTTCAATAGGCACCGACGGTCTAACCGAGGAGGATGAGAACACCGATAACCCAATTGGAGAAGATGAGATAAACCGAGAATTGAGTCAGGAAAAAGAGATGTTTATGGACGAAATTTCGGAGGAAATATACGAACGAGAAATGATGGGTGACTTCACCCAACCAAAAAGAACCCTCAACAAAAAACGAGAAATAATAATGGACTTCGTTCAACAGACGAATTTAGAATCCGAGGACAAAGGTAGACTAATGAGTATACTGGACGATTATGTGGATGTGGTGTTCATAGAAGGGGGCGAACTGGGACTTTTAAAGAACTATGAACGCTCCTTGGAGCTCGAACCCAAACACGGTCCGGTTTATACCCACCAATACCGACTACCTTTTAAATATCACGAAGAAGTGTCCCGACAAGTAGCAGAACTGGAGCAACGTGGTTTAGTGGAACGTAGGAACAGTGAATTTAACAGCCCTTTGCTGTTAGTAAAGCAGAAGAACAAAACTCGACTAGTAGTAGACTATAGAAATTTAAATAAAGTGCTGAAAACATCACGTTTCAAACTACCGGACATAGATTCTATTTTTCGGAGTTTAGGAGGAAACGCATGGTTCACGACCATCGACTTGGCCCAAGGGTATCATCAAATAGCATTGGACGAGAAGTCGCAGGATTTGACAGCTTTTTCCTCAAACAATGCGAGTTTTGTTTACAAAGGTTTGCCTTTTGGTCTTAAAATCGGTCCTATTCAAAGGAGTGACATAACGAAGGAGTGACATAACAAAGGAGTGACAGATTGGAGATAAAATTCAAAGGAGTGACATAACAAAGGAGTGACAAATCGGAGATAAAATTCAAAGGAGTGACACGAAAATACCAACAAAGAAGAAGAAAGAACAAATCCAGAGGGAAGAGAGGCTTGCAACTGTTAGGTTAGGTAAGGTTAGGTTAGGTTAGGTTAGGTTTCTAGTTTTTGAAATAAAATCTTAATTTTAACAATTCTAACAAATTTTGTTTTTTTAAATAAAATTTTAATAATTATACTCCTTTGAATTTTATCTCCGATTTGTCACTCCTTCGTTATGTCACTCCTTCGTTACGGTATTTATGTCACTCCTTTGTTATGTCACTCCTTTGAAATGTCACTCCTTCGATACAGACCCCTTAAAATGGCTCCAAACGTCTTTAGTTCCATCATGAGTGACTTGCTTCACGATTTAATCGGAAAGCAAGTATACGTATTTATCGATGATATACTGGTCGTCGGTCGAACGAAGGAAGAGCATTAAGCCAACCTAAGAACTGTTTTACAAAGGTTGAGAGAAAGCAACTTAAAGTTTAAATTGAGTAAATCACAGTTCTTTCAGGAAAAGGTAGCATTCTTAGGGCACGACATCACAAGAAGTGGTATGTCTCCGAGACTAGACAATGTGGAGGCCATAAAGAAACTACGACCACCACACACGGTAAAAGAAGTACAATCGTTGTTGGGATTGGTAAACTAGTATCGAAGATATATTCCCAATGCGGCAGAGTTATTAGGCCCAATACACACCCTGACTAGAAAAGAGGAGAAATTTGAATAGACTGAGGAGCGTGACGAAGCTTTGCAGAAGATTAAAGAGATCATTACAGTCGAGACCTTACTGCAACGTCCTAAACCTGAAGAACCCTTTTACCTATATACGGACGCATCCTAAAGAGCGAGTGGAGCAGTGTTGATGCAAAAGAACAACGAAGGTGAGTTAGTCCCGTTGAAGTATTGCAGTAAAGGTTTTAATGACACCCAAAGGAGATATTCAGTTATAGAAAAAGAGGGTTTGAGTATCATACTCGCCCTTAACCATTTCCTTGCTGTAATATTAGGGTCTAAAATAATTCTGAGAACCGACCACTGTCCTCTGATCAGTCTAGTAATTAATCAGTCATCAAAAAGACTAACCAAATGGTTTGTCACATTATTGGAGTTCGATCTAAAAATGGAATACATCAAAAGAGAGAGGAACTTTGCCGCTGACCTAATGAGTCGGTGTGTACCAAGTACGAATGACGAAACATCAGAATGGGAGGATGAAAATCACATTATAAACGTGATTACGCGAAGCCAGCAATTGGCCCTGGATAGAGGAGAAACGCCCCAAACAGGTATGCTGGTCGAAAAATTGTTGCGGGACGAACAGATTCCCGAAATATCATTAGAGGAAATACGAAAAGCTCACAGTTTAGACCCGTGGTGTCGAGAAATTATGCAAAAAGGAGAAAGCGAGAAGTACAAAATAAAGAACGGGATACTTTACATAGTCCGATCACTCGGAGGAAAGGAATCCCACCGAATTTATCTTCCTGACTTGAAATTACAAAAAAGAGCTTTCAGACAGTTTCATAATTCAATTGATAAGGGACACAGCTGAATCCAAGACCTACCAGGAAATGTCCCAGGTATATGACTGGCCAAATATGACGGGATTCATACGTCAATACATAAAGACGTGTGAAATATGTAATAAGTATAAGAACATTAATCCTCGAAAAGCCCCTTTGGGAGAAACCCCCACAGGTAAGGAGCCCCTGGATTGGGTCTATGCAGATTCAGTAGGCTCCTTCCCTCGATCCCAAGAAAATTCGGCCTATGTGTTGGTGTTAATTGACGGATTCACTAAATTTGTAGAAATGTACTCTCCAAAAGACAAAACGGCAACCTCAGTTGCCAAATGCATCTTCGGGCATTATATACTGACCTACGGAAAAATGAAGAATTTGAAAAATGACAATGGAACGGAGTTTGCTAATGAGGTAATGGCCACCTCACTAAGAAGTACCATATCCTTCACAGCTTCGGGACCCCGGCACATCCGGAAAGTCAAGGCCAAGTCGAGAGGTATAATTATTCCTTAAAAAACAATCTTAGGACTTTAATTGGGGATGGGAATGCAAATCATTGGGACGAATATCTGTCCCTCGTGAAAAGCATTCATAACAATACCATACGCAATTCAACTAACGAAAGACCGTTCTTCCTGATGTACGGTAGAAGTCAGGCCCTCCATACGGAAAGCGACAAAGTGGACGCCGCTCCTGTTGATTTGGAAGAATATAAATGGCGACACTCACATATGAGAGAGAAAGCTTACGCGGCAGTAAGGACGCATTTGGAAAATCAACAAAGAAAATGATACAGAGAACGGAGGGAAGAAAAATACGTACGATAGAAAAAGGAGAAAAGGTTTACATCAAGAAAACACCGACCCCGGGCACGCCCCGTGCTTTACAAACCCCATTTGAAGGGCCATGTGAGGTGTCGGAGAAAATAAACAATTATACATTCCTGGTCAAGGACCCGACAACATCAAGAAGCAAACGAGTGCATATAAACAATATAAAGACCGAAACTATAAATGCACAATATAAAATAACTTCCGATGATGTAGAGACCCTTGGCACTCAACCCGAAGGCATAATCAACATGATTCGGCGAGAAGATGAGGCACGGGGCTTTGATACCGAAATGAGAATTAAGAGATTGAAAAATGAGTCGTTAAGGCATCAAGATAGGTTCAATGACTCAGAGAAGCTATGGAGACATTTTACAAGGCCTCCAGACTAATTTCATCATTAAATGATTTCTGTACATAAATAAATATTTTGCGCTTGACATTAAGGAAGAATAAATCGCTTAATAAAAAATGGACGAATCGCTAAATAAAAATCTTTCATTATAATCACGTTTTGTTTGTTTGGCACTACAATTAATTATATTATTCAATGCTAATATAAAGTCTTGCTAAATAAAAGATGCTTTCCTTGCTTTTATAATTACATAAACCAAAGGATAAGATAGGAGTTTAAATGCGTAAAGTTAGGATAAAAAAATAAATATTAAACAAAGAAATTAATGAACATGCGCATCCAATTAAAAACGAAGATGGCATGCGACTTAACATGTAAAGAAAGATAAAGACCAAACTTCATCTATATCTATTCAAATACAGATAGGCTTTTTCAGAGTATAGGCTTTTGGAATGTAGGCTTGCGAAATAGGCCCTTTCATAATGTAGGCTTTCAAGATGTAGGTTTTTACGAAAAAGAGTAGGCGATAGGCAAGTTAATCAATAAATTCCCCAAATGAGTTTCATGTTAAAAATGTAAGATCGTGTCTAACACGAAAACCGTGATAAGAGGCTATAACGAAGGTTTAGAAGTAGGCGAGATTTTAGGATCTACAGATCTACATAAGCTAAGGCTAACAAAGTCCCTAAGATCCACTCTACGGTTAGCCCGAGAGAAAGGAAAGAGTAGGGGGTTAAGAGAAGAGAAGAGAATAAGGGGTTAAGTACGGAGCAACACCTATCACTCGTGGGTTAACATTCATTCAGAAAAAGAGAAAAAAGACTCACCATCATCATCCCCCGGCCACTGCCGACAAGTCAGAAAAATAGTCGGAGAGAATAGGAGAGGGATGAAAGATGAAAAGAAGTAAAATAAGAACGCTTACAAACCATGCAACCACAGTCTTAACTCACAGTCATACCATGCAAACTAAAAACATGCAAGAAAAGAGAGTTACAGTCATGCAAAGTAAAAAAGTAGGTAAAGTTAAACAAAAAGTGGGTTAGTTTACACTACGAGCTACATCTACGTTCGTGTTAGTCTAATTTTTTTTTTTTTTAAATAATTTTATTGCTGGCATCACACGCTGGCATGTCACAAGCTGGCATTCATCGTCAACAGACCCATCCTCGAGCACCACCACCAGAGCAACTGTTGCTAACTTTGTTTTTTTATATTAAACCACATTAATACCTTTAAAATGTCTGTCAAGACGGTTCTTAAACATATTAACGCTGGTAGAATGAACGACTGACGCAGGAAGATTATTCCATTTATCAATTACTTTAAACGTAAAGAAGTTTTTAGCGATATTAGTAATGAAACGTCTGCCACGCAACTTAAATCCGTTATTGCGAGTATTACTATTATCGAAAGTGAACAATTTGTCAAAATTTACGTTATCGATGTTATTAACGATTTTGAAAACTTCAGTAAGCTCCCCCCTTAATCTTCTAGTTTCGAGTGAATACAGGTCTAACTCTTTAATCCTATCTTCATAAGGCTTATTGCGCAATGACGGAATAAGTTTCGTGGCACGACGCTGAACCCTTTCTAACCTATCAATATCCTCACGCAAGTACGGGCACCAAAACTGAACGGCATATTCTAAATGAGGCCTGACTAGGGACTTGTAAAGGGGCAATATAATATCCTTCGATTTAAATTCGAAATTACGCGCTATGAAGCCTAACATCCTATTAGCTTTTGCGCAAGACTCCAGGCACTGGTTCCTAACCTTTAAATCCTTAGATACGCGTACGCCTAAATCTACTTCTTCGTCAACGCTAGCTAACTCCCTATCATCCATCGTGTACGTGTAATTATTGTTGCGAGAACCTATATGCAAAACTTTACATTTGTCTACGTTAAATTGCATCTGCCACTTATCTGTCCACTCCATAATGCTATTTACATCGTCTTGGAGCCTATTTCTATCGTCCTCGTTAACAACCTTACCGCCTATTTTAGTATCGTCCGCGAATTTTGAAACGTTACTAGTCGATCCTACATCTATGTCGTTAATGTAAATTACGAATAGCAATGGGCCTAACACTGAACCCTGTGGGACACCGCTACCTACATCCAACCACCCTGATTCACTACCATTAACTACGACCCTCTGCCTCCTAGCACGAAGCCATTCTTCTAACCAGTTAGCTACTTGACCGCGTATACCGTGCGCTTTAACCTTCGCAATTAGTCTCCTCTGCGGAACTGTATCGAACGCCTTTTTAAAATCTAAATAAATAACGTCAGCTGCTCTATGCCTATCGTATTCGCGCACTATTTCGTTATAAAATTCTAACAAATTAGTTAAACAAGACCTATGGCGTCGAAACACATGCTGACTACTATTAATCAAATCTCTACTTTCTAAGTGATCGATAATACGATCCCTAACTACGGATCCCAAAAGTTTACCGACAATTGACGTTAAGCTAATGGGCCTATAATAGCTAGCTACTGCGTGGTCGCCTTTTTTAAAAATAGGCGTGACGTTAGCTAATTTGAAGTCTTCAGGAATAATCCCCGTTTCGAGTGACTGATTAAAAATCTTCGTTAAGGGGCCTACGATAACGTCTTTCAAATCTTTCAAATGTCTGGGATAAAAAGCGTCAGGGCCTTGAGCCTTGCTAACTTTTAGCCTATCGATATAATGCGCAATCTCACCCTCGTAAACAGTTATTTCATCCAAAATAGTCTCGCTACTAAATGGAACGATATCGTCCACGTCGGGGACATTATATTCGTCTTCTACGGTAAAAACTGTCGCAAAAAAGTTATTGAAAATAACCGCCATCGCCTGAGCGTCAGAAGCCAAAGCGCCATTAACATCCACTAGAGGGCCTATGTTATCTTTTACCGGCTTACGATTATTAACGTATTCAAAAAACTTTTTTGGATTATGTTTACTATCCGCAGCTATAAGTATCTCTAAATTACGCTTAGCATTCCTAACTGATCTTTTAACCTGACGTCTAAGCTCGATATATCTATTAAAGAGCTGCCGTGCCATTGCGCTTACTAAGTCTATACGCTCTATTACGCTCGTTTATAAACTATTTCCCTAGTCCACCACTTCGGCCTACCACGATTTCTAGCGCGCTTGGGCCTACGAGGAATAAACTCCCTTTCAATATTCCTAAAACTTTCTTTAAACGCCACCCAACGCAAATTTGTGTCAGTGCCCATAAATAAGTTATCCCAGTCCACTACTCTCATCCTATCAGCAAAACTATCAAAATTAGCCCTACGAAAATCAGGGACTTCTATTACGTTACTATCCTGAGTATTTTTTATCGCTAACTTAAACCTAAGAATTTGATGATCACTACATCCTAAACTGTCGCCTACTTCTAAACCTTCGACTATATTCTCGCCTTTCGTCATCACCAAATCTAAAATATTGTCACCGCGCGTTGGTTCGGTAACTATCTGTCGTAAAAAGTTATCGTCCATAAACTCAACCAATCTCAAACCCTCCTCATTACCAGTAAAATTCTCGTAATTAACATTAGGGCAGTTAAAGTCTCTGACAATTATACTATTCCGATTGTCAATAAAATTACCAAGAAGTGAGTAAAATCTTGCATCTGCATCGAGGGGTTGAACGGGAGATCTATAAACAACAACAAAATTAAAACTAATACTACGCGCCCTAACTTCAACACATATTGCATTAATTGCTGCCGGAAAATCTAACAACCTCGATAGCCCTAAGGGAATTACGAATGTACAGCAAAACGCCTCCACCAAACCTATGTAACCTATCATTAGTAAAGAGTTTAAAACCCGGTATATCAAGTTCCCCCAACAAGTCCCGAGTCACGGTATTTAACCAAGTTTCAGTGATAGCAACTATATCATAGTTGCCGGAATAAATTATCGCCTTAAATTCATTTAATTTATTTCTAATACTACGCGCGTTACAATAAAAGACGTTTAAGTTATTTTTTACCACGGGCCCGCGTTTTAAACTATTTATCACGTCGGGCCCACGTTTCCCGGACCCACAACGTTTAAAGGCGGCTTCGACCTATACAGCTTTCGCACGTTTTCGTCTATTAACCTACCTAGCCTAGCATTACCTATTTCATTAAAATGCACCCCATCTTTTATAAAAAGGCTCGGATCACTGAATTCGGACCACAGCTTTACGAAGGGTACATTTTCCTCAGCACAAATCTCTTCTAATTTGTTATTAAAAAATATTGTTTTTGACGTAATTCTAAGACCCAACCCGTGCCTAGGGGTAATACGTAAAACTAAAGACCTATCTGACCTCGCCTTCAGGGACCTAATTAACCCCCTATATCTCTCCAAAAGGTCAGGCACTCTCGTATCGGGCCTATACGAGTCGTTGCCTCCTACCATCGTCACCAACATTAAGTGACGGGAGGCAACGTCAATCCTATCCACTTCGTCTCTAACTCTGTCAACCCTGGCCCCTGGGAGACAGACCCTCCTCCTCTTGGTTGGATGCCGTTTAACGAACTCTTTGTCCATGTGGCGCACTAAAGAGTCCCCGATTAAAACAGTTTCCCCCTCATTCACGTCCCTTTCCAAATGGGCGAAAGGGTTCGAAACCTCGATAGGGGGGGAATTCCTATCACCTAACGTACGCGGCCTAGCTCCACCCTTAACCTCTCTAAATCCCTCGCTATCTACTGCTCTCGGACTAACCTTAACCTCTTCCTCAACTCTATCTAACCTTCCCGATAAGCTACCTAAACTAGAAACTAGGTTACGCACCTCACCCTTCAAATTACTAACGTCTTCAACGTTAGTATTGGTTCGGCTTCCGTCAACCGTAGCCCTACCCCTGCCCTCATCAAGCGTTGCAAGCCTTTCCGCTACCTCACGTACACTGCGTTTTATGTCAACTAATTCCTCAATGAACTCGCAAAAGAAACAAACTGATCTATCGGTAATCGCCATTGGACCGCCGTTATATTCCTTAAATTCCGAATAGCACCGGTTTACCCTACACCTAACACACGACGCTTTCTGCGACGGCATCGCGCAGTTAAAAATTAGTTTAAACCGTCACAGGTATAAGTTAAATTAAGCCGGCACGCTATGAAAATTTCTAAATCGCTAAAAACCACTAATATTCAATTACTTAACTGTAACAACGTAAATTTAAACGCAAGTATATAAAATTCAAAACTATCCAAAAGTAAAATTCTCAGCAATATATAAAAGTAGATGCAAAATCAGAGAGCTCAGGAAATGCGTTCGTTCAGTACAGAGTCTGGCTGACGAGTGGATGTTAATGGCGCTTTGGCTTCTGACGCTCAGGCGATGGCAGGTATTTTCAATAACTTTTTGCGACAGTTTTTACCGTAGAAGACGTAAATAATGTCCCCGACGTGGACGATATTGTTCCATTTAGTAGCGAGACTATTTTGTATGAAATAACTGTTTATGAGGGTGAGATTGCGCATTATATCGATAGGCTGTAGGATGTAGTGATCATCAAATTCTTAGGATTAAGTTATTGATAGAAAACACTAAGTATAGTAACATAATAGAAGTCCCTGATTTTCGTAGGGCTAATTTTGATAGTTTTGCTGATAGGATGAGAGTAGTGGACTGGGATAACTTATTAATGGGTAATGACACAAATTTGCATTGGGTGGTGTTTAGAGAAAGTTTTAAGAATATTGAAAAGGAGTTTATTCCTCGTAGGCCCAAGCGTGCTAGAAATCATGGTAGGCCCAAGTGGTGGACTAGGAAAATAGGCGAGTTCATAAACGAGCGTAATAGAAGGTATAGACTTAATAAGCACAATGGCACGGCAGCTAACTTTAATAAATATATCGAGCTGAGACGTCTGGTTAAAAGATCAGTTAGGAATGCTAAGCGTTATTTAGAGATACTTATAGCTGCGGATAGTAAACATAATCCAAAAAAGTTTTTTGAATACGTTAATAATCGTAACCCGATAAAAGATAACATAAGCCCTCTAGTGGATGCTAATGGCGCTTTGGCTTCTGACGCTCAGGCGATGGCAGGTATTTTCAATAACTTTTTTGCAACAGTTTTTACCGTAGAAGACGTAAATAATGTCCCCGACGTGGACGATATTGTTCCATTTAGTAGCGAGACTATTTTGGATGAAATAACTGTTTACGAGGGTGAGATTGCGCATTATATCTATAGGCTAAAAGTTAGCAAGGCTCAAGGCCCTGACGCTTTTTATCCCAGACATTTGAAAGATTTGAAAGACGTTATCGTAGGCCCCTTAACGAAGATTTTTAATCAGTCACTCGAAACGGGGATTATTCCTGAAGACTTCAAATTAGCTAACGTCACGCCTATTTTTAAAAAAGGCGACCACGCAGTAGCTACCAATTGTATGCCCATTAGCTTAACGTCAATTGTCAGTAAACTTTTTGAATCCGTAGTTAGGGATCGTATCATCGATCACTTAGAAAGTAGAGATTTGATTAATAGTAGTCAGCTTGGGTTTCGACGCCATAGGTCTTGTTTAACTAATTTGTTAGAATTTTATAACGAAATAGTACACGAATACGATAGGCATAGAGCGGCTGACGTTATTTATTTAGATTTTAAAAAGGCGTTCGATACAGTTCCGCAGAGGAGATTAATTGCGAAGGTCAAAGCGCCCGGTATACGCGGTCAGGAAGCTAACTGTTAGAAGAATGGCTTCGTGCTAGAAGGCAGAGGGTCGTAGTTAATGGTAGTGAATCGGGGTGGTTGGATGTAGGTAGCGTTGTCCCACAGGGTTCAGTGTTAGGCCCATTGCTATTCGTAATTTACATTAACGACATAGATGTAGGATTGACTAGTAACGTGTCAAAATTCGCGGACGATACTAAAATAGGCGGTAAGGTTGTTAACGAGGACTATAGAAATAGGCTCCAACACGATGTAGATACGATTATGGAGTGGACGGATAAGTGGCAGATGCAATTTAACGTAGACAAATGTAAAGTTTTGCATACAGGTTCTCGTAACAATAATTACACGTACACGATGGATGATAGGGAGTTAGCGAGCGTTGACGAGGAAGTAGATTTAGGCGTACGCGTATCTAAGGATTTAAAGGTTAGGAACCAGTGCCTGGAGTCTTGCGCAAAGGTAATAGGATGTTAGGCTTCATAGCGCGTAATTTCGAATTTAAATCGAAGGATATTATATTGCCCCTTTACAAGTCCCTAGTCAGGCCTCATTTAGAATATGCCGTTCAGTTTTGGTGCCCGTACTTGCATGAGGATATTGATAGGTTAGAAAGGGTTCAGCGTCGTGCCACGAAACTGATTCCGTCATTGCGCAACAAGCCTTATGAAGATAAGATTAAAGAGTTAGACCTGTATTCACTCGAAACTAGGAGATTAAGGGGGGAGCTTATTGAAGTTTTCAAAATCGTTAATAACATCGATAGCGTAAATTTTGGCAAATTTTTCATTTTCGATAATAATAATACTCGTAATAACGGATTTGAGTTGCGTGGCAGACGTTTCATCACTAATATCGCTAAAAACTTCTTTACGTTTAAAGTAACTGATAAATGGAATAATCTTCCCGCGTCAGTCATGAACTCTACCAGCGTTAATATGTTTAAGAACCATTTAGATAGGCATTTTAAAAATATTAACGTTGTTTAATATAATAATAAAACAATCCCCCTTTTCCCTCTCAGCCTCCCCCTTTTCCCTCTCAGCTCACCCTTTTCCCTCGCTAAAATTATTAACGTTGTTTAATATAATTAAACAATTAGCAACAGGAGCTCTAGCGGTGGTGATCGATGATGAGTCTGTTGACAATAATGCCAGCTTGTGACATGCCAGTGTGTGATGCCAGCAAAAAAAAAAAAAAATTAGACTAACACGATCGTAGATGTAGCTCGTAACGTAAACTAACCCACTTTTTGTTTTACTTTACCTACTTTTTTTTTTCCTTCTTATCCTCTCCTTACTTGCATGTCTGTAGTTTGCATGGTATGATAGTGAGTTAAGACTGTGTTTGCATGGTTTGTAAGCGTTTTTGTTTTACTTCTTTTCATGTTTCACCCCTTTCCTCTTCTCTCCGACTATTTTTCTGACTTGTCGGCAGTGGCCGACTGATGATGATGGTGAGCCTTTCTTTCTCTTTTTCTGAATGAATGTTAACCCACGAGTGATAGGTGTTGCTACTTAATTAACCCTTTATTCTCTTCTCTTAACCCCCTACTCTTTCCTTTCTCTCGCGCTAACCTTAGAGTAGATCTTAGGGTCTTTCTTAGCCTTAGCTTCTGTAGATCTGTAGAACGTGAGACAGGATGTAAGATAAGAAGCGTAGAGTCATAGCCAAATGAGCTAACGTTACGAGTAAATTTATTTTTGTCATTATAATTAGTTATATTTATATAAATTTATATTATTATTTATTTTTATTTTAGACTTTAATCAAAGGATGGAGAATTATTCAACTAGATCATTTTGAACTGTGGATAGAAATACAGGAGGGATAGTGAGATTTAATAATTTAAATTCTTTTAAACATAGGATTGCCAAATTCTTTTTTCATTCAGTTTTACTAAATTTTTGTCATTAAAAAAAAAAAAAAATAAATAAATTTATCAACGACTCCTGCTGAGGGAAAGAGTCACCCTGCTCTTATCACTGTGCGAAAGTCCAGGCAGGGTCGCGAACCTTTCCAACAACGAAGCTTTGTACTAATCAGTCTACAACGTCCATCTACACCACGTCCTAAATTTACATTTTCAAATGCCTGTAGAATTTAAAGTTTGTTCATCTATCCAGTATGAAGTAGATGACGCAGTTCGACCACCATTGAAAGATCTACCTATCAACGTTATCGCCAATCGGAGCGATGTGGAACCTGGTCGGAAAAGGGAACCATACGGAAGACCCCCGGAATACCGTCCAAAGAGATCCTCCGAAAATGAAGTTAAGTTAACATTCGGCCGAATTAATCGGCCTAAATAAAACATAAATTCTTTATCACTCGTAACATTTAAATAAAAATTAGTTAACCATACTACAAGCCTAAAATAAGAGTGCGTAATTTTATGTGTTAAAATCGGAAAGTATAAAAGTGCTCGTCACGTGTTTGAAATTAATGCGTAAAGTGATGCAGAGTGAAAATAAAGAAAAGTCGACGCCACAGTGTAAAGATAAAATTAGTAATAATTTACAAATCAGTTTAAAATAATGTGTTTTAACTTAGTGTAAACTTCTATCCTATAATTAAATACGTTAAATTAATCCCCTGAAAACGTTTATAAATCATGTCTACATACTACTCTCACTATGCATTTCTCTTCATGCCTATTTTTCTTTCCCTACATTGAAGTAGTAGATAAAAGTTATACCTTTCAAAATATCAGTTTTCTGTGAATAAGCCAGGACGTGGCGTCATAATTGTCGATACGAGATGTTTTTCACTTAAATGTGTTTATAACTATAATTATTTCCTATGACTAAACTCTAAGTACTCATAAATATTAAAATTGAAACTTCTAAATATAATATTTCCTATTATCGAAAAACATTATGCAATGTTCTATTACATAAAGCCTTTTAGTATAAAATCACTCGGTGTAACTTAAAACCTTAAGCCTTTATATATGCTTACTTGGTGAAATATTTCGCGATACTTTCGATAGAAAAGAAATAAAATTAGTTATCCGTAAAAAATTACACCAATCCTCATAAAAGGAGTAGAAATTAATATTGAAGAAGTCAATGTAGATTAAGATAATAATTGTCTTCACCTTTACAGTGATTCAATAATGAAAATTAGAATTTTTCCTAGAACCATTTAAAATCTGCGAAAGATCATGAACGCAGGAACACACATTATTTCTAATGATGTGTACATTATTTTGGAAAAGGGCTCTATGGAGAACCCTTATTAAAGCATTGCATTCTGAACCTAAATATCATTCTCACACCTTGTATTTCTTTTTCTCAACTATTCTTTCTTATGAAATTTTAAATATTACCATTAAATTTTGTCATGTGTCATAATGTAAACTCCGAGCAAATGGTAAAAAACATTGTAATGTTCCCTCAAACTGTCTAAAATACCTAAATATTTTCGTCAAAAAACCAGAGACAGTTGTTTGAAAAAAAAGGTAATTGTATAAAATATACTTTAACTACATGCTTATTTTCTAACTTTTTGCTTTCCTATGTGTGCTAACAGGACACGATTTCCTTTTATTTAATTCCCTATCAAACGAGTCAGCTTCACAAAGACTCTTCCCCAACAATTAATTAAATAAGTTAGTCCTCAGTAGAAGTAAATCTTCTCTTTCTATTACTAAACCTTGATGGGACGAAGATATTCTTCCAGAAATTATCTTCCCTTTTCATTCACTAACTGTAATCCTTTTAGACTATCCAAAATAAATTAAGAGGCTTATCCTCTCTAACTATAGATGAACTTACTGCTATGTATGCAACGTAGGTAGCTATGAAAAGATCCTGTGAGTATTTGAAATCCACCGTAAACTTTTTGAAAGGACTTAAGAGTACTAATTAAACACTCGATTTCCTACATAGCAATAAATTATTTTTAAGTCCTTTTTGCACCTCGTTATCATTCCTCTTATTACTATGAGTTTCTTTTCCTACTATTTCTTCTCTTAAAAATAACTTAAAATTTCTTACATCAAAAATGTTATAACGTTCAATCTCTCTTTAGGACAGTATACCTCATAAATTGTTTTCTATAAATCGGAACAGAATTTCTTTAGTTACCCGTACCTTTTATTAAATAAACTTAAAATAAATTCTGAAATCAAAATTACGTTAAAAATCGGTGAGAAATTAGCTTTCCTTTCTCCAAGCCAGAAATCAGATGAAGTTATACTTTAAATTTTTGTAAACCAGCCTAGTTTCAAATTCTTCGCAAACTACACAGCTATATTTATATTGTCTTGTAACCTTATTTCTTACCCGTCATATGGCAGTAATATTGACTCTGTATTTCAACGTTCAATGATGAGATACAATTTTTTTTATGAACCGGCAGGTTCCGAAATCTCTTCATATACCCCACAAAATTGACAAACGTAATGTGTCCTTTTCTAGTGTTAAAAGGTACCCACCAACACGTCCGAGAGAGTTTGTATTATGTTCTTTTATTTTTATTTTCAAGGTATTTTCTTTATCTAAACATTTATGTTTTATATATGGATTTTCCTACACATTTTCTGTGTAAACCAAGGAAAATTGGTATATTTTGGTCTTTGTTATTGAATTCAAAGAAAACGTATAATAAGAGAATGCGAGTTAAATAAGCCCCTTTCCCTTCTCCAATTATTTTAGTTACCCCTCATAACAACCAAATATCCCATTTTCTTTTAGGAAATTGCTGACAATTAAAAGGGTGACGGATGAAAGATTCAGAATGTCACATTGATTCCCCCTGAAAGGTTTTTACATACTATTTTTTCCGGGCCAAAAAGTCCTCTAAGGATTTTCAATTTTCCCATTTAACTAACGTTAAATCTTTAAATCTTTCCTTCATTTTATAACGAGAAAGGAAAATGTGTGAAGAGAGAACTCCTATTTTAATCAGTTGATGTTTTTATATTATTGCAATTTTGATTCTATTACTGCTTTTTATTTTAAAATGAGCTGATTTTCAATTTTAATGCTGATCTATAAACGAATAATAATTAATTTTTATATTATTGCTATTTTAAATTTATGTATCAGTTTTTGAGTTTAAAGTAAGTCGATTTTTTATGTTTACATTAGTCTATATAATGAATGATTAACGCTAAATTCGTTGTTTTTATTTTTTGATGAAATTTAATTTGTATGATGAATCTAAATTTATATTGTTTGATGACCCATATTATGATCATACTTGATTTATTTATAATTTTAACTTATCTTGATTTATTGTATTCATTGACTTTTCATTTATATATTTTGATTTAACATGAAATTTGATTTTAAAATAAATTTTAATTTCAATTTGATTGGAGATCTATGTTAAAATCGTAACCGATTCATTGGTAGATTTAATAATCTTGATTTATTGCATGTACTGAACTTTAATTATTATTTTAATTTTAATTTTATTTTTATTTTTAAATGAATTTGCCTTTGTTCCGATTTATTTTGCAGTTCACCTTAAATAATGTAAATAAAGCACTTAGCGCATATTCAATAATTACCATTGTTTTCGTCTGCTGTAGTAATTCTAAAATGAAGATGCTTGACGTCACTCGAGTGACGTCCGGTGTAAACTGAGATCGTTTCAATATAACTTTTCTTATTCGAAACTAGCTAATAATTCAATCAATAAATTTAAGTCAATATACAATTACTTCCCTTGAGGAAGATCTGTCAAATACCTCATTGCCTAAACCGTTGATTTAGATTTTGGGAACTATAACAACGAAATTAAGTGCGCTACTCGCACATTTACGAACGATTTCGATTTGTGGAGTTTCACTCCTGCAAATAAGAATTTTTATAAAACTTTGATGTAACCTCAGTATTTATATTACTAATTCGCATATTTTTCAGGATTTTCGCGATACCTGTTTTCCGATGAGAAGCGAAGCCCTAAGTTTTTTTTTCTCTTTGTTTTTTTAAAGAATGGACGAACTGTTATACGGGACGACTGTCATACGAAATATTAATTAAAAATAATTACGATGAATGTTATATACAAGTACGCCCCTTTTCTTGAATCTTCTACAAGAGCAGGTGCTCGCCTATATAATGATTGACGCAAGAAGCAGCCTAATCTTTTTTACGCCCCTAAGTAATTGCCCGAAACATGGAAAAACATCAATTATACGAGAGCAGGTGCTCGCCTGTCTTAATAATTGACGCAAGAAGCAGCCTAATCTTTCCTACGCCCCTAAGTAATTGCCCGAAACATGAAAAAATATCAATTATAATGTTAAGACAATCAGCCTTTCCAATTAAAAGCGCTCAGATACACTTTCGTGGCACCTCGCGCTTACTGATTGCCCATGTACCTTCCGAGCTAACATCTCACATCCGTTTCGAAACCCTTGACTGTGGGAATCACAAATTCTCTTGATCTCACGGTGACTCACCACTCTGACGTATGTGAGAGTGGATTCCTTGGTATATAAGGAGGGGTCCAGCCATTGAAGGACAGATTCTAGATTCTGAGTAGCTCTCAGCCAGACTTTGGATAGAGCTCAACTCACCTGGGTCTCCGCGGGTAACGAGGGTGCGAGTTACCTCGTATGCATTAGTTTTGCTTTAAGACGATTTTAGAACGGGCTTAAGGGTAGTAAGTCTTAGAAGAAAATCGTTCTTCATTTTATCGCGGGCGACGAGGAGCGAGTTGCCCGTATGTCATTAACTTGCTTTACAGCGGACCTACAATGAAGCATAGGGGTTGCTTTCAAGAAGAGGGCCGTTGTACTTTTTGAATTAACGTAACTTACCCCCGGGTGAAGGATAAATTTCACCTACCTCAATTAGGGAACGAGCTTCATACCGGAATATCGGTATTGATGATCTGACTGAAGGAAACGCCAGCAGACTTAGTTCGTTTATTTCTACGTGACCTTAATTGTCACGTCTAAACTTGAGAATAATTCACTTAATTAAATCCCGGTGAACTTAATCCAAATTTGACCTTGTGAACTCAAAAGTTAACCATTTATTATAAACTCTCGCCTGTAATCCGCTTATTTAAACTTAATTAAAAGCCTAAAATCAAAGCAGACTCTGTTATTCCCATCATAGTTAATCTAAACTCTTCGAGTGGAACAAGGGCTAAGGAAGCTCCCGGATTCCGTAAGTGACCGGAAGGTCAGCGCACCCTGTAGGTCCCCGCAGGACCGTAAAGGAGTACTGTATTGTACTTGAGGGTTAAAACTAGCTGGGTAACCCGCCAAGTATTATATATATATCAAAATACACGTGCTCTTTGTTTTACTGCGCTTAATTAAAATATTAAACTCGCATGTGATCGAGTCTACAGTTACATTATCGTTGCTTTCTACTATGCAATAAATACGATTTAACATGATTTCACCATTCAAAGTACGTGGATGCCTATACACAACGTAAAGGGCCTTCAATTCGTTAAATATTATTTTTGTGCCCACTTTACAATTGGCTGGCAAATTATCACTCGGTGAACCCGTCGAGCAGAGCGGTGTATGGTATTCAAGAACCGTGTCAAAATAAAGCATATGTCGGGCAATCAGAATTTTTCTGTTACATGAAGTAATAACGGCTTTAATGTTTCATCGAAACCATACAACTTCGTTCAGGGGTATTCAACATTGTATTTTCTCGACCTAAACACATTTTATTAACACTCCGGCGCTCCATTTGAGAGAAAAATGTGTCCATATCCGTCCTTTTTGCTTAGCAAGCGATACTCATCCCTAAATTTTATTAGAAACTCACACAGGCATTTAGCCACAACCTCACTGCAAACCTCATCATGATATATATGAACGTAATGATAAAAATATTTTAGACTGTCCATGATAACAAGATTTACATTCTCAGTTGCAGGGTATGCGTATTCAGTGTGATGTAACATGACATAATACCGCTTGTTACGCCATTCGTCAACAAGACTCACTACCCATACTCGTTGCTTCTCTTCTGCACGTGATGCTTCTTTCACTTCGCGGTGTATGTGCGCCTTTACACAGCTTAGTCCAACGAAGTAGTCCATCACATCGTTTGAACCACGAAAGCCCGCAATGCTCTTGCCAGAATAACCGTAGAGTATTTGAATCTTCTGCTCCTCACGCTTCGCTCGGCTGAATATGGCCTTAAAAGCCTGAAAGGAGGGAGGACTCGGGATTCTTTGAGTGTTCACCACATCTGTGGACTTTATCGAATACCACTTCATGAAAGTTGAGCACGCAATATCAAAGGTAGCCATTACTCTTTCCGTCTACGCGAGAATTCTTCAAAATACACGTCTCAGATCCAGTGCTTGTTGAGGTCAACTGAGCACGCAGGGAAGAGATATGATCAGCTGGTGGTCGGAGTCACGTGACCCCTTTGACCGGCCATACAGTGGGCGGTGCTTATGCTTAGTACTTTCCTGCACACACACACACACACACACACACACACACACACACACACGAAGGAAAAAATGAAACGCTAATTGAAACAATTTATTTTAAATAAATAAATATATCAACAAATAATTAGTCTCTAATTCATGGAATATATTCAGCTACGCGTAATAAATAAATAAACATATCGTTAACAAGTAAATACACACACACACACACACACACAAACACATATATATATAACAAAACGTTCAAGGGCTATGGTACCCAAAGGGTACGGTATCGTAGGTGCCAGGCACCTGGTAGCGTTTCCTATATGTGTTACGACACACTTTCGTCCCCCTAAGTTCCTTCACACACCCCAGTTTCTGTGCCAGAAAATTGTGGCTTCCTACAGTCAGTTGGGGCAGTTGATCACCCTCATCTTCTAAGCACACTAGTTCCTTCAGCGAATCAAAGTTAACGACCCGACGGTTCGCCTGGTTAAGCGTGATGCCTTTCGCCTTCACGATATAGCGCACTTCCTTCCCCACCCTCACCCGTACTTTTTGGACCTGGTGATACAAAAGAATCAGCCTAGGCACTATCACCATACTCATCCTTGATCTCATCAGTCAATTCTCTGAGGAATTCTCCAATAAGCGGCATGTATTCACACTCCCTCTCCGTGAATATCACACTATCTGTCTGCGCACAGAACCCTCTGCCCAAGAGAATGCAGTAGACCCCAAAGTTTGATGCGAGTATGCTGTTGTGAAGCTAGCTACCGGTATGTTTGTAACACGTGATGTATAGCCAATTCGGTAATGTTGTATTTTATTATGTACGTATTACCCACATTCACGATCTCCATGACCTCTTTATGGGAGCGTTGGCATAATCGCACACAGTGTTATAACTTTGGGCTAGATGGAAGTTCCCCTTGCTTGTATTCTGTGCAAATTTCTCCCAAAGACTATTTACGCACAATTTTTCACTAAAGCGCTTGCCCGGATTCTTTACAATTTGGAACCGGTCAAGTTATATCCCTTCACGATCACGGTAGCGTTGAATATACGCCGATTTTTCATTTTCGGTTTCAACTCCTCGCAAATACTCTGATGCTTCTACCTTATCCTTCAAAAAAGTGTTTATATATGGCTTGAAAAGGTTGGGTAGCTTCTGAAACCTCCACACCTCATATATCTTCAATATTCTGTAACCGTGACGAAAAGCTAGGGACAGCTCAGGACTTGTGTATACACCTCTGATCTTCCTCTGGTTGGTTGTGTGATTACATATCCCATTGTTCTCCTTTGCGCACTTCACGCACAGGGGAAACATGAGCTTGTGGTATATAACGACGGGTAAGATCGGCATCCATAAGTCGCGAGGGGGGAGCACGTCTACGAAAGAAAAACCGAAATAGTTCTCTTTCAAATTTGCTGAGAACTCTTCGATGGTGGGTAGCGCGGGTCCCACCAGTTTTTCAGGTGCTCCTACGCGGTACGGATTGTTCTTCATCACGTTGGGATATAAAGAACAGAAGTCGTAGTAATGGAATTTCACGCCCTCTGCAGGTGGAGAATATAGCTTGAATGGGTTTGTACGCCTTCCGAACAAGCCTTCATCGCATTTGAGAGGCTCCAACACCATTGAACGTTTGATTGTGTTTATTTCTTCACGGTACTCCCCATCTGCCTCCATCCGTGCATCATATTCGTGCTCCCACAAGACCTTGTGAGTGAACTAGGAGCTTATAAGCTCATCGCGGGTGCGGGTCCATGCAAAACTGTCGGCAGGAGATCTACCATGGATATCTCCTACGATTCCACACTCAGGACGTGGGCATCCATTCCACCAGCAACCGTTAAAGGAGTACACAGTCTTCTCATCAGTGACCCTGTCTTCGCCTAGACCATCCACACGACCATTGACCTTAATGGGTACTTCCCCTGTGTTGCGGGCATGTTTTACGTATACACCGGTCTGCTGCTGTGGGTGTATGAGCCAGTAAATAGCCTTATGCCCATAATAGGACACAAAGAGTTTCACGGGGTTGTCGTGTGCGATCGTTTTAAAAACGTTTGTTCGCTTGCCACATTTGTGACACTCATCACACTCGACTTCCATGCACTTCCATAAACTGTGTTTATGCTTAAAGTCATTAAAGATAAGGGGGAGATGTTCTCAAAATTTGTGCATAAAGTCATATGGTGCTATTCGACATATCAGTCAGTATTCAACAAGTACCAAGATGATATTTTGTTCCACAAAGGTGTATATGATGTTAATTCATTCAGGGGAAATGAACATACAGTCATTGTAATTGATGATCTCATGTTAGAAATGGGTAAAACGTTTGCCGAGACATTTACAGTGTTCTCTCACCATCTTAACATAAGCGTATTCTTCATCAACCAGAATCTAGTTTTCAAAAATAGATACATGCGCGATGTGTCGTTAAATACACAATATCTAGTCTTATTCGCACAACGTAGAGATGTTTCACAAATTGGGGTATTAGCCAATCAAATGTTTCCGAATCAGCGTAAGGATTTTTTGGAAGTTTATAGAGAAGCTACAAGTCAACGTTACGGACATTTGCTTTGTGACCTTCACCCGCGAAACACGTTTAGGGTGCTTCTAAGAATAAATGTATTCCCAAACGAGCCTGAAACGGTGTATATTCCAGAATGACAAAGAGGCTAACGAAATACCATGAATTAATAAAAATCTATCATCGACTGCCACGGGCATTGCAGCAGATGTTTGTTAAAACATGAAATCTGTCTTAACGTTATAAAATATAATGTACCAACGAAACCCCCTCAGAAGGCTCACCTACGCCTTTAGAAGAACATAATACGCACACTAGCTCGTAAAAGTCAAACTGTGAGGAAGAAAAAGCGAATTATTGTACAAAGAGGGGGTTCAATCCTCCTCATCTTATTTCCAGTTTTGGGGCCTTTACTGACTAGATCAGGGGTCACCAACCTGGGCAGTAGCGCCCACTAGTGGGCTCACATTAAAGGTAATTAAACATTTATTTCATTATTTATTTTATCGATTATGTTGATTTATTCTTTTTGATCTAAGGTGGGCGATAAGCTTTTTTAATTTTCAAAAAATCGTAAAAGTGGGCGGTGAACAAAAAAAAGGTTGGTGACCCCTGGACTAGATTAATATAATGAAGAAATCAGTCGTGATTCCGCACGAGATGCATGCTTCACTACAAAGCTCAAAGAGTCCAGATACGGTCCTAGAACCCCGTTAAAGCAGGCTTAAAAGAATGGAAAGCGAATTGTTAGACCTATTAAACAGTGAAAAATTATCTAATGAGAAAAGGATCTTATACCAAGAAACTCTGCAGAAATTTCTTCAGGAGTACGAAAATTATAAGAATCCGACAGAGGTCCCTGTAGTTATTAGGCACAGGCCAGACGACGCTGAACGTGGTAGCATAGGACCTGGGGTCGCGGCTAGAGACGACCAGTCAAAAAATAACGGATCGGCTCCACAACATATCGAGCATGTATTAAAAAGTAGTCTCCCACATGCATTGAGGAATAAAGGCTTAAGTCTTTATAATCTATTGAATGGGGATCCCATTATACAGTGGACCGATACAGGTGAGGTCATTGTTCAAGGAACAAAGGTACAGGGCCCAAATATAGTCGATGATCTGGTGAGAAAGTGGGATAGACCCTCACCATCAGGATGGAAGCATATTAAAGCACGACTACAACAAATAAATGTCTCCAAAACATTGATAGGAAATCTGAACAGGTTAAAAGACTTGGAACAAGCTTCGCATATACCACAACTGAGCACGCCATCACCCCCAGCAGTAGCATCTCTGAAGAGGAGAAAGAAGAGACCAAACTTTAACGGTCAACCCTCCCCGCGTGCCTCTAAAATAGGGAAATGGCTAACATATTAAGAAAACATTATTATGACATTTCTTGCCCAACCTCTTACGGCGGCGTTGATAGACTGTACAGAGGTGTTTATAATGAGGAAGTAAGGAAAAAAGATGTTGAGAGGTTTTTGCGGGAGCAGAATGCTTATACACTTCATAAGCCGGTAAGGAAAAGGTTTAAAACAGCCAAGACAACAGCGGCCTCGATTGACTCTATTTGGCAAGCGGATTTAACAGACATGCAAAGATACTCAGTGTATAATGGTGGCTACCGCTACATCGTATTCATAATAGATGTATTCTCTAGATATCTGTGGCTAATTCCACTGAAAAAATAAATCGCCTGAAACAGTTGCTAAAGCCACCAAAACGTTGATGTTGAAAGAAAACAGGATTCCAGGCTATTTTTGTACGGACATGGGGAAAGAATTTATAGGCCGAGCTTTTCAGAGCATGTTGACAACTTGACAGAGTTTAATACCAGTTATTACATTAGCAATTCTATACATAAGGCCTCTTTAGCTGAAAGAGTTCAACGCACAATAAAGGAACGCATGCATCGCTATTTCACACATAAAAACACATACAGATATATAGACACTCTGGATTCACTGGCTTCATCCTACAACCATTCACACCACCGTGCGATTGGTACAACACCTAACGAAATTTTAGAAAGCGGCACGCACACAGAGCGTGAGGTGAGAAAAGACACTCATAGAGTGCCACCACACTCTGCGCGTTTCAAAATCAATAATTATGTAAGGCTGTCGCTTTCGGGTAATAAATTCGCGAAGGGATTTCAACAAGGTTGGACACATGAGATTTTTAAAATTAGGACTATGAGACCTAAAGACGAAATAATTCTGTATTACGTTGAAGATTTGAAAAATTTTAGGTAGCAAAGGATCAGGAAAGAGAAAAATGTACCTGGTGAAATGGCTAGGGTAGCTAGAAAGCGTCAACACCTATATAAAAGCTGATGCAATAATGAAATAATGAAGCTTAAATAGTACGTAACATGGCGCCTAACCACTTCTACGTCACACTCCCGTCCTCTTCTTCTCTGTCGGTACATCCTGGCAACACTCTGGCCAACTTTGTAACAGAACTCCACGGCCCCATCGAATTTGGTCGTGATTCGTACGAAGTTGGAATATGCGAGATTCAAATGGCCACCAAGTTTTTAAGTATTGAAACTAAAGAATCCGTTTTTATGGTTCTTAGATACCGTGATGAGTGTGAAAAGGCAGGTGTAACTCGGGACGAGACCATGCGTGCCGCGGCCCAGGTCATTATGGTGCGGCCGAGGATGTTGTGAGAGACTTAAACGATAGTTTGAAAAGCTCAAATCTTACGGCTGATTTAGTATACGAAATCGTAAACAAAGATACCCCTGCACATACTCTGACCCTAAAATCACAGGGTAACAGAAATATCAAAGACAAAGGATTGTTAAAAATTATAACCGAGGGTCGATTTGGAGCAGCCCTCCAAAGAGATACCTTTCACGAAACACAACATGACTTGTCCAGCCTAATGTACTAGCTGAAATTGGAGAAATTGAACGATGGCTATCCTTCCCCAGACATGTGCTATATTTACAGTAATATCGTGGAACATCAGTTTGTTGATGATACCCAGGCGCACGTGCTGCGTATCGCTCACATTCCCAATCATAGAGGAAGGAGCTTGAGCATTACATATGACTAGGCTGACCATATTTCCTTGAGGCAAAAACGGGACATTGGGATGGCAAAAAAGGGACGGGGTTTGTAATATTCTGTATTCATGAAAAAGTAAGTACATAAACATATTGAGCTTACAATTATTCTTCAGTGACAGGGACGGCCAGGAAATATAAAACAAACGGTACTGTCCCGTTCAAAACGGTACGTATAGTCAGCCTACATATGACAAACCTCATTATGTCAGTGTCGCAACTAATCTATTAACCAATATCTCAATATGTATAAGAACGATTGAGGAGAAAAGTTTCCCATTCGGTGACGGGGGCTTAACAGTGAATCTGCACTTTCGTCGCACTGTGCTATAATGACCTGAAGGTCTTTCACAGTCTATCGAGGGGTGAGATACCAGCGCGGGAGTGGACTTGGATCCATTTTTTCAACCATACTGCGTACGGCTGTCCCCTTGCTGAAGAGCGGTGCCAGATATCTCGGAAGAAAAGCGTTACAATCAGGTCTTAACATGGTAGAAGACATAATGGCGGGGACTAAGCCTAAAGAAGCTCTAAAAAAGCACTTAAAGCGTACACGGGATGAAATCATCAAAGATGCAAAAAATGCGTGGTAGTGGAAAGAAGAAGAAGAAGAAGAAGGGGTTACCAGCACGTGGTGTTAAACGTAAAGGGACATCAAAAAAGAAGTGTTCTAAGCGACTGAAACCTATGGTTGATAATTTTTTTTAACTGATATAAACTAAGGACATTGTTCTCATGAATCATAGGCTGTTTACTACTTGGTGAGAGAGGTGCCACTATTTCTGACTCGTCATGGCCAGTTTTATCTATCCATGTAGTTCACAATGTTGTAAATCGGAGCTATCCCTCTTTGACATGCCTCCAACTCAAGTTTCTATTGAACACAATGACTTTATTACAATTAATCCGTTAAACACCATTAGCCCCCCGAGTGCCCCTATAGAATTCGTGATCCCCAGCTCAGGCCCTTACTTTTTTGATCCAAGCTGTGTGCACATGTACGCTAAACTACGTATAGCATATTCAGATGGAACGGATGTATTTCCGGAAACAAACTTTCTACACTCCATATTCAGTCAGTGTGACGTGTATTTAAAGCAGGCCAACATCTCGGCAGGAACGGGTTACTATCATCTACGAGCCTATCTGCAAAATATTCTTAACTTTTCAAAAGAAGCGAAGGACACCTTTTTAACTGCCGAGGGCTATTATCAAGCTAAAGACGAAAGCAGTATAAAAGACAAATTTAAAAATTCTAAAAAGAAGATATATGAATGCTTCGGACGCCTGCATACAGACTTCACATTCCAGGAGAAGCTGCTTGTGAATGGGGTCGATATGAAAATAAAACTTATTCGTACGAATTCTGAGATCTGTTTAAATCTGGGGGCTGACCAAGAAGAGAGAGCAAAGCCCATGGTGATTCATGTTATGGAAACATATCTTCGTGTGCGCCGAGTGAAATTAAGCTCGGCTAAACAACTCGAAATTGAAAAAAATTTACTACACGCCACAGTAAAATACCCAATTAACGGAGTACAGATCAAACTACACACGGTGCCAGCAGGGCTGGCATCGAAGCAGATAGAAAACGTCGCCCTGGGAGCTCTACCTAAGAGGTTATTAATTGGAATTTAGGAACACGTTTCTGTGAATGGAAAATATAAAAAGAACGCCTTTAATTTCGAATATTTCGGTCTTAAAAATATAACTCTATACGTCAATGGAGTCGCCTTAGGGGGAACATTAGAAATGGATTATTCAACAGAAGCCGTGTTCCGCTTTGCTCGAGAGCTTATAGTAATCTTGCACATATTGCTGGTTCTTGCCATGAGCTAGGAATTGGCGGCGTAACACAGAAGGAATTCATCGAGCAAGTTAACCTTTACCCGTTTGACATCACCCCGGACTTATCTGCTAGTGTAAACACGCACTTAAGCCCACAGCAGAGTGGAAATATCTCAGTCAGATTGGAATTCGCCAAACCTCTAGACGCGCCTGTTAGTGTACTAGTATACCTCGAATCACAAGCCCTAACAGAGATCGATAGGTTTAGAGGTATAGTTACAGACTTTTAAAATGGATCCGCATATATTCCAAAGGAATGAATAGTGACCGAATCACACGCTCCAAATTTATCAGTGTGTTTGCGAAGAATGAAACGTTGAAGATTCCAGCTACGAGACAATGCGGCGCACTTATTATAAATACGGATGTTAGCGGTGGTGAAGGGATTCATTGGATCGCCGTCTATTTTAAAAATAGGGACCGAATGTACTATTTTAACTCACTGGGGGTTCATCCTTGGAATGACGCTATTATCGTAAAATTTCTTGAGCAATTGCACATTCTCCAAATTGTCTGGAGTCCTTACCAATTACAGGGGTACTATATCAATACTTGCGGGATGTACTACCTTCATTTCTATTGCATATTGCGCGTGGGAACGAATTTACAAATTTTTAAAAATTATTCGATTTGGATTTGTGACAGCGCAAAATAACGTTCTGGTATGCAGCCAGATAAAAAGTCGGTTCCCGTTTGTACGCACTCGGTGTATTGTGTGATGTTTTACGCGTATATATATATTAGTGATGTAGGTCACATCCGCATCCGCATCCGCGGAACATCCGCACATTGTCTCGCATCCGCATCCGCACCCGCATCCGCACTTTGGACTGCGGATGTCGTGCGGATGTGGACCGTTGAGATAAAATGTCATTAATAAGCGGAAATTATCAAATTCTACTATATTAATAGAACTAGTTCATTGTGCGCAAAAGTGATGCAAGCGACAAGACGAGAGGCTGTTCTTGTATGAAGTTACTCTCTTGCAACCTACTTAGATCCACGTTACAAAGCTAAGTTATTTTCACCTAGTACATTAGAACGAGTTAAATCATCACTTGGCAAAGCAGTTGAAGAGCTTCAATCTCTTGAATCTGTCGCTTCGCCACCCACCAAAAGAATAAAAGTTCAGTGACAGAACCAACACCTTCAACAAGCAAATCTATCACAGAATCTGTCTCTCAGTTTCTTGAGTCAAGCAGCAATGACGAGACCTACGCGATGTCAAAAGATGTAGTAAAATGATCGAGAGCTATCACCAAGAAAAACGCCTGGCTGCATGTGACAATCCTATTAGTTGGTGGAAAAATACGCAGAATATCTATCCATACTTGAGTAAACTTGCAAGGAAACATTTAGCATGTCCTCCAACAAACGTACCAAGCGAGAGATTATTTAGCAGTGCTGGATTAATATATGATGAAAAGAGAAACAGACTGGCAGCAGAAAAGGCAGAAAAATTAATGTTCCTTAAGCATAACCTTCCTATAATTAAGTTTGAACATTAAACGATGAACATCTTAGTTTACTTTATTTTAATTACTCATTTATAAATATGCCTAATAAAACTTTAAACTTAATATAAATAGTTATCAAGCTAATTAAAGATCTCTTTCTATAAGGGTGGAGGTTGGGGAAAGAGGTCGGTGGGGTGCATTTGAGTTGGGTTCACGTCCCGCATCCTGGTAACACAATTATGGTTTCTAATTGTGGCTGAAACTCAACAAAATATAACGAATTTATTTGCAGACGAATTCACTAATTGATTTCTATATTAGTTAGATGCTTGATATTATTTTATATGTTCAGAGAAAAGTACAGCAATTATTGTACAATTAATCAATTATACTACATTATAGCTACAGCTCTCTCTATATAATAACTTATTATATACGTTAAACACAACAAATCTCGAATATATCCTAAAAAATAACGAAAATGTAGACATCCGCATCCGCATCCGTGGATGTTGAAATCAAACATCCTCGTCTGCATCCGCATCCGCGGATGTGAAAAAATGACATCCGCTACATCATTAATATATATATATATATATAATATTATATATATATATATATATATATATATATCAGGTCATCCCATAAGTAATGTCGTTTTTTACGATATATTAAGTTTAAACTAGTCCTACTCGGTTTAAGCATAAATTTTCCGAAGGTTATATCTAAGAGGAGATCTATCGTGTTTCGTTACATACATTACAGACCTTGACCAGTGAAGACGTGTGTTTTGCTTTTTGTGAACCCCTCATAAACATGGCGGTATCAGAAGAGTATATTAGGCATATAATGCTTTACGAGTTCAAAAAAGGGAATAGTGCTACTGAAGCAACGCGAAACATTCAGGACGTTTATGGCAACGATATTCTGCATGTGAGGAAATGTCAAAGATGGTTTCAAAAGTTTAGGAATGGTGACTGCTGTTTGACAGATGCAGCACGCTCTGGACGCCCTGCTGAGTTTGATGATGACCTGCTGTTAGCCGCCCTTGAAGAAGACTGTTCAACAACTGTCGAAGAATTGGCCCAGAAACTCAATTCATCCCCGTCCACCATCCATCGACATTTGCAACAACTCGGGAAAGTGCCTAAGTTAGAAAAATGGGTGCCACATGAATTGTCGGTCGACAATCTGGTGTGGGTAAACATTAGCACAGCTCTTCATTTCCGTGAACTCCAAGATCCGTTTTTGCACCGTTTAGTGACTGGTGATGAAAAGTGGATATTGTAGCAGAATGTTAAGCGCCGTCGACAGAAGGTTTGTGCCGGAGAACCAGCGACACCACAGCCAAAACCAAATCTTCACCCTCGGAAGGTGTTGCTTAGTGTTTGGTGGGATAAAGGTGGTGTAATACACTTTGAAACCTTACCACACAACCAAACAATCACCGCTCAAGTCTACTGTCAACAACTGGATCGATTGAACACTGCACTAAAAGAAAAGAGACCTTCTTTGGTTAATCGGAAAGGAATCGTGTTCCACCACGACAATGCACGTACTCATACCGCTCGGATCACTTCTGCAAAAATTGAGGAGCTTGGGTGGGAAAAACTTCCACATCCTACATATTCTCCAGACCTCGCGCCTTCAGATTATCAATCTCTTCAGGAGTCTGCAAAACTATCTTGACGAGAAACAGTATACTTCTTTAGATAACCTGCACACCAGTCTTTGTACGTTTTTTGCATCAAAACTGCCTGAATTTTATAAACATGGCATTGAAAAGCTTGTAGGACGTTGGCAGTGTGTCATTGATTCCAATGGAAAATATATACTAGATTAAAAAGTTTCAGTTGAGTTTTTTTGTCCTTCAAATTCCGATCTAAAAAACGACATTACTTATGGGATGACCTAATAGTTTGGATATTAAATGCATTTTTTTATGGGATGACCTGATATATAAAATGTAATTTAAGTAATTGCAGCAATATTGTTTAAAATATAAAATGTCTCCAATAATGTTAGTTTGTGTAGCGTTTAAGGACGAGTCTTATGCTCTGTAGCTTTTTAAAAATGTAATGGATGCTAATTCTGTAACTAATTTAAGTTGGATATAAATATATAATGTATCAAAAATTGATTACTTATGGGATGACCTGATATATAAAATGTAATTTAAGTAATTGCAGCAATATTGTTTAAAATATAAAATGTCTCCAATAATGTTAGTTTGTGTAGCGTTCAAGGACGAGTCTTATGCTCTGTAGCTTATTTAAAATGTAATGGATGCTAATTCTGTAACTAATTTAAGTTGGATATAAATATATAATGTATAAAAAAATTTGATGCCAATGCCACTCCTATATGTGTGAGAAATATTGAAGGACATATTACGTAAAATTGTGTTGTATACAGTAAACGCTATTATGTACTATTTAATAAAACATTCCTCTTGGCTCTATCATTTAATAAATTGTTGAAGATACATGGCTTATTCTTACCCGATACACACACACACACACAAAAAAGCCTCACATCACTTCGTCGATGATACGACAATCGCTGGGCTGAGTGTGCAGTAAAACTTGTACATCCGTCCCCAAATTCTCTTCCACGATTTGAGTTTCTTCAAAACTATCACGAAAAGTTTCTATAACACGATCGAGATCCGCGTCGGTCATTTAAGGAAAAAAGGCTACCCTATTCATACATTTTTCTGAAGAAAGGCTGCAGGCCTATGGATTATGGAATAATTAATACAAGGGCCGTATTATCCAATAGGCACAGTAGGCACTGTGCCTAACGCCTACGAAAATTGTAACAAAGATCTCTTCTTGAGTAAGTATATATATATATATATATATATATATATATATATATATATATATATGTAGAAGCGGTAGACTGTGTCGTATTCCCAAATTGAAGGCGAGACAGGGAACATCCTTAACCCTGAAAGAAAATAGTTTTGTAGTGAGAGGACCGAAACTATTTAATCAGTTGCCCAAAGACCTAAGAAACACGAAGGGAGTTGCAGTGCAAATCTTCAAAAGAAGACTTGACGCCTGGCTCAGAACAATCCCCGATGAGCCGGGCGTACCTGGCTATGTGAGGTGGAGAGCACAAGAATCCAACTCACTACTTCACCAGGCCAACTCGAGAGGAGGGGCGACACGCTTGACCTTCGCGAAATGAGAAATCATCACGTGGAACCTTTGTAAGGTAAGGTAAGGTATATATATATAGCAAGGATAGGGACAGTGTATATACACAAAGAGGCAGAGTCATGTCAATGTCAATTTTTTTTTATAAAGTGCAAGAAATTAACACCAGAGATGAACTTTTATATTTTCTTTTATATTATATTTTCTTTTATATCCATCTAATATATTGGAAGACTGGAGAGGGTTGGATCACCTAAATTGAGAAAAAACAACAAAATTGCATATGAGTAAATGAGTTGAAATTAATTAATTAATATTATTATTGTTATTATTATTATTATTATTATAATTAAAAAAATTATTCAAGATAATTTTTATCACCCATCTACCCATAGAAATCGATACAACCATAAAAATACATCCACCAAAGGGCCTACGAAACAGAATGCCTAGTGCGTACGAGGACCTCAGTCCGGCTATGATTAATGCGTAAAATTTGAATCCTCTTTAACAGAAAATGCCGAACAACTTTTAAATGAGACATTGCGGAGCAGTTAATCTAAACACAGTTGACAATTACTTTAATTTACAGAGTCGGAAGTACTTTTAACCTAGCTGGACATACTACGCATCGCCTGCCATCACCGGGTCTCGAACCTAGGACCGTTGGAATTCCCTCTCTTTAAAGTTTGCAGAAGTTCATTCTTGGTACGAGTCAAAATAAGGATAAATTATGGATGGTTATAAAAATAATTATCACTTGGAAAGGATTCTTGATTAATATAATGTAGGACCGTATTAATCACTGAGCTGAATGACACATGATATATATATACTGTATATAATGTTATAATGTTATAATATTATAATGTTTCAGACCAAAAAAGACCCTAGGATCCACTCATGGCTGGTCTACCTAACTGTGGTTGTGTTGTGTAATGCGCATGTCCTCCGTAGTGGCGGAGGGGACGTACAATTTTACGTGGGTTTCAAACCACAAAAACCTTAATTTTACTACCTTAAAATATACCCAATCTATCAACATATACGTCTAATCGATTTTTAAACATGTTTATAGACGTGCTACTAATAACTTCTACCAGCATACTATTCCAGCTATTTACTATTCTATGCGTAAAAACGTTTTTGGCAACTGCTGTCTCGAACCTTCTACTTGTCAACTGACACCCATTATTTCTAGCTCTATTATATTGTGATATTTCGTAAAAGCTATCTCTATTTACGTTATCGAACCCATTCATAATTTAAAAAACCTGGATTAGATCACCCCTTAGCCTCCTAGTCTCGAGTGTAATCAGTTTTAACTCCTTAAACCTGTCCTCGTACGCCTTTCACCTAAACGACGGAATCATCTTAGTTGCTCTTCTTTGAACTCTTTCGAGTTTGTCTATATTTTTTCGCATATGCGGATTCCAAAATTGGATCGCGTACTCCAAATGAGGTCGAACTAATGATTTATAAAGAGGAACAATAATATCGCGCGATTTGTACTAAAAATTCCGAGCTATAAAACTTAGCACTTTGTCCGCCTTATTAATCGCTGCTGTACTTTGTTTCGCCACTTTTAAATCACCAGTGACGATAACTCCTAAATCTTTTTCCTGTTCTATGCTTGCTAACTCCTTCCCTGACATACTATACGCAAAATTACCGTTACGCGAACCTATATGTAAAATTTTGCACTTATCAAAGTTAAATCTCAATTGCCATGTGACTGACCAATGAACGATTTTATTCAGATCTTCCTGGATTTTACCTCTATCTTCGTCATTAATTGCCCTACCACCCAACTTTGTGTCATCCGCAAACTTTGAAATTGTACTGACTAGGCCGATATCTAAATCGTTAGTATATATAAGAAAAAGCAAGGGGCCCAGTACAGAACCCTGAGGAACGCCGCTCGCTACATTAGCCCAAGACGACTCCGCTCCATCAATGACCACCCTATGTTTCCTTCCTCGCATCCACAATTCTATCCAATTTATTACTATACCCCTGATTCCATGAGCCTTAGTTTTTTTCAATGAGTCTTTTGTGCGGTACGGTGTCAAACGCTTTTTGAAAATCTAAATACACTACATCTACCGGCCGATAACTATCGATCGTAAATTTCAACCACGCTTTGAAAAAATTCTAAAAGATGAGTTAAGCATGATTTGTTTCACCTAAAACCATGCTGCGCATTTCTAATCAAGTTATGCAATTCCAAGTGTTCGACTATACGATCCCTAATTATTGATTCCAGTAGCTTACCTGCAGAAGTCGTTAAACTGATTGGCCTATAATTTCCCGCCGCACCTTTATCGCTTTTCTTAAAGATAGGTGTTACACTTGCTAACTTGAAATTATCTGGTACGCACCCCTCAGAAATACACGCATTAAAAATCTTTGTTAACGGCACGACAATGCTTTCTTTTAATTCTTTTAGTTGTATGGGATATATGGAATCCGGCCCCGGTGATTTACACATTTTCATTTTATCAATATAGCGCATTACCTCCCTTTCATTAACCACAATATTATCCAAAGTATTACCGTTATCAAAAGGTATTATGTCTATGACCGTAGGGGTATTCGTTACATCTTCTATTGTAAAAACTGACGTAAAAAATTCGTTTAGCAAGGTAGCCATTTGCTTGTTTTCAGAAACTAGCTCTCCGTCAGGATTTTTCAACGGCCCCAAGCCACTCATTACTGGATTCCTATCATTGACGTATTGAAAGAATCGCTTGGGGGTTTTCTTTGCCGTCACGAGCTATGCAGATTTCAAATTCGCACTTGGACTTTTTTATTACACTTTTCGCTTCATGCCTTAGAGATATGTAGTTGTTTCGTAATCACAAATTGTCTTTACCGCACTGATGTTGCCTATATGCCCTATCTCTACTCTTTACAATGTCTCCTACTCTAGAAGTAAACCACACGGGCTTGTTGTTTACTTTCGCACGCTTAATTTTGTACGGTACACATTCCTCATTTATAGTCCTAAATACTGTTTCAAACGATTCCCACATTAGTTTTGCGTTGGAGATCCCCATTACGTTTTCCCAATTGACATGTGACAATTTATTTCGAAATTTACAAAAGTCTGCGTGCTGGAAGTTAGGAATTTTAGTCGAGTTAACTGGTTTCGAGTGCCTTACTGAGAGGACAAACTCTACCATATTGTGATCGTTATTGCTTAACGGTTCTATTACTTGAAGATCAGTGATTAGCCTATCGTCCGTAGTTAGAACTGAATTTAAAAGTCTGTCCAACATCGTAGGTTCCCCAACCTTTGGAATAAGAAGTGATCAGTCTTTCCTTGTGAACAGACGTGTTTTATCGAGTTTCCAGTGTTACCAATTGAATAAGTGGTTTTCGTTGAAGTGCCTTTAAAAAAATAGTGTTTGGTGCATTCTTAACTAAATTACCTCGTGTTACTGATCATTCATTAACGAATATATTTCATTTATTGACTCTATTCATTTCTTACCTTTCTTACCAGGCGCCTGATAGACCTAAAGCGGTCTGTCAGTTGGGAGCCCTCGGACGAGACTCCTCCATGCCTCACGATCTCCACACATCAAGTTCGCCCGTTGGAGACTGATTCCACACTTCTCGACAGCACTCTTGATGTTATCCATCCATCGGATCTTGGGTCTTCCAACTGGTCTTCTGTTTTGAGGGGCCCATTCCAGCCTTCTTCTTGCTGTCCTTTCCATCGGCATTCGTTGGACATGCCCGTACCATCTCAGTTGGTTCCTCTCAATATTCTCATTAACCGAAGTTACACCCAATCGCCTTCTTATTTCAGTGTTCCTTATTTTATCCAATCTATTTACTCCTATCAATCTCAGGATCCTCATTTCAGCTGCTTGCAGTTTTCCCCTCGTCCTTGTGGTTAGGGCCCAAGTCTCGCTGCCATATATAGTAAGATTGGTTTCAATATTGTTGAGTATATATGCGTCTTTACATTTTTAGGGATGTTTTGGTCTTTCAATAGGGGGTACAGGAAGGAAACATTTCTGCTATATTTAGCAATTCTTTCATTCACCTCTGCATCCATACCCGCATCATTTGCTATCACACTACCAAGGTATTTAAATATGTCCGTCTTTTTCATTTCCCTTCCCCCAACAAAGATTCCATCCTCGTTCGCTCCCCTCGTTACCACCATATATTCAGTTTTATCATAATTCAGTTTCAGTCCATGCTCCCTCGATCTCTCATCCCACCTCTCCAGGGATTGTGCTGTGTTAGTCCCAACAGCCACATCATCAGCATATCCAAAAATTTCTATTTCCTCTTAAATTTCCTCAGTTATGTGTTCCATAACCCTATTGATGTAGGCAATAAATAAAATGGGTGACAGAACACTCCCTTGTTTAACTCCTGTACTTATATCAAACCACTCCTCCGATCCCACCACCGTGCTCTGGGAGACCTATAGGTGCTCATTACTGCTCTCAGAAACTTGGGTGGCACTCTCTCACTCAAAACCACCCACAGCTTCTCCCTGGGCACACTATCAAATGCCTTCTCCAGATCCAAAAAACATATGAAGCGGTCCAAATTGAATTCTCGGCTCTTCTCAAGATATTGTCTTATGGCTGAAATTTGATTTATAGTACTCCGGCCTACACGAAAGCCACATTGATACTCCAGTAACACAGGTTCCAGTATGTTTCGTATTCTATGTTCCAAAATCCTTTCATATATTTTCTCCACATGACACATCAAAGATATGCCACGGTAGTTTTGACATTCCTGCTCACTTCCCTTCTTTTTATATATAGGACATATAATTGCTCTGCCCCATTCTGCCGGTACAATTCCCTGCGACCATACCACCCGGAAAATGCTTAGCAGCCAGTCCACAGCAGGATCACCAGCTGCTTTTAGTTTTTCTGTGACATTTGCATCCGGTCCGGGAGCTTTATTATTCTTCATCCTCTTTAGTGCTTGAATAACCTCCTCTCTAGTGATCTCTCTGTCCCCCTCATGCTCCTCATGATTTACCCGCTCCTCCCGTCTCACCTCATCATATTGGGTTCTCGTTATTCGAAAGCTGTCTAAAGTATTCGTTCCAGCCTGCGGCCACCTCGCTTTTATCAGTGAGGACTTCACCATGTGCATTTTTAATCGCCACTGTTGTTTTCTTGCTTTCTCCATTTTTATACTTCTTAGCCATGCTATACAGTAATTTCTTCGAGCCTTGAAAATCCTCTTCTAAGTCTACCTATTTACTCCCACACAGAGCGTTTCGCTCTTCTTTTAACCTCGTTGGTGTGGTTTCTCATTTGGACATATTCTTGCCTTGTTTGCTCATTTCTATCCTTAAGCCATCTCCTAAAAACACGCATCTTATTTGTCACTGCCTCCTTTACCTCCTAGGTCCACCATGCCGTCTTTTTCTTTTTTGACCCTCCAACTACCCTTTCTCCAATCACCTCTCGCTGTATTCCTTCCATCGTTCTCCTAAACTCAACCCAAACCTCCCCCACTATTTCCGTAGCTACCCTTTGTCTGAAAGCCTCCTCAGTTCTAGTTCTAATCTCCTCCAGTTATTCTGGTATATTCTCCGTGCACACTCTTCTCCTTCTAGGCTTTTTTATAGTTTGTGGTACTGGAAGCAAAATTTTGGCTTAAACAAGTCTATGATCCGAGTCAAAAGACACAGATCGTACTACTCTTACATCTTTCACCAATGACTTTTTATCCACCACAATAAAGTCTATCTAAGACTTATCATAATTTCCGGTTCTACTATTCTATCCATACCACGTATAGAGATGCGATTCCTGGTGCTTAAAAAATGTGTTCATTATACTAAGAACATTTCTTGCACAAAAATTTACCAGCATTTCCCCTTCCAAATTTCTCTCCCCCACACCAAATGCCCCGATCACGTCTTCATTTCCGTTTCGATCTCCACCCACATGGCCATTTAGGTCTCCCATCAAAATTCTTGGTCCATAAGGCAGCCCATCTATCATTCCCTGAAGATCCTCATAAAAAGTTTCATTTTCCTCCTGTGATCTTCACTCTGCGGTGCATATGCTTGGATTACCGATAGTCTCTCTCCGTTTAGGCTCAGGGTTACTCCCATCAATCTCTCACTCTTCATTATCACTCCAACAACATGTTCAGAAAATCGGGGGGACAGTATAATTGCCACACCCGATCTGGTATCATCTTCTCTGCCCTTGTATATTAGCGTGTAGCGTCATGAGCGATCTGGAGGCACATTTCAGGTTTTGTACAATCAACCTTGCTGATTTCAGAAAAGAAATCAAAAATTTTCTGCAACAAGCAGAACATCTCCTTTTTCGCATGTAAAAAAATACAAAATTCTTGTTAATTATAGTTGGCAACACTGACTGACATGGTACTTCTAGCAGCTTTCTAATTATTCCCAGTGAGTCATCCCCCTGGAATTTCCTAGTTCTACGCTAGCTCGTTTGAGAGAAACAAGTGTTTTTTCTGTGGCTGGGGTGTTCAAAAACCCGAAGGTACTAACGAAAGGTGCGTTTTGTGATATATACATTATACACATTTCTTTGTTTTGTTGTGTTTTACATTGTTTATAAGTTTGTTATATGTCTTAGGGTATATATATATACCTATGGATATTTATATACATAATACACATGTGTGTGCAGTATATTTATATATATATATTGGTAAACTTATTGTTTACCAATAAACCAAGCCTTATATACACACACACTCATAATCATATATATTTTTTATTTATACGTTTGTGTTTTTGTTTCAGTGTTCCTGTGTGATACTGTTGAGTTTTGCTGGTACAATGAGCACGCAAAGAACACGGGGATCTGCCAGCCACATTGTCTTTGGTTCTCCTCCTCTGTCTGAACTTCCAACCCGTATACAAGTTGCAAAGCATTTCCTCTTCTTGAAGGAGAACAAGTACACCAGCAACAGGGAGATTCTTCCGGAGGTATGCCAAACACTCATTGACCTTTGGAATTGTGCTAACATTCCATCACAGCCAATCAAGAATGTGAAAACCAAGCTCCTTCGATTGATGGAAAAAGGCTCACAAGCATCGAAGCAAGGCAAGCAGGCCACAAAAACCAAGAAGTTCGAGGAAAGCCTGAATCAATTGTTTGACATAGCTGTCTGCCAATGCGATGATCTGTCTGCATGCCACTGTGAAAAAGAACTGAAAGTTCCACGATGAGAGCATGCCTTTCTGATCGACCAGAGAACCACGCGGATCATGCAGATCAGTCGGGTGGATACGAATGTGACTCAGATGATGGAGAGAAAGTGGTCAAGAGAGGATCGGATGCAAGAAAGACAAGAAGAAGAGAACAAAAGAAAAACGGAACGGCAAGAGGTAGCATCCTCTGCAGATATGGTCGAATCAGCTCAAGCGGAAGCAGACTGCAGTGGTGAAAGTGTTGGTGATGAGTGGATGGGTGATAGTGCCCAGGAGGATAGGAACATCACACCGATTCCCACTGTTGCTTTGGAAGCTGACCGGTATGGTGTATCGAACAGGGCTGCTGCAGCTATCAGCACTGCAACATTGGTTGACTATGGCATCATTAGTTCTGGTGATCAGATAAACGTAATTGACCACCACAAAGTATGGAGAGCACGGCAGAAGGTACGGAGGGATCTGAAGGAAGCAGTAACTTACCACGATGTGGAAGTCACTGCTTTATTTTTTGATGGGCGGAAAGACATGACACTTGTCAAAGAGAAAAAGGGGAACAAATGGTACAGCACAAAGAAAGTTGAGGACCACTATGTGCTGGTCGGAGAGCCTGGAACCTTCTATCTAAGCCATCTGACACTGGAACGAGGAACTGGCACTGTCATTGCGGATGGACTTCAAAATGCGATTGAAGAAATGGGTATTGCAGACAAGATAATTGCAGTGGGAGCCGACAGCACAGCCACAAACACAGGGCACAGAAGTGGAGCAATACACCTGCTAGAGTGCCGCCTCGGTCGCCCTTTGCACTGGTTCATCTGTAGTCTGCATTTAAATGAACTCCCACTGCGCCACTTGTGCAAGGAACTCATCGGCCCAACAGAATCTGCAACTCAATGGAAAGGACCAATTGGCAAAGCTTTGGCCACATGTGAAAGTTTGCCACTTTCCTCTAGAGGAATTCAATGTATTGCTGATGGCCACACTCTCCCGGATGTTGACCTTACTGAATTGAGTCGTGACCAAGCCTACCTCTACAGAATGATGAAAGCGATAAGGACTGGTGTCATTAATGAAGATCTTCTACGAGAGAAGCCTGGACCAATCTCCCATGCAGGATGGGTTACAACTGCCAGCAGAATTTGTCGGCTATATGTAGCGATGGCGCAGCCAAGTGATGAACTGTATTCACTCACACAGTTTGTCGTGTGCCACTATGGACCCATGTGGTTTAGCATCAAGTGCCATCCAAGGTGCACAGATGGCCCAAAACATTCCCTGGAGTAAATCAAGCTGCTACGATTACTGCCACCAGCTAGCAAGACTCTCACATGGCCTGTGATCCAAAGAAATGCATATTGGGCTCACCCTGAAAATGTTCTACTGGCAATGCTTGCAGATGCAGATCAAGCAAACCGGAAATTGGCCATCGATGTAATCAAGACCATTCGACGAGCTCCCAAACCTGCTCAACAGCAAGTCAGAGAATTTCGGCCACCAAAGATCAAACAAAGTGCTCAGAATTTGAAAGATTTACTTCCACCAGTGGAGGAGTGCACAATGGAACCACCACTCACGAAGCAGTTCTCTGTCGAACAACTCGATAAGATCACTGAAGAGCCCCTTGTTGTCCGGATACCATGTCACTCCCAAGGTGTAGAACGCTGTGTTAGGATGGTAACTGAAGCGTCTGGGGCGGTGTATGGAAAGGATTCAAGAGATGGTTACATTAGAGCAGTACTTAAATCCCGTGACTTTATGCCGTCATTCAAAACTAAACAAGATTTGAATGTATCATTTACTAAATAAAACTATCTAGTCCACCTACCTACCTACCTACAGTGTATATGTTTATTCCAAAAATAAATTTTTCTATTTTTCCTGAAAAGCAGTACATTGTAAGGGGTCAAATGATAGCTCAAACCCTAGGAAAGCAAGTGTCCAAAAGTTATGGGTAACTAGCAATTTTCACGATTTTCACATGCGAAAAAGGTGTTGCACTTGTCACAAAAAAATTTTGTTTTCATTTTTGAATTTAGGGAGGTCAATTGTACAAAACCTGAAATGTGCCTCTTGATCCGTCACACTTTGCCCAATGACGCTACACGCTATTGTATATGCACTTATAATCATTGTGCAGTACCTTGGTTCCTTCACCTCTCCATCTGGTTTCTGCGATTCCCATAATATGTATAGATTTCGATTCCATGAACTCAACTATTTCTTCGCATTTATCTCTAAGTGTTCCGACATTTATTGTAGCAATCCAAAAGAAAGTCCGTTTTCGCGCCAAAGTCGTAACCGTGGTCCGTCCATTCCAAGGCTCTCTGCGCTGTACTTGAGCAAATGAAAACCACCAGAGGCTTGCTAGGCCTTTCCTGGCTTGTTCTAAACTACTAATTAGTACCTTCCAGATGCCTATTGCCCCCCGCAAGTTACAGAAATCTCCTTCCAGATTTCCAGGCAGACATTCCAGTCGGTTTAAGCTGCTACACCGCGACAAGGTTAAGTAGTTTCTTGTCCTGGTAGGGTAAGGCTCCAGGACTTTATTCATACTTTATTCATACCTATATTATTTGATTAAACCAAGCCTAGTGCACGGGGCTTGCCTTGTTTGCTTTTCGAATCTATTAGAAAACGAGGTTTAATAAGGTTCATTTTGCCTTGCTACGGGGATCATCAAGTAGGGTGTGGTCACCCTCCGTGGGAAAAAGGAAAAAAGGAAAGAAAAAAGTCGGTCGAATAGCGGACAGATTAATTTTATTAATACTTTTTCTTTTACAGATCCTTCGTCGGTAGCTTAATTAAGTATATATTCATTTAATATAAATTTGTGTTACAAGAACCTGTTTCTGCGTTTCAAGGACATTTTTGCAAGCTTGCGCAGGTGACGACACAATAAGCACGCGGTAGACCTATGTTGTAATTTATTAATTTCCAAACGTTCGTTTTTTTTTAATTAATAGCATGGCACCCCCGTCAAGTACTTGCAGTCGCTGTGAAGGGAAATTTGCTGCTTACGCGTTTACGTTGGTTAATAATAAGGAACAGTTAGTTTGCAGGTGGTGCTCAAGCATGGAAGTGCTGAGGAACGAGTTAGAATAGGAGTGGCCAGACTTTACTGAGATGGGATCTACTTTTTCCAAAGTTCTCCCTATACGATCCACCAGCCCAGTATATATATATATATATATATATACATATATATATATATATATATATATATATATATATATATATATATATATATACACACACAGAGGTGGAGAGAGAATAACCAAGAATAAAATGAAGTGAATATAAAAATATATTGCCAAATGCACACATATATTTTTCATTAAATTTTAACCCCTAAACTTAGAAATTAGGTATACTGGAATAGGAAGAGCTTACTTTACTGATGTGATGATTTGCACTGCATGGCATCAGCAAGCCTTGTGTAGTCCGGATTGTAGCTGCTGATTGTTAGCCTCAAACAAGCATCTGGGTGATCATCTGTCAGAGTGGCTCGGTATTTTGATTTGATGATATATATTCATGTGTGAGAACGTTGACTCACAAAAGTAGGTTGATCCAAAAAATGCTGTCAAGTACATGGCATTTTTTCTGACATTCGGATACTTTTCTTCAAGAAGTAGGTGCCAAAAGTTTCCTTCTGAAGACCTGGATTTGATTTGAATGTCGTTTCGCAGAGTCAAAATTTCATTCTCGATTGCAGATATGTCCATATTAAACAATAAGGCCATTTTTGATGCAATATCATCAATGTCAAAGTTTGCACCAAATGGGAAGCACATGAATGTTGTTACAGTTTCTAGTATTGCTAAGTCTTGGAACCGTCTGTTGAAGTCTGTAATAACATTCTGCAACTGTTCAACGTATCGAACACTGTCAAACTGGTCGCATTCTTTCCCCTGACTTTCCAGCTCTGACATCATGTTTTTGAAGTTCCGCAGTTGGTATCGCTGCAGCTGTGAGGATACCAGTTCTAGTTTTTGTTTAAAAGCATTCACTGAGGTAATCGTTTCAACAATAGTTTTATTTTTACCTTGCAACTCTAAGTTTAGCTGAGATAGAAAAGCAGTGATGTCAGTCAAAAAAGCTAAATCTAACAGCCACACTTCGTCTTCCAACTCTTTGTAATATGTTTCTTTTAACTTCAGAGTCTTTAATTTCAGGTAAGAGATCCCTAAACATCTGCAGGAATTTACTTCCACTTAGCCACCTGACATTAGTGTGCAACAAAAGGTCAGTGTGTTCTGCTTTATTTTCTTCTAGCTGAGACCGGAAGGGACGCCTTTGTAGACTTCTCGCCCGAATAGAACACACAATCTTATGGGAAATATCCATAATTTCTTTAATATTCAGCATTTCACCACACAGTGCTTGTTGGTGAATTATGCAGTGATAATTAAAGAAGTATGGAAACCTTTTCTCACTTTTGCACAGGGCGATGAACCCATTGGAGCGGCCAGTCATAGCAGGTGATCCGTCAGTTGTTATGCTCACAAGCTTGTGAAGTGGGAATTGTGTGTCGTTAACAAACTCACTGAATGCATGAAAAATGTCCTCACCTCGAGTTTTCACTCTTAAAGGTAGGATTTTAAGCAGTTCTTCTTTGGCAGTCATATCTTTAAACACGATTCTAAAAAAAATGCATAACTGATGTGTCGATCACACTTGTCGAGTCATCAAACTGAAGTGAAAGGAACACATAGTCATGTATGTCTTTCTTCAGTTGTTCCACCAAATTCTCATCCATTACTTCACAACGACGCATCAGTGTTTTTGGATAGCTGAAGCTGGTTAATAGCAGACAATATTTCCGATTTATTACTGAAATTCTGAAACAACGACTCTGCTGCCTCTATAAATGCTTCTTTGAATATTTCTCCATCCTGAAAAGGTTTCTTGTGTTTCGCAAGTACACGGCTCACCCGAAATGACGCAATCGTTGCTGCTTTCGATTTTGTGCTAGTCCCTGTAAAGATAGACTGCTGAGCACTAAGTTGAGACTTAAGTTCATTGACTTTTCTCTTACGTAGTTCACTTTCAGCTGCGAAATCACTGTCATACCGCTTGTGAATAGTTTTAAAATGCCTCTCTAAATTTCCATTTTTGACGAAAGCGACACATGCATGGCAAATTAAACACACACATTTGGAATTTTTCATTGTAAAAAAATATGCCGTCTCCCACTCACTGTGAAAGTTGTAAGTTTTTTGTTTCTTGGCACTTGGTCCAGCACTCATTTTAACGGTGTTAATGCAATTGGACTGGAGACTGACCTTCACCACCGATTATTCCAAATGACTGACCCGTCACTTAAGTGACACATGCTCATAACAGCTCAACTTACCGCGGTATGAAATTTTGCCAGAAACTAAAGTTAGCAGTATCATTTTCTGTGACATTAATTAAATATCTCTCAGAATTATTAAAGTTAAACTTTGTTTTTTGTTAAATGACTGGTAAACACAAAGATAAAACAAATAAATGTTGCTACAGATAATGGAGGTGATAACATAAAGAACGCTAATATTTGGTAGTAGCGGTCGGGTCGTGTGCTCGTTAGTATTGTGAAATGTAAGGTCTCTGTTGCTAGGCTAAGCTACTGGTCATTCTGCGATCTACTAAAAATTGCTCTGCGATCTACTGGTAGATCGCGATCGACGTTTTGGCCACCCCTGAGTTAGAACGTGAGAGGGAGGCCAGAGTGAGGCTTGAAGAAAGGGTGATGCTCCTGACGGCAAAATTAGAATCCCTTGAGACTTCAGTTACGACCCCTCCTGCCTCAGTTTCTACTAATAATATAAATGGTACTAATAGCCCTTTCTCTTCCTCTAGTTCCCAACCCTTCATTCAAGTGCGTAATGGAGCCCCATTGAGAAAACCTAAGACTTGTCTACCAGTAATAACAAACAATAAGTTTTCTGTTTTAGGTTTCGAAGATGCTGATGAACCGGAAATATGACTCGTTGGCGATTCCATTGTTCGAAGGCAGCTCGAGGAATTCTGTGGGAGAAACCCTCGTCGTAGGCGCCATAACTGCTACTCTAGTGCAAGGGCGGAGGATATAACTAATAATGTTGACCAATTTACAGACGGAACCTCTGAGGACACAACGTATGTTATTCATGCCGGTACTAATAACGTTTTAAATTCTAGATTGGAAGAGCTGCTGGCTAGGTACAGGGACTTACTAGAGTGACTAAAGGAAAACTAGTAAGATTGTTTTAACAGGTATACTTCCTCGAATTATCCAACGTAACGAGTTCTACAGCAAGGCGACCTATATTAACAATAACCTAAAGTCACTTTGTCAACAGGAAGGAGTGCATTTTGCGAATTTTTGGAGCAGTTTCTACGGCAGGAGGGACGTGTTCCTCGGAGATAGCTGCGCATTTAGAAAGATTATTTCATAATACTGTCTCTTCTTTTTCAGGCTGCCGTAACTCGAACAGTCCCAGCGTAATTTCCTTAAAATTCCCTTGCGCGCGCGAAGGTATCGCAGTTACAAACAATTTGAAGGTTTTAACTTTAAATGCTCGTAGCCTACGAAATAAAATAAACGAACTTTTTTCTTTAATTGCTTGTAAAGACTATGATTTAATTGCGATAAATGAATCGTGGCTTAGCACTGAAATACGTGATTTTGTAGGGGAGTATGAAATTAGTGGTTATAGACTTTTTGTTACAAACAGAATAGGTAGGCGAGCAGGAGGTGTTATGTTGTATATCAAAGATAATATTGCGAACGTTATAGAAGTAAATCACAGAATTCCAGAACCGATATATTCGACTATAGCAGAACTTAAATTGAACGATTTCAAACTTCTTGTTGCGGTTATATATAGGCCCCTAATCAAACAGCTGATACGGACGAAGCGTTATATTGTGAACTAAAGAGAATAATAGGTAGTGAACAGGCCTTAGTTATGGGTGACTTTAATTGCGCCAACGTGAAATACGATACAATGCAGAGAGACGCGGAAGACAGAGGCGTACTTAAAGTATTTGGCACCCGGGGCGGATCCTTCCTTTGGCCACCCCCATAAATAATTTTAAAATTTAAACACAGAGAAAAATATATTATGTTTGCAAGTAGATTTTTAAACAGTACAGTACTGTCATAAGCAAATTGGAAATAAGAAAAATGCAGGACATTCAAAATTCAGTGAACATGTAATACTGCATTTTATTTTATACAAAAAACACAGGAAATCCAGTCTCAACGCTCAGCCTATTCATCAAAGGTAAATAGAGAGGATTCACAATCTCTGCTTTCGTGCCTTAATTTCTGCAACTTGATCAATGACCTCATCAAAATTCACCTTCTTTGCATATTCATGTTCAATTGAAAGTAAAGCCAGATATGTCAATCTTGTCTGACTCATGGTCGAGCGAAAGAAATTTTTTATCAATTTCAATTTGGAAAAACTTCTTTCACATGAAGCAATAGACACACAGACAGTCAAAAAGAATATCAAACACAGTGACAAGCTTGGCAAAGATTCACAAAAATCCCATTTCACAATAAACTCCAGAAACTGCAATGCTGTCCATTTCTTTGCCTCTTCAACGCTGATTTTGGCACCTTCCAAATGCCTCCGAAGTCGTCCAATTTCCACACTGATATCTTCATCAGAGAATTCATCGAAAATCCGAGTCAAATTTGGAATATACTTCCGAAGTTCTTTTTCTGTTGCAACAACCAAAGTGTTTGGCTGAATAACAGCGAAGATTGACAGAATTTGATCCATTGCCCTAGAACGAATCTCCAATTCTTGATGAAAGCTATCAAGACATCCAAACATAGCCCTTTTTACTTCCTCTGGCAATGTGAGACCAGCATCCTTTGCCATCTCTCCTGGCATCCTTTTCCGGAGCTTTACTCTCCCTCTTCTCTCCATAGAAATGTCCATTTCCTCACACTTTGTAGTTGCATAATGAATGGCCCTCTCCACAATTTCATTGGTTTGAAAACTTGTACTGGTATTTCAACTCTCTCGATGGCACCCCCCTCCTGGCTGTCACCCGGGGCGGACCGCCCCCCTCGCACCCCCTTAGTACGCCACTGGCGGAAGGTAATCGTTTAGTTAATTTTCTCGAGGATAGCTTTCTTATTTAAAAGATTGGGGAACCTACGAGGTTGGACAGTATTTTAGATTTAGTAATAACTACCGATGATATGCTAATCACGGATCTACAAGTAATAGAACTGTTAAGCAATAGCGATCACAATATGGTAGAGTTCGTCCTCTCAGTAAGTTATTCGAAACCAGCTAACTCGACTAAAATTCCTAACTTCCAGCAGGCAGACTGTTTTAAATTTCGAAATGAATTGTCACACGTCAATTGGGAAAACGTAATGGGGATCTCCAACGCAAAACTAATGTGGGAATCGTTTGAAACAGTATTTATGACTATAAATGAGGAATGTGTTATGTGTACCGTACAAGTTTAAGCGTGCGAAAGTAAATAACAAGCCCTTGTGCTTTACTTCTAGAGTAGGAGATATTATAGAGTAGAGATAGGGCTTATAGGCTACACAAGGGCAATAAAGACAATTTGTGGTTACAAAAAAACTACATATCTCTAAGGCATGAAGCGAAAAGTGTGATAAAAAAGTCCAAGTGCAAATTTGAAATCTGCATAGCTCGTGACGGCAAAGAAAACCCCAAGCGATTCTTTCAATACGTCAACAATAGGAATCCAGTAAAAAGTGTCTTGGGGCCGTTGAAAAATCCTGACGGAGAGCTAGTTTCTGAAAACAAGCAAATGGTTACCTTGCTAAGTGAATTTTTTACGTCAGTTTTTACTATAGAAGATGTAACGAATATCCCTACGGTCATAGACATAATACCTTTTGATAACGGTAATACTTTGGATAATATTGTAGTTATTGAAAGGGAGGTAATGCGCTATATTGATAAAATGAAAATGCGTAAATCACCGGGGCCGGATTCCATATATCCCATACAACAAAAAGAATTAAAAGAAAGCATTGTTGTGCCGTTAACAAAAATTTTTAATGCATCTATTTCTGATGGGTGCGTACCAGATAATTTCAAGTTAGCAAATGTAACACCTATCTTTAAGAAAGGCGATAAAGGTGCGGCGGGAAATTATAGGCCAATCAGTTTAACGTCTGTTGTAGGTAAGCTACTGGAATCAATAATTAGGGATCGGATAGTCGAACACTTGGAATTGCATAACTTGGTTAGAAATACGCAGCACGGTTTTAGGCGAAACAAATCTTGCTTAACTAATCTTTTAGAATTTTTTCAAAGCGTGGTTGAAGTTTATGAGAGTCATCGGGCAGGTGATGTAGTGTATTTAGATTTTCAAAAAGGGTTTGACACCGTACCGCACAAAAGACTCATTGAAAAAACTAAGGCTCATGGAATCAAGGGTGTAGTAATAAATTGGATAGAAGAGTGGTTGCGAGGTAGGAAACAGAGGGTGGTCGTTGATGGAGCGGAGTCGTCTTGGGTTAATGTAGCCAGCGGCGTTCCTCAGGATTCTCTATTGGGCCCCTTGCTTTTTCTTATATATACTAACGATTTAGATGTCGGCCTAGTCAGTACAGTTTCAAAGTATGCGGATGACACGAAGTTGGATGGTAGGGCGATTAATGACGAAGATAGAGGTAAAATCCAGGAAGATCTGAATAAAATCGTTGATTGGTCAGTCACATGGCAAATGAGATTTAACTTTGATAAGTGCAAAATTTTACATATAGGTTCGCGTAACGGTAATTTTGCGTATAGTATGTCAGGGAACGAGTTGGCAAGCGAAGAGCAGGAAAAAGATTTCGGAGTTATCGTCACTGATGATTTAAAAGTGGCGAAACAAAGTACAGCAGCGGCCAATAAAGCGAACAAAGTGCTAGGTTTTATAGCTCGGAATTTTGAGTACAAATCGCGCGATATTATTGTTCCTTTTTATAAATCATTAGTTAGACCCCATTTGGAGTACGCGATCCAATTTTGGAATCCACATATGCGAAAAGATATAGACAAAATCGAAAGAGTTCAAAGACGAGCAACTAAGATTATTCCGTCGCTCAGGTCAAAGTCGTACGAGGATAGGCTTAAGTAGTTAAAACTGAATACACTCGAGACTAGGAGGGGAAGGGGTGATCTAATCCAAGTTTTTAAAATTATGAATGGGTTCGATAACGTAGATAGAGATAGCGTTTTCGAAATATCTCAATATAATAGGACTAGAAATAACGGGTGTAAGTTGACAAGTAGAAGGTTCGAGACAGCAGTTGCCAAAAACTTTTTTACGCATAGATTAGTAAATAGCTGGAATAGTTTGCCGGTGGAAGTAATTAGTAGTACATCTATAAACATGTTTAAAAATCGATAAGACGCATATGTTGACAGATTAGGTATAATTTAAGGTAGTAAAATTAAGGCTTTGTGGTACGGAACCCACTTAAAATTGTAGGTCCTCTCCGCCACCACGAAGAACATGCGCAATTCACAATTATGAACACAGCTAGGTAGACCAGCCATGAGTGGATCTTAGGGTCTTTTTTGGTCTGAAACATTATAACAACATTATAACAAGCTAGCTATCCTCGAGAAAATTAACTGAACAATTACCTTCCGCGTCTCCCTGCATTGTATCGTAATCCACGTTGGCGCAATTAAAGTCACCCATAACGAAGGCGTGCTCACTACCTATTATTCTCTTTAGTTCACAATATAACACTTCGTTAAGTTCTGCTATAGTCGAATCTATCGGTTCTGGAATTCTGTGATTTACTTCTATTACGTTCGCAACATTATCTTTGATATAAGGGGTTCCAAAAAACCTTAGCCCCCCCATTTGCAGCTTACATGTTTACTTATATCGAAATAGTTTTTAGTGATTATAAAAATATATAAAATTCTTTATTTATTGCAGGTATTAAAATTACTCTAGCTGATAAAGTGATAATATAATGGCTTCTCAATTAATTGGTGATTCGGAGAGGCAACGTGTGATAGATCGCATACGAGCAATAACATTTCGGGAAGCTCGTGATGCTGGAGCTACCTTTATAACACGTTCATGGGTTACCAAAAAGTTGCGAAGAAGTGAGGACTTCGTCAAAAGAAATTGGAATAAAACTTTGGATGAATGTGAAATGGATACAACCAAATCTGGGCGCCCAAATTTGCCACTCTCTCAGGAAACAAAGGACATCATTGAAAGCAGTACGCGTAAGCGGAAAAAAGGCTGTGCTAAACTTTCTAGGCAAGGTTTAAAGTCTTGGCATGAACTTCCAAAGCCAAGAAAAACTCAACTTAACATCGATGACAGAATGTGGTTTGCCCATTATCTTGAAGATTGGGATGTGGATGATTTCATGCATTTAGCTGTCTCCGATGAATTTTTTGTTTACGTAACACGTCGGCCTAACTACCAAAATGATCGAGTGTGGGCCACAACACCAGATGAAATCGATGACAATGAACATTATCGCGCATTACTAAAAAGTCCAGACTGTGTTGGTGTGTTTGTTTTGTTCACTGCAAAGAAACTCATGTGGGTGCTGAAGCCAAATTGTCAGAATTAGGATGGACAGTATTTTCGTGATATTATTATATCCCAGCATGTCATTCCTTTTCTAAGAAACCCAAACAATGTTATGGATGTCGATCAGGTCACACTTCTGCAAGATAAGGCCCCCTGCTTCAAAGCATTAGCCACTCAACAGTTGTTGCGGAACCATGAGATCGATTTCTTTGGAAATGAAGAATGGCCAGGAAATTCTCCTGACCTGAACGTCTGTGAACACATTGATCAGTCATAAAGGACAAGGTTGAATGTCTCTTGTTTTAAGAACCTGCAGCAAATCGATTTTCGAAGGATACAATGACGCAACACATTGAAACTGTTTTAGTAAATTTGCGTAACGATCAAGATCTATTCACGTCACTTTTGGCAAGCTACCCAAAGCGAATTCAGGCTGTCTTGGAAGCCAATGGCGGGAACACCAAGTTTTAATTGTTTCTCATTAAATGCAGGATTAAATTCTCTTTTGTAAGGTATGTTTAGTTTTACTGTACCTCTAATGGTTTAGGCCATGGGCTAAGGTTTATTGGAGCCCCGACGAGGATCACTGTTGGTCCTCCTCTACCCCATCTCAGTCAGGAGGTAGTGAAGGACCTTAACACAGACCGTACAACATAACACCTCCTGCTCGCCTACCTATTCTGTTTGTAACAAAAAGTCTATAACCTCTAATTTGATACTGCCCTACAAAGTCACGTGTTTCAGTGCTGAGCCACGATTCATTTATCGCAATTAAATCATAGTCTTTACAAGCAATTAAAGAAAAAAATTCGTTTATTTTATTTCGTATGCTACGAGCATTTAAAGATAGAACCTTCAAATTGTTTGCAACTGCGATACCTTCGCGCGCGCAAGGGAATTTTAATGAAATTACGGCGGAACCGTTCGACTTACGGCAGCCTGAAAAGAAGAGACAGTATTATGAAATAGTCTTCCTAAACGCGCAGCTTCAACGTCATTAAGATGAAGTCCATCTCCGAGAAACAAGTCCCTCCTGCCGTAGAAACTGCTCCAAAAATTCGCAAAATGCACTCCTTCCTGTTGACAAAGTGACTTTAGGTTATTGTTAATTTAGGTTGCCTTGCTGTAGAACTCGTTCGTTGGATAATTCGAGGAAGTATATCTGTTAAAACAATTTTAGTTTTTTCCCTTTAGTCTAGTAAATTCCTGTACCTAGCCAGCAGCTCTTCCGATCTAGAATTTAGAACGTTTTTAGTACCGACATGAATAACATACGTTGTCTTCAGAGGTTCCGTCTGTAAAAATCAACACTATTAGTTATATCCTCCACCCTTGCACCAGGGTAGCAGTAACGGCGCCTACGACGAGGGTTTCTCCCACAAAATTCCTCGAGGTGCCCTCGAGCAATGGAATCACCAACGAGTCGTATTTCAGGTCTTAGGTTGTCTCAATGGAGCTCCATTATGCACTTGCATGAAGTGTCGGGAACTAGGGGAAGAGAGAGGGCTATTGGTATTATTTATATCATTAGTAGAAACTGAGGCAGGAGGGGCTGTGACTGAAGAATAACTCCTCTCTGAAGGCCCAAGAGATTCTAACTTTGCCGTCAGGAGCACCACCATTTCTTCAAGCCTCACTCTGGCCTCTCTCTCACGCTCTAGCTCGTTCCTCAGCAATTCCATGTTTGAGCACCACCTGCAAATTAACTGATCATTATTATTAACCAAAATAAATGCGTAAGCGGCAAACTTTCCTTTACAGCGACTGCAAGTACTTGACGGTGGTGCCATGCTATTAACTAATTAAAAAACGAGCATTTGGAAATTAATATCGAGTTAATAATTAATAGTAATCTAATAACGACGTAAGTCTCCTAGAATAAGTAAGGAGCAATTAATAAATAAAACGTAAGTCTACCGCGTGCTTATTGTGACGTCACCTGCGCAAGCCCCCGAAAAATGTTCTTCAAACGCAGAAACAGGTTCCTGTAACCCAAATTTATACTAAATGAATATATACTTAATTAAGCTACCGATGAAGGTTCTGGAAAAGAAAAAGTATTAATAAAGATAGATAAAAAAAAGGAGAAAAACTTATCTGTCCACAATTCGACCGACTTTTTTTCCTTTTTCCTTTTTTTCCCACGGACGGTGACCATACCCTACCTGATAATCCTCACTAAGGCAAAAATCAACCTTACTAGACCACGTTTTGGACTTTTATCCTCTCGAAGGAAAACAAACAAGGCAAGCCATGTGCACTCGCCTTGGTTTAATCAAATAATACAGTAATAAATAAAGTCAATAAATAAAATATATTTGTTTATGAATAATTAATAACAGGAGGTAATTTAGTTAAGAAAGCACCAAACACTTATTTTTTTAAAGTTTTTGAAGACACTTCGAATAAAACCACTTATTCAATTGGTAATACTGGACACTCGATATAACACGTCTGTTCACAAGGAAAGACCACTAATTCGTCGAATATCAGTTAGATAGAGTGAAAGATATACTTTCCAACAAGATGGATCCCCTGCTCACAGAGCACGCCAAACTGTCACATTCCTTGAGAAGGAAACACCGGATTTTATCGAACCCAATATGTGGCCGGCTAGTAACCCCGATCTTTCACCCTAAGATTATGGTGTTTGGAAAGCCCTGAAATCCAAAGTTTACATCCCTGGTACCAATATAAAAGATATAGATGAGCTACGCGAAAGAATTCTGCTCGGCTGGGAGAAGGTGTCTCAACGATATGTAAACAGGTGTATTGATCAGTGACGTCCACGTTTGGAGGCCTGCGTTCAGAGCAGGAAGGGGGACACATCGAGCAACTCAATTAAGACGAACAACATGCTAAGGTAAGCATCTGTGAAGTTTGGGAGCTTAGTCCCCTTATTTTTTTTAATATAACAGTTTACCTCTAAGGGATCACTTTTTTTACTCACCTTGTATATAGATCGAGAACGGCAATCACATTAAATCACATTTCACAAATTAGTTTTTAAATTATGTAATTATTAATTATTTGTACTCATTTCAATTGTGGTTCCTTCCGCTGGATCATTCTGTTCGACGTCACAAATGTCTGCAATAGCCTGTGCTGAAAGTAATTCGTTCCGATCGGCTGCTGCGAAGATCAGCCTAGTGGCTTCAGCCCTGAAGGAAGGCAGGATAAAATCATTCTTTCGTGTGTATATATATATATATATATATATATATATATATATATATATATATATATATATATGTGTGTGTGTGTGTGTGTGCGTGTGTTTGACTTACCCAAGATCTCCAGCTTCATATAAGTCTGTTAAGCAATAGAGTTCTGACTGACTGACTGTGTCCATGACGGCTAGTAATGCGTGGTTATTCACGGGAAAAATATCAGCTAATATGGTGCCGAGCTGAAAATGCCCCATTTTATATGTGACTGCGCTGCCCCATTTCGAGTGACGAATAGCTGTACTAGGGTGGATCACTTTTCACTTTTTTAAAAACATTATAGCTGGTCAAAGTTTTTCCCATGATGTGGTTCAGTGAAAGTACACTGACACCATTTTTACCAAAATCGATCAATATTTAGGGGTCGCGCATCGACCTTGAAAATTTCAATTTTGGAAATTTGGCCAAATTGACAATTTTTTACTGAATAAAGATAAATCATCAAATGACCATATTTTCTGAATCCTCTCAGTGAAAGAAATCCTCTCAGATACTTACCAAGTTGATCGGACAAGTGGTTTAGAAGTTACACTCACCTAGAAATAACATTAAAATTTAAAATACCATATTTGTCCCCCGTTATGGACCTAATCATAGCATCAGTAGCTGGCGCATCCTAAAATCCCAATTACACACACGCTATGTCTATGACCAATATTTTTACTAATCACAGTTTGCTTTTTACAGATCAACTGTGTCAATTGATTCTTGTTTGATAAGTCTAGACTTTAGTACAATGGATAAACTGTTAACAACCAGGAGTGGGAAGACTCTGAAAGTTATTTATTCTGGAAAAGAGAAAGCAGCAACAACAGCACCACCTTCTCTAAGGTCAGCCACGGACGTCTTCTTAATTGGTCAGCCATCTTCCTCGATCGGTGGTGCCAAATTGCCAACCACCCATCAAGTCCTCCAGTACTTCTTCTATGCCAAGAAGGAAACTACTGACAGGAAGGCCGCCGTAAAAGACACGGTGGCCAATGTTCTGGCATTTTGGAACATGGCACGTATAAAGACGATCACGAGGCGTAACTGCGAAAGAAAACTGGAGTTACTGTGGGAAGAGTGGCGCTCGCTGCAGAAGAACAAGATGAGAGACAGTGACGCGGGAAAAGGCAGGGAGAAGTTTTCAGAAAATCTGAACAAGCTCTGGGACATCGGAGCCCGATGCTATTGAAGAGATACAGAAAAGTCGACTGCTCTCAGACAACAACAAACAAGAAGATATTAAATTTTATGAGGATCAACGGGGCCTGCGCCAGGCAACAATGAGTGGGAATGATAAAGTGTTCGTTGTCAAGAGAAAACAGCAACTCTCAAGACAACAATCTCGTGATGAGCCAGGCACCTCAAAAACGAAATTAGGAACCGAAGCTGAGAGCGACGATGAATCTATAGAAAGCAGATCATCGAGCAACTCCGAATCACAGCTAGAACCACCATACCGACAGCCGAGAGAATCAACTGTATCAATCAGCCTTCCTCACCGCATCCTCAATGCACCGGCTGTTATTGAAGTGGCTGATCGCTTCCGGATGTCCAATAATCAGGTGTGTATATATCAGAGCTGGGCACTTCCGCAAACCGCAAATTCCGCAATTGCGGAAGTATGTTTTTCGTTTGCGGATTTGCGTTTGCGGCAAAGTCATCGCAAATTAGTGAATTTGCGTTGCGGAACTAAGACCGCAAACGCAAATCTTTCCGCAAATTTCCCACGTGGCCACTGGCCAAGCCCGCTAGTGCTGTGACGCTGCTGTCACTGGAGAGGGAGACCAGCAACAGCAACTCCAATCGCCTCTCCAACAAGTTGGCGAAAGAGTTGGACAGTTGGTCCTCTGACAAGGAGAAGAACAAGGAGCTGGAGCAGAGCATGTTCCCCAAACTTCACCGCAACGCCTGGGTTCATGTTTTCCTCAAGTATAACACGGCCATCCCCAGCTCTGCGGCCGTGGAGAGACTGTTCTCCCAGGGGTCAGATATAATGAAGCCCAAAAGGGCCAGCCTGACCTCTGACAACTTCGAACGTCTCGTGTTCATGAAGGGGAACATGGACTTATTAAAACTGGATTTGGCTCAGTTACTGGAGGAGGACGACTGAACTTGTTGACAAAGCCAGAGGCGTACACTTGTAGAGGCTAGAGGGGTTGAGTTGTACAGTGAGTTCAAGTTGTGTAGTCACAGTGTTAACTTAATTTAACTTGTGTAATGTAATGTGTGTACAGTTACTACAGTTACAGTACAGTCTTCTCTAACGTGTCTAAGTCTCAAAATTTATGAAATTCAAATGATTAAATTTATATTTAATTTATTTACTATTTACTTGCAGGAGGTGTTTTTGTTCAATATAATATATCAATATATGTAGTATTTTTATTTCTTCTACAATAGTGATTTATTGTAATAAATTATTTAGCCTTGTTTTTAATAAAAACAAGGCTAAAACATTAAACATTAAAAAGATATAAAAACTTTTTATACCTCTTTAATGTTTTGGATACTTTTTATAGTTAAAATTGCGATTGCGGAATTTGCGGTTTGCGGAAGTGCAAAATACTGTAAAAATTGGAAATATGGTTTGCGTTTGCGGATTTGCGTTTGCGGCACCAAAAATGGCAAGCAGTTTGCGGATTTGCGATTGCGGAAGTGATTTTGAGTTTGCGGTGCCCAGCTCTGGTATATATCAGTAATGATCTTTCCTTGACAAAGATATAATAGACGTAACGACGGAAAATTTAGTGATTATTTTGTCACATAAAAACCATACGCATCCTTGTCAATTTCCTTTCAATTTCGCACATAGGTGGCAAGTGTCGTGGCGGCAGTCCTACGTTCGGCAGATCCGCCCGCAGACCTGGACAAATTCAGTATCTCGAAGGACACGTCTCGCCGTGGAAGAGTGGCACATCGTTGTGAAGTGTCGACAGCTGTGCAGAAATCCTTCGTATCTCCGAGGCATGCTGTCGTCCACTGGGACGGTAAAGCAATCAAGGTCAGTTTTGCCCTCACCGTGGACGACAGTGAATTGACATGTTCCAGTGACGACAGTGGATTGATATATTCCAGTGGACGATAATGGATTGGCATGTATGACATACGTTTCAGGACTCTCTTGGATCATTGGAGCACTGCCAGGCGATTCTCATCTCCGGAGCTCCCCAATGCACAGAAGGAAAGTTGCTGGCCGTTCCGACTGTTGCTGACGGCACCGGTCTGTCCCAGGCCCAGGCGACCTTTCGTGCTCTCAAAGACTGGGGATGCGAGAACAACGTGATTGGACTGTGCTTCGACACAACTTCCTCCAATACGGGGAGGGTGCAGGGTGCGGTGGTCCGGCTGGAGAACATGCTTGGTAAACCGCTCTTCCAGCTGGGCTGTCGCCATGACATTATGGAGCTCATCGTGGGGGCAGTGGTCATCACCGCGTTTGGAAGAACCACAGCACCAACTGAACCTTTGTTCCAGTATCTGAGGAGAAGGTGAATTTCAAGTCTAAGGCGCATTTGTTTTCTCCAATGATTTTTTGCCTTCAGAGCAATTGAGATATCAGCGTCCTTCTACTAATGATGTTAATAGCAGTCGAAAAGGGAAACTTCAGTCGTTTTCATGCAATATTTTCATAACTCCCCTTTCAGGTGGGACAAGCTCGACCTCTCGACTTATCGCGAGCTGGAGATCGAGCATTTGGCGGAGGTGACGTGGCTGATGGAGCTCCGAGATAAGGCAGTCAAGTTCCTCGGCACCGCTTCTGGTCTTCAGAGAAGACTACCGAGAAGTGGCGGAGATTACACTCCTGGTACTCGGGGCCCCAGCCACGTCGTGGCACACACACTCATGCGCCCAGGAGCCTACCATCATGCGAGGTGGATGGCCAAGGTTGGTATTTTGAATTAGAAGTTAAATATTGTATTGTCTTCTGCAAACAGCCATTTGAAGTCCCTACCAGAAAAAAATAAGATAAATAATTTACCATTAAACAAACTTATATGGAGTGGTATCGGTATTTATACATCACAGTGCGTATTCGTTTCAGATCATCTACTACACGAAGCTCCTGATGTTCAGCGGTCAGCTGGAGTTCGACGACGAGCTGGTACAGAAACTTCAGAGAGTGGTACTATTTACTGCACTCCTCTACGCACCTGCCTGGCTGGCGGCTTCTGTCGCAGCTGATGCCCCGCTGAATGACCTTGTGAATGACACTGTGAAGCACGAGATGGCAAAGAAGCTGTGCCGCCTCGCTGTGCCCGAGGACTTCACGTATGACAACGTCTCGGTTGATGACACGACGCGCCTTCCGGACCTGATCGATGAGTCATCGTGGTTCGCGTTCACAGGCCTGCAGGTGTGCGCGTCTACCTGGCTCACTCTGCCGGTGAATAAGTGGGATCAAGATAAGAACCACTGTGATCTGAAGAATGTCATCTCGCATCTGAAAGTTACCAACGACGTGGCAGAGAGAGGGATAAAACTGATAGAAGATTACGCAAACACTGTCACAAAAGACGAGTCACAGCTGCAGGGTCTTCTTCAGCTCGTGGAAAAGAGCCGGAAAGAACTCGGTGACTTCAAGAAGTCGTCACTTGCCAAGTTGACGTAGCGCAGAGGGAAAGGGAGTTAGCAGAGAGAGTACATGGCGCACGCCTTAAGATGACGTGTGTTCTAACCACGATTCATACAATTTTTGAACCTAGTTAGGGGCACCGGAGTAAGTGCCTTTAGTGATATCGGTAAACCGTTTTAATACAAAATACATTTGATCTTTCCTTATTCGTTTTATCTTATCCTAAAAGGCAGACAATGGCAGACAGCATATGGAGGTACGGGGACAAATACGGTATTTTAAATTTTAATGCTATCTCAAGGTGAGTATAACTTCTAAACCACTTGTCCTATCAACTTGGTAAGTATCTGACAGGATTTCTTTCACTAAGAGGATTCAGAAAATATGGTCATTTGATGATTTATCTTTATTCAGTAAAAAATTGTCAATTTGGCCAAATTTCCAAAATTGAAATTTTCAAGGTCGATGCGCGACCCCTAAATATTGATCGATTTTGGTAAAAATGGTGTCAGTGTACTTCTACTGAACCAGATCATGGGAAAAACTTTGACCAGCTATAATTTTAAAAAAAAAGTGAAAAGTGATCCACCCTACCGGTGTACACCAATCACAAGCTTGCTGACTTCCTGATTGGACAGTGATACCTAAGTGGGCGTTTATAATTTTCTACGATAGTCAACTCTGCGCATGCGCAGGACGGATAGATAGATAGATAGATAGATAGATAGAGAGAGAGAGAGAGAGAGAGAGAGAGAGAGAGAGAGAGAGAGAGAGAGAGAGAGAGAATGAAAATAAAAAGGTTTATTGGAAGACTATAGTCCATATGACAAATATTATTAATACAATGGCAATTTACATACTAAGGATAGAAATATATACAATTGATTAGAAATAATAACGATAATAATGGTGAACTATGTGTGTTCTGTTACAAAAGGGCAGAGAAAGAGAAATTGAAAAACACAAAAATATGGTGAATACCTTTTTAAGCTTTTATTTATATAAATTTAATGAGATGACTATGGTGTAGGAATTCTTCCGCACTTCAAAGGTTGTGCCGAATATTGGAATCCGAACCCCGCCCCACCAGCAGCCCAGCGTCTTAACCACAAGGCCACCTATTTATATACTAACCACTTTCTTTATTGTGTGGAAGGATGACCAACCGGGTGTTGCAGCGGGCCGCCCGCCGTCACCGGGTCTCGACCCCGAACCGATGGATCTGTAGTCAGCGACGCTAACCACTACACCACCGAGGTTTTTTCATATGAACTTAGCGATATGCATACAGCACCCAAGGCTCATTCGATTCATTATTCTCTGGAGTGTATTCGCTTTCATTTTTAAAAGTCTGTGCCCTGGGGTCCACCATACAATTACAGCTCAGAACCAATGCTGCTTAAAACTCACTGATATGTGGGGAGCGGTGTTACAGCACTGTGTGTGTGTCCTGAGGCTGATCTGAAGATTTCAAAATGTGTGTGATAATAATAATATTAATTAATGGTGTAGAAATTTAGCATGGTTTTTCACAAAAAAAGATTGTTAAACTAAAAAATAATAATGATAATAATAATAATATTAATAATAACAATAAGAAATGATAATAAGAAAGAGAGAGAGAGAGAGAGAGAGAGAGAGAGGAGAGAGAGAGGAGAGAGAGAGAGAGAAAATTAATGAAAATCTATAATTGCTAGCCTAGCCTATTCAGCTAGCTAATGTTAAGAACTTTTATAAAGAATGCTTAAAATATTTATTTATTTTGGGTTTATAAACTGATCATTAAATTCCTAGAGGCTGAAGGAGTTACTATATTAAATGATTCGCGGTAAATTCATCGCGGTAAATTCATCGCGAGTAATTACATCGCGGTAAATACATCGCCTGGTAAATACATCGTCTGGTAAATACATCGTCTGGTAAATACATCGCCTGGTAAATACATCGCCTGGTAAATACATCGCCATACATTATTTAAAGGTGATAGTAATAAATATATAAACATTCACATATTTTGTTTAATTTACGATGAATGTATAGTTTGTTTCGTTGAATTTGGTTTCTGTACTTGTGATATTCAAATGTTTTAGATTAATGCTGGAGGGGAATGGGTTGCTTTAATTAGGCTTAGTTAGGTTAATTTAAATTAAAAATTAGCAATCGACAATAAGTGCAATTAATTTCATTAACAATGAAAAGGAAATTCAAAGACAAAAAATTATTAATATCAAATTTACTCAATATATACTGTACATGGAAAAAGAAATCAAAGTTACTTTTAAAAATAGAATCACTAATAAAATAATAAATGTAATTTTACACACAATTTAACAAAATATAATAAGAAATCGACAATAAGTGCAATTAATTTCATTAACAATGGAAAAGAAATTCAAAGACAAAAAATTATTAATATCAAATTTATTCAATATATACTGTACATGGAAAAAGAAATCAAAGTTACTTTTGAAAATAGAATCACCAATAAAATAATAAATGTAATTTATTTCATTAGCAATGTAAAAAAATTCAAAGTAAAAAGATGACACTATTTTAAATTGGAGGAAGGAAGAAACATTCTAAAAAGACATTAATCTAAAACATTTGAATATCACAAGTACAGAAACCAAATTCAACGAAACAAACTATACATTCATCGTAAATTAAACAAAATATGTGAATGTTTATATATTTATTACTATCACCTTTAAATAATGTATGGCGATGTGTTTACCAGGCGATGTATTTACCAGGCGATGTATTTACCAGACGATGTATTTACCAGACGATGTATTTACCAGGCGATGTATTTACCAGACGATGTATTTACCAGGCGATGTATTTACCGCGATGTAATTACTCGCGATGAATTTACCGCGATGAATTTACCGGACACCATAGACAGAACTATGCCAGCACTTAAAAATTAAACCAAACCAAAATAATCACGCATGGAAATTGTATAAGAAATATAAATAAACCATACAAATAAGTATAAATTATAATATGAATCAAGATTTGTATCGAAAATATAAGACAATGATTTCTAAGATTTATATAATATTATAGGTAATGACTTTCCATAGTATACAAACGTTTTTCATATGTGATGTATAAGAGATGTTGCCATTTCATTTTTTATAATAGTGAGCGATCGACTTATCAGGCTAAATATTAATGCTTTAATATTTGGTTCAGACGCTCCTTGAATATTACAGCAATGCTTTTCTACTTTTCTTCGAGCTAAACTCTTCAATTAATTGAGAATAATCTAATGAATTTGTTATATCGTTTTCTATTGATAACATAGCTAATGATTGCAATCTCGCTTGAGACATGGTGGAACGCAAATATGTTTTAATAAGTTTGAGACGCGAGAAACTTCTTTCAGCCGAAGCAACAGTAACTGGGATGGTTAATACTATTCGAAGTGCAACATAAACATTAGGATAAATCTCACTTAGTTGTTTTTGCACTATATAAACATGGGCATTTCCGAGATCTGTTTTCTCAGGTATAAACCTGCAAAGTACTTTAAGTTCTTCATAGAGTTCTAAATCATTAATATCACTTGAACAGAACGCGCAAAACAGCTTGAGCGAGGCCCCCTTTGGCGCGAGGCCCTAGGCCAGAGCTTTCCAAACAGTGTGTCGCGACACATTAGTGTTTTTTGTATTTTGAAAATTTTGATTTTTCTATCAACAAAATCGGCTACAAGATAAACCACCTACTGAAAAATTATCTAATATTTGATATTTGATAACAAAAATTAATTAATGTGTCGTGAAAATTTTTATGCTTAGATAGTGTGTCGCCAACGAGAAAAGTTTGGAAAGCTCTGCCCTAGGCGATCGCCTAGTTCGCCTATAGCTAAATCCGGGCCTGTACATATATATAAGATAGAGAAAGAGATAGTATTATAATAAATACGATAATAAACAATAACAAGAGAGAGAGAGAGAGAGAGAGAGAGAGAGAGATCCGTCTCTGATCCTTTTTTATTTTGTCTTCGCGCTAATTTCAACCTTTATCCGTACCCGTATCTGGCAGAGTGTCTTGATAACGGAGGAAAATGTTTTCTTTTTAAACTCGATTTACTTCATGGGTTAACATCTATTTCGTTAATGTATATATACATTCCTTCTAATTACCAAAAATGAAATTCTCAAGTTAGTCCATTTTTCTTCGCGTCCTATGTCAACCTTTATCTGTCTCTGGCCGAGAGTGTTTTGATAACAGAAGGAAATGCTTTCATTTTAATCTCGAATTACTTCATCGAGTAATATATATATATATATATATATATATATATATATATATATATATATGTATATATATATATATATATATATATCACCATGGGCCTCACTCTTCCAAATGCCGTAATTCTTCTACATACTCGCAGAAACCAATGCCCCAAGGGGGCACCTCCCGCATGCCGTAACATTATATACATTCAACTGCAAAGAACACGCAGTATAAATAACATAAAGAACGACGCTTGTATAGGAGATATTCCGCGCAAGACGAGAGAGAGAGAACGAAACAAATGAAAAAATGAGGTAACCACCCAGGAATCGAACCCGGGATCTTCCGATTGCCGGTCAGATGCGATACCATTACACCATGGGCCTCACTCTTCCAAATGCCGTAATTCTTCTACATACTCGCAGAAACCAATGCCCCAAGGGGGCACCTCCCGCATGCCGTAACATTATATACATTCAACAAATGTATATAACAATGTATATAATGTTACGGCATGCGGGAGGTGCCCCCTTGGGGCATTGGTTTCTGCGAGTATGTAGAAGAATTACGGCATTTGGAAGAGTGAGGCCCATGGTGTAATGGTATCGCATCTGACCGGCAATATATATATATATATATATATATATATATATATACTGTATATATATAAATAATGTGTAGATGTGTAATTAAAAATGTACAAAAAGCTCAAAACCGTATTACACTTTAAGACTGCTTTCCGTCGTAGTGGTGACTAATATAATAATGAGGTGATGATGATGATGTGATACTATTAAGAAAAAAAACATGAAATTTAATGGGAATTTACAGATCTCAATTGAAATTCCCATTATATATATATATATATATATATATATATATGTATAGAAACGACGTAAGTATAGAGGAGTGTTCTGCACACGAGGAAGAGAAATAACAAACAAATGAAAAATAAGGCACCCGCCCGGGAATCGAACCCAGGATCTTCCAATTGCCGGTCAGACGTGCTAACCACTACACCACGGAGCCACGATAGTCAGAAGTTGTAATTCTCCTACATAGGGCAGAAACCAATGCCTTGAGAGGGCACCCTCGCAAATCGTGAATATGTACATTTAACTGCAATGACCGCGCAGTATATTAACGTATAGAAACGACGTAAGTATAGAGGAGTGTTCTGCACACGAGGAAGAGAAATAACAAACAAATGAAAAATAAGGCACCCGCCCGGGAATCGAACCCAGGATCTTCCAATTGCCGGTCAGACGTGCTAACCACTACACCAAGGCATTGGTTTCTGCCCTATGTAGGAGAATTACAACTTCTGACTATCGTGGCTCCGTGGTGTAGTAGTTAGCACGTCTCACCGGCAATTGGAAGATCCTGGGTTCGATTCCCGGGCGGGTGCCTTATTTTTCATTTGTTTGTTATTTCTCTTCCTCGTGTGCAGAACACTCCTCTATACTTACGTCGTTTCTATACGTTAATATACTGCGCGGTCATTGCAGTTATATATATATATATATATATACAAACCAATTAGTGTGTGGTTTTAATTCGGGCCATCATGAATTATTTCCTATATATTTTCGAATAAATTAATTTATTTCCAATAATTCTACCAAATAAGCAAAATGATATAGTTGTTTTATTTTTCTATTAATAATAACAAATCTTAATTATATTGACGTTTGTGGTCAGGGGTTCGATGAGGGAGCGAAGAGGCAGGTAGTTGGTGCGTTCTTAAAGGTCATGCTGGTCTCCCGCGCCCAGTCCTCAAAACAATAAAAAATTTCAGGGTTAGGAGCGTTCGCTATAAGTCCAAAACAAACAGTTAATTTACATGTCGTTATTGGGAACGTACTATATATATATATATTAAGGTCATGTGGCTATTTCTAAAGCAAACGTTTAAATCACAGTTATAATTAGAAGGAGTAATCGTGCATTTATCCTTTCATCCTTTCTGATTATGCATAAGAGTCCGCCTAAAGGCCAAATTAAATAAAAAGTCGAGCTTCACAATTATTCAGGGCTATTCAATGTTTCAGCAGGAAGTCTTTTGGTGGTCCTATCTAATTCGGCATATTATTATTGTGTATATATAATTTAGACGTGTGGCTGAATAAACCATTATTTTGTTGTAGTGATTCCCCTTGTTTTTCAATTTATTATTTACTTTACTTTAATTTCTCTTATCAATGCTCTTTCTTCCCATTCCACTCGCTTCACTGTGCTTTATAAACACGCGGGCAGACGCTTGAGCCGGTGGGCGCCATTTACTTTCGACCCCACAAGGTAGAATCGGGGAATAAATTACACACTTTTTATTTACTATTTACTAACTTTATTTATGCCGAAATACTTTAAACTAACGGGGTAATGCGAGGGTGGAATTAGCGTTAACATTTAATCGGGGAGAGAGAGACAATTAATTATTTTAAATAAACAATAACATACTAAATACGAAAAACAACCCAACCAGGACACATCCTGCCGGAAGACTGCCTTGGGCATTTCACTGTTTCTCTAGACCCATTTAGAGGTGTTGCCAACTTGCACTTTATATTCTTAATTTCAAACAAACCATTATCATTTTCTTATTAAACATTATTTTCTTCTTTATTAAACAAACATTATTAAATTCTTATAAACAAAACATTTAATTCTTATTAGACATTATTATCTTATCTTTGTTAAAAAACCGATACACTACACTCGCATCACCCCCTTCAAAAAACGTTTTCACTTGAAAAACTTATTTATTTAATTTATTTTCTTTTAACAAATTTATTTATTTACTCAACAAATTATTTATTTTTCAGTTTTTTTTTCTTTAACAAGTTCGAAGTTACAAGACAAGAAATCATTTCAATGACAAATTCCACACATCAGATATTTTGTATCATTTCATAAAAATCGAAAAAAAAATTCACGTTTGCATAAAAATAACATTGCACACTAATACTCAAATTTACAACTTGTAACAAAGCCGTTACGTGAAAAATAAAGGATAATTTTTTTAACACTGGTTACAACAAATTTCAAGTTCACAATCTATTCCAGCGATTCCTCATCAAAGATCACTTTACATTCGAAACATATTCATAGAGTTACATAGTTATTATCAGGGCAACATAGAAAGAACAACAACATGTTTACAAAAAATACTGACCAGAGCGCACATACTATACATGAAACAAAACAAATTTGGGCAATCATCACACCCTTTCACTTATAATTTCATTACATAATAATCAGTGTACAGTAATTTCTGGACGTTGTTTAGATAACAATCCGCAAAGCTGACAACGGACTTCTTAAATTTTCAATCGCAACTCTCCTGTTCACTTCGCTAAAATGCAAGAGGTTGCATCACCATGCAACAGATTAGCACGCTTGAGGTTCCGCTCTCTCTCCAAAAAGTGGCGAAAAAAAAAAAGAGTCGTCCAATTCAAAGAGGATCAGGGAATGGAGATATGCTGAAAGTGGAACCACGCACAGGAATTGGACGGGATTTGCAATTCCAGAAGTCGAAGAAACTCGCCTCTCTCATTTCAACTTTTGTCGGTGAATGTTCCTAAATCCAGCTGAAAGACTCCCTACATGGTATTAATCAAACGATCACCTCGCCGTAGGTGGTTTTACAACGAACCTACTGTATGCCTATATGGACAGTAAAGCCTTAGACACTCGTTCAAACACTCGTGGTTTGCCTACCGAGTGCTAAACACATATTGAGTGAAGCATCGAGCAGCGGGACCAGGACTGCCCGAAAAATACCAGTAGACCACTTCGACCGAAACTGTCCTGCACTAAGTCGATGCGCATTCGGTTTCATTTCTCTCTCTCTCTCTCTCTCTCTCTTCTCTCTCTTTGCTCTGGCCAAATTTACGGAAAAATATGACAAGTTTCCACAGAATTTCGCAAAAATTTAATCACGCCCTAGCTACCAATAAGGTCACTTGTGGCAGTTACATCGAAGAAGATAATAAAAAAATCATCAAACGCAACGAAACAATACTGCATAATGTAAATATAAAAGCGCCCATACATAGTAACCGTTATTATAATTTAAAAAAATACTATTATTCAAACTACCTTCAGAAATCACATCGATACATCTAAATACAAAAGACAAAAATGAAAACCAGAAATTTCACGTCATCAATTCCAGATAACAGTGATCCATCTTACACTTTGTAGGGAGCGGACATAGATACCACAAAAACGTTACTGGCAATCTAAAATACTTCATTTCCGGTCAGCAATCAATCTAGAGCTCTAACTGCACGAGTAAACCCAAATGAAGCTTAAAAAAATAACAGTTTCCAACAATCATTAAATAACAAAAATTTAAATATTAATACCGAAAATTAATTTAATACATTAATTCCAACCTGAAACGCTAAATTTCAGGAAAAAAAACTCGTAATTCACAAATTACATCTGAGAGGCACTCTCTCCTTCAACACGAAACCCAGCATGGTTTGTAAATCACAGGAATTCCAGTAATTTACCGTTTCCAAGTGAAACTAAATACTAAGAACAGATATTATGAACCCAAAAATACAGCGTAACCTATTACGTAAACAAAAATTAAAATAAATCACTGCATAATGAAGAGAGTGTTCACTTTTTGTTGTAAGCGAACCTCTATAAAAGTATCTCTAACCGAATCAAACTGCACTATATCATGAAATAATTTTGTAATATTTTCTATGCAAACGCGCGAACGTAAAAAAAACATTTTTCATTATTTATACCCAAATTAAAATTTTAAGCAGACACATTCGTCACCATAAAATCTAATTTCAGAATGAACAAAATTTAATCAGCCTATTCATATAAAATATCACTTGAAATTTTCATTAAAGCTTATGAAAGAATGAAAAAAAAAAAAAAAGACAAAAAAAATCAGCCAACCTATAAAATAAAAATGAATGAATATATAAAAAATAAAAAAATGGATTTAATTTACCAAAAGAATTTACTAAAACAATTCCTGCATTTCAAATAAACAAATTTTTATCTTTTTATAACAAATTTAGCTTACGTTGAGATCTCACACAATTTACATACGGCAAGCAAATAAACTCAAGCAGTCCGAATCGACCCATTATAAATTAGTGTCTTTAACATTTATTTTTCGACTTTAAACTTAAACTTACAATTACCTACCTTAAAATTATAAAGCGACCTTAAAATTAAATACATATGATATTCATGTGTAGGCTTGAATCCTTACTATATACATCCAGTCAAAGAATAACCGTAAAACCTGCCTACTAGATACTGGAAAATTTTGTTACTTGTTTACTCTTTTACAATTCGCTACTATATATACACACACCTAGAAATGCGTTACATATACGATCCAACCTTTTAAAGCTTACCGTATAAAAAAATGCATGTCACAATTTCATTACAACTAAAATAACTTAATCCATATAAGAAATGTAAGATTTATTTACTAATTATTATTATTATTATTATCATCATCACAATTTTTATTAATTCCCAAAATATAAACAAAAAGTTTTTAAACACAAAATAGGTAGGCTATATAAAAAGCAATAAAAGTTGAAGAGAAAAAAAGAAATGAACCATCGGACGGGATTTCTAAATTTTAAATAAGTCTCTCTCCACGAGTTAAGAAAACGAAATCTGAAGAAAACGGAATGAGAAGGGCACTATGAGAAGAAAAAAAAACGATTGAAGAATTTTCACTCAAAAAGAGTCGAACGGTTGAAACAGGGCTGACTCCATAAAAAGAAAAACAACGACTTGCAAATTTTGACTCAAACCGAGGCGAACGGTGGAAACAGTCTGACTCCGATAAGATTTCGAAAATGGCCCGCGCCATATTGAATTATAGTTACAACGAAATTTTAAGGAATGGGAATCGGAATGGGGCACGCCCAAAGTGTGTTTACTGTTTGCAGCAGAGGTACACAATTGATTCTACTGTTTAATTTACCGAAACAAAATAACTACTAATTTTATAAATACTATAAAACGGGTAGCAATGTAATTTAGCCGAAATATAAGACACGTACAGAGGACGTGAGAATGCCCTTCTTTTGAATTTAATAGGGACCACCGCTTAGCCACCAAAAATGTAGTGATCAATAAATACAAAATTTCTTTCCTTCTTATTTACAATTTATTATTTACTTTACTTTATTCAATTTCTTTAATCATTACTCTTTCTTCCCTTTACACTCGCTTCACTGTGCTTTATAAACACGCGGGCAGACGCTTGAGCCGGTGGGCGCCATTTACTTTCGACCCCATAAAGGAGGACCGGGAATAAATTACACACTTTTTATTTACTATTTACTGACTTTATTTATGCTGAAATACTTTAAACTAACGGGGTAATGCGAGGGTGGAATTAGCGTTAACAATTAATCGGGGAGAGAGAGACAATTAAATATTTTAAATAAACAATAACATACTAAATACGAAAAACAACCCAACCAGGACACATCCTGCCCGAAGACTGCCTTGGGCATTTCACTGTTTCTCTAGACCCATTTAGAGGTGTTGCCAACTTGCACTTTATATTCTTAATTTCAAACAAACCATTATCATTTTCTTATTAAACATTATTTTCTTCTTTATTAAACAAACATTATTAAATTCTTATAAACGAAACACTTAATTCTTATTAGACATTATTATCTCATCTTTATTAAAAACCGAAACTACATTGTAGTTAAAAACTTATTTATTTGTCTGAATATCAACATGAAAGTTGAACATTAATTAGTATGTATTTTTTTTTAATTTTAAACGTAAATTCAATGAAAATCGAATGAGTTATTCATAAATTGTATTAAGGGAGGACTTTTGGAGCGCTAAGTGTTTTAAAAGTCTCTTGATTGGTTTTATTCGCGAGATATTAAAGCCGTTTGAAGGAATAAACTCATTTTAGTTTAAATTTTTTTTTTTACTTTTGAAGTTGTAAATCGTATTAGCCCCTTTAAAGGAAAATCTTTAACAAGTGGAAAGGCAAATAACAAATATCCTGCGAATGCTTGGCCGTAAGATAGATATGGGACTTAAATTTAATGACATGTCTAAGTAGACAGCACCGCAGAGATTTGCTTCTGGTATACGGGGTAGAGAGAGAGAGAGAGAGAGAGAAAGAGAGAGTACAAGGAGTTACAAGGAAAAGAAGTACCTCAAAAGGCCTTGCCGCCATTACCGAGGAGGTACCAATGGCAACGGGTGCCAGGGAAAATTTTCTACACCCTCAAATAGTGTGCAAGATTTGGTCTAACCTTTTCTTGAACTGATCCACAGAGGAACTGTTCACAACTGCACAGCATACTCCAGGTGCGGCCGAACCAGGGAATTGTACAGAGAGAGCACACTCTCCTTGTTCCGAAATTGAAATTGCCTCCTCATATAACCCAAAAGCTTCTGGGCTTTCTTTTCCACCTCTACGCACTGTTTCGTAAACTTAAGGTCGCTGCTAATTAGCACACCCAAGATCTTTTCCAAATCAGTGGCCTCGATATTACTCCCCAACATCAAGTAGTCCGACTTGGGATTGGCGTAGCCAATGTGCATCACTTTGCATTTACTCAAGTTAAACGGCAGTTGCCATTTTTCGGACCACTCTCCTATCCTACCAAGGTCCGCACGCAGTTTCTCGATCGCTTCGGGCGTCCCAACATTGTCCCCAAGCTTGGTGTCATCACTGAATTTGGCGATCCGACTGACGATGCCACCGTCGATATCATTTATGTAAATGATGAACAACAGTGGCCCCAAAACGGAACCCTGAGGAACCTCACAAGTGACCGAGGCCCAACCCGAACTAACCCCTTTAATTACAACCCTCTGCCGCCTATTCTTCAGCCGTTTTCAATCACTACCTACTTCCCCACCGATACCAGCGCGCGGACTTTCGCCATTAGCCGGCGGTGAGGTACCTTATCAAAGGCTTTCTCAAAGTCGAGATAAAGTATATCAATCGCCCTACTCTTATCATACTTACTCAACATGACGTGGAAAAACTCGAGCAAGTTGGTGAGACACGACCTATGCCGTCTAAACCCATGTTGGGAGTCCCCAAGCAGCTTGTAGAAATCCAAATGGTCAACGATCCTATCCGCTATTATCCCCTCTAATAATTTACCTACAACTGAAGTGAGACAAATGGGACGATAGTTCCCTGGACTTTCGTGATCCTCTTTCTTAAAGATAGGGGTCACGTTGGCTTCCCTCCAGTCACCAGGCACCTGGCCCGTCTCCAACGATTTGATGAAGACTATAGCTAGGAGGTGGGGAGCCACCTAGGTAGCCAGGTGGAGAGAGAGAGAGAGAGAAGTTTACGTGTATTATTGGTAGTATTATTATTTAAAAGCGTTGTAGTGAATACTGCTTGGAAAATAAATTTGGAGTTTCACTCCACTTCGTTTCGGATTAAAATCTCGACGAAGGGGATTAGCGTTCGGTCGAGTCGAAATTTTACCCGTCGCTCCATCCATGCATTTCAGAAATAAAATTCAGGTGTTCAGACGCCGGCCTGGCGCCGCGAATAAGTTTATAGATAGGCGTTTTAAGATTTTCCGTAATTCTTAATAATGGTAAGAAGCATAAAGTACTGGGTATCGGGCAATGTTGACGAATTTATTTTATTTTAAATATAATAATAATTCTTAATAATGTATATACAGAACATAGAGTCAATATAAAAATTAATTTTTAGCACTAATTGACAAGAGTTTCAACAGATATATATATATATATATATATATATAACTGCAATGACCACGCAGTATATTAATGTATAGAAACGACGTAAGTATAGAGGAGCGTTCTGTACACGAGGAAGAGAAATAACGAACAAATGAAAAATGAGGTGAAACGCCCGGGAATCGAACCCAGGATCTTCCGATTGCCGGTCAGATGCGCTATCCATTACACCACGGGCCTCGATCAGTCATAAGTCGAAATTCTCCTACATAGGGCAGAAACCAATGCCCTGAGAGGGCACCCTCGCAAATCGTGAATATGTACATTTAACTGCAATGACCACGCAGTATATTAATGTATAGAAACGACGTAAGTATGAGGAGCGTTCTGCACACGAGGAAGAGAAATAACGAACAAATGAAAAATGAGGTGAACCGCCCGGGAATCGAACCCAGGATCTTCCGATTTCCGTGCCGGTCAGATGCGCTATCCATTACAACACGGGCCTCGATCAGTCATAAGTCGAAATTCTCCTACATAGGGCAGAAACCAATGCCCTGAGAGGGCACCCTCGCAAATCGTGAATATGTACATTTAACTGCAATGACCACGCAGTATATTAATGTATAGAAACGACGTAAGTATAGAGGAGCGTTCTGCACACGAGGAAGAGAAATAACTAACAAATGAAAAATGAGGTGAACCGCCCGGGAATCGAACCCAGGATCTTCCGATTGCCGGTCAGATGCGCTATCCATTACACCACGGGCCTCGATCAGTCATAAGTCGAAATTCTCCTACATAGGGCAGAAACCAATACCCTGATAGGGCACCCTCGCAAATCGTGAATATGTACATTTAACTGCAATGACCACGCAGTATATTAATGTATAGAAACGACGTAAGTATAGAGGAGCGTTCTGCACACGAGGAAGAGAAATAACGAACAAATGAAAAATGAGGTGAACCGCCCGGGAATCGAACCCAGGATCTTCCGATTGCCGGTCAGATGCGCTATCCATTACACCACGGGCCTCGATCAGTCATAAGTCGAAATTCTCCTACATAGGGCATTGGTTTCTGCCCTATGTAGGAGAATTTTGACTTATGACTGATCGAGGCCCGTGGTGTAATGGATAGCGCATCTGACCGGCAATCTGAAGATCCTGGGTTCGATTCCCGGGCGGTTCACCTCATTTTTCATTTGTTCGTTATTTCTCTTCCTCGTGTGCAGAACGCTCCTCTATACTTACGTCGTTTCTATACATTAATATACTGCGTGGTCATTGCAGTTAAATGTACATATTCACGATTTGCGAGGGTGCCCTCTCAGGGCATTGGTTTCTGCCCTATGTAGGAGAATTTCGACTTATGACTGATCGAGGCCCGTGGTGTAATGGATAGCGCATCTGACCGGCAATCTGAAGATCCTGGGTTCGATTCCCGGGCGGTTCACCTCATTTTTCATTTGTTCGTTATTTCTCTTCCTCGTGTGCAGAACGCTCCTCTATACTTACGTCGTTTCTATACATTAATATACTGCATGCTCATTGCAGTTAAATGTACATATTCACGATTTGCGAGGGTGCCCTCTCAGGGCATTGGTTTCTCCCCTATGTAGGAGAATTTCGACTTATGACTGATCGAGGCCCGTGGTGTAATGGATAGCGCATCTGACCGGCAATCGGAAGATCCTGGGTTCGATTCCCTGGCGGTTCACCTCATTTCTCATTTATTCGTTATTTCTCTTCCTCGTGTGCAGAACGCTCCTCTATACTTACGTCGTTTCTATACATATATATATATATATATCGGCTGAATTTCACAATTAAACACGTGAAATGAATAAATGAGGTAAACCCACAAAGAAAAATAAAAATGAATCCAAGGCCTTTCGTGTATTCAGAAGTACATTCCCTGACGAGGTGTACTTCTGAATAGATGAAAGGCCTTGGAATCATTTTTCTTTTCCTTTTGGGTTTACATTATATATATATATATCAGTGGCGGCTCGTGGTAATTTTACTTACGCATGCAGTCACATGCATTACAGTGTAGTACATATTAGATAAGCTGTATTTTGTCTTTTATGGTATTCTTGTGAGTTATGTAGTAACCGAGGATAGAACCAATATTATATTAATAATATTAATAATAATTTTAACTTTATTTTTTTAACTTAAATAATAATTTTAAATTCATTGAGTATATTATTTACGCATGCAGTGCATGCCTTGCATTCATTAAGAAGCCGCCCCTGATATATATATATATATATATATATAGCCTTCTAAGCCGACTGGCGGATTAAGATTTCTAAGCCAGCTGTGAGGTCAAGAGCGCTTATTAAGTGATGCGACATGCCTGCAAGAACATCTCCACTAATATATATACAAATAAATAGCGCACTCTGGCACCTCAAACGTTATATATATATACTCCTTTCTAAACAAGTCATTTACAGCCAACTGGCGGATTAAGACTTCTAAGTCAGCTGATGCTGTCAAGAGCTCTCATTATGCGCCTGGCTTTCCAGGCGAAGGATGGTCTCTCTCTCCTCTCTCTTAGGTTAGGTTTGGGTGGCAGCTTGGGGGATTCCCCCTTTCTTGCATAATCCTTTTTGGGGTCACTGGCACCATGGTGTGGAGGGGATTGGCACCTTGCAACAAGGGGAGGAAGGGGGTTGGCACCTTGCAACATTTTATCAACATTGCAATTGCTCTGCGTTCGTCTATTTTACGGTCATACTACTACTGACCATCAAGGAAAGCCGACGAAATTCTGAAAAACAAACAGTAGCAAGTGTCGCATTAAATTGTTAAAACGAATAATGTACTAATTTGCAAATAAATACCTAATTTGACAACACTTGTCCATCTATTGAGCTATTTCCTCTATTTTCTTAAATTGGAGGTTTGTGGCTCGTTGAAATGTAATATCACTTCAATGTGGCTCATGGTACTGAAAACGTTCCCAACCCCTGATCTAGATTACTGCCGTTGTTGTATGGTAAATAGCAGTTTACAATTAATACGCGATCATTGTTCACTCGTAATTCAATTATAATAACCTTACATCATCACCTGTTAAAAAATTTATATATTTTGACAATTTTTTCTTATTAAGAAAGCAATTCCACTAAAGGGTCTACCATAAAATGACTCATTAGATAAGTCTACTACTGAGGACGCATGATATATATAAAGTCATCATGGATGGGAGAGAGAAATTTTAGCGCTTGCTTGGGTAACTTTCTTAATGACCTTACGTTATATGAAACTATGATATTTTCAACAAGTTAGCCGCCATGAATAATAGAAACTGTATTATTATTACTATTATTATTATTATTATTATTATTATTAGTATTATATAAATAGTACAAATTTCAGTCATTATTATTAATACTATCACCATTATTATTATTATTATTATTATTATTATTATAATTTTGTCTGTTTTCTCCTGTAAAAGTGGATAATTTCCTTAACAATAATACCGTCTGGCCACTGACTCATATTGTACGGGTTGAACTGTGAATTTACACCTCTAATTATTACTTTAAATGATTTATAATATGGAGATTTGGTGTTTAGTTTATTAACTAACAAGACATTGTATTCACCACAAAATTCTTCCACCTTGTGACAAATATCGCATTCCTCGGTCGAGAGCTGAATTTATGAAAAAAGAGGGTAAGGTTCCTCACCGGAGGCCTTGCTGTGAGAACGGGAGAGGAACCCTTCGTGAAGTGCTAGCCCTGTTCAAAAATCAACTTTTTCTTATTTTCATAGGTTTCTGTACTTTTTCCCATGCTTTTTGACCTGAAAAGGCCGAAAATCACAACCATTTTGACCTAGGTTGTTGGGAAGCATTGCCGCATGGAGCTTTAAGTTTTCTGCCTTGAAATCGGCAAAAAGCACCAGTTCCGGGGTCCCTTGAATCATGTTTTGCACTATAACCTTTTATCTAAACAAGATAGAGCAACAAAATAGGCACCAAATTAAAGTGTTTTTAATCCTCTTTCTAACTTACACAATTATGATAGTCTTGGAACAAGAAATGGCACATTGGTACATACAAAGATATCAGAAATATCACAAAATTCGTTTTCTCACACTCAAGGCAGACAAGGCGCCTTATTCATGACACAAATTTGAGATTAACATTTTGTCACAAGTCTAATCGATCAAGAAGTGAAAGCATTACATGATGATTAATTTCATAATGACATTTACACAGTCAGTTGTTGAGAGTTTGTTTCTTGAAGCTGTCAAAGCGGCGTCTGTTGAACTCCACAGCTTGAAGGAGATAGTCCCTTTGCTTGGCATCTGTTGTTATGACATTTGCAAAGTCGCTCATCATCTTGACACCACGTTCAGCAATGTCATTCACCGCTTTCAGATTCTTAACATAGTCCAACGCTTTTCTGTAGTCCTCATTCTGTGGCCAAGACGTGACAGGTTCCAGAAGCCACTCGGATCCAATGTTCAGTGTGTCCAGCAGGAAATGTGATTCTGGGCCAATGAGATCAACCAGGGTGGTCTTAGCTGTGACTCTCTGGAATAGAGGCTTTCCTGTTCTGAAGCTGTCTGGCTTCTCAGTGGCATGTAACTGGGCAGCAATGTCGTGCTTCAATGTGTCACTCAATCTACTGCTGAACAGGGCAAATGGCACGACTTCCTGCGTCAGGTACCATTTGTGGTTTTCCATCTTATTAAGTACTGCATCAGCAAGCTCTGGGTCAGTTTTCTTGTACTTCAACATGTCCTGGATTAGACTTAGATCATTCACGGGAGCATCTGCAGCAGACATTGACATCATCCATACAGGAGTGTAGAACAGCGCAAGGAAGGTGTTGAGTCTTTCCAGCTTTGATACAGTGTCTTCGTCGTACTCAAGTTGATCTGCAAACATCAGCATTTTCATGGAGTACAGGTTTCTGGCCATCCATCTGGCCTGATGAATGGCGCCTGGTCGACTCCAGTGAATACCTCGAGGAGGCGTTCCTCCAAGAACAATGACTGTCAGTTCAGCCATTTCCCTGTAGTCGGCTCTTGGAAGCCTTTCTGCTGTTAGAATGTCTTGGAGTATTTCTTCACTGTTCTTCTTCTTTTCCTTCAGCCATTTGCTGTTGATAGCCAGCATCTTTGGGTTTTCCTTGGACAAGTCCGTCCAAACATCCTTCAGATGCTCAAACCAGGGATTATCTGGCCCCTTCACCTTCCCAAACAGCTTCTCCCAAACTGCTCCTACTAGGATTTCCAGGATGTGATGTCGACAGGCCAGATAAAACACCTTTTTGTTCAGCATTTTCTCTAGCAGTTTGGCAGCTCCTCTGTGAACTCCACTGTTACTGGATGTAGTGTCAAAAACAAGGGCAGTAACATTATCCGTAAGTTCCCATGTCTCCAGTAAATCCATTGAAGCCTCAGCCTGAGCTGTGCCAGAAGAATTGTCGATGACAGGTACTCCCAATAACTTTCCTTCAGTGTATGAAGGTGGACCAGACACTAGCACAGCTAAAGTCTCTGAGGTACTTCCAGGTTCACTGCCCAAGACATCTTTGAGCAACTTTCCATCCCAGTGTAAGGCAGCGTACTGTGGGGGGTTTTCACAAAACTTGGACATGTGACTCTGGCTGATATTATAACTGGACAGCATTCTGTTGCGACGTGTTGTTGAGGTTGAGATGACGAAGTTATCCAGATCAGCCCCTCCAGCTTTCAAGGTGGCAGAAACCATGGCAGTAACTTGATTGTCTGATAAACCAAGACGATCAGCTGTATTGCAGATGACATCACATTCCATGACCTTCCTTGGAAACGTCAAAGTCACACTAGTCACAGTGTCTTGATGGTGAGAACATCCAGGACGAGGCTGATGGTAATCCATGTCCTCTGTGTTAGCGTCGTTGTCAGTTGAGTCACCCAGGTAATGTCATCCACATGAACAACTGCCTCTTGTTCTGCTGCAGCTGTAAAATAGTACAACATGTTAAGACAGTAATTGTTAAGTACATGCTAAATATCGCAATGGAGTAAAACTTAAAACTTTTTGTAACGTTCAAAGTAATTAGTTTTACCTTGTTCTTGTCTATGCTGCAGTCTTTCATTCCTCGCTGCTTGCTGCAGGGATCTTGTCTCAAAAATCTTGTCATGACCAGACATATGACCTTTCCTCTCAGTCTTTTGGTCTTCGTAGAACCTGATATCCTCATCTTTCTTCTCTCTGGATAACAGTCTGTTGTTCTGTATTTCCTGGATTGCATCTGGAGCTCCTATATCGAACAGGCTGTCTAATTCCAGCACAAATGCTCCTCTTTTTCCTCCAGGGTTACTTGCTCTTCCTTTGCTTTTCACCAGAGCACGATGTTTCTCATGTAGTTTCATGAAGAGCTTCATTGCGTTGTACTTGGTCATTGTCTTGATCCTAGCCATCTGCCAGAATGGGATGATAGATTCAACTGTTTCATATGCAAGGTCTTGAACCATGGGCCTCCCTGCATTTTCCGGTAAATTCTGAAGATTAAGGAAATACTGGAACGCCTGTCTGTTGGTGGGAAGCTGGGAACCACTGATAAAAGCTGAAGGGTATCCAACCAGGAAAGTTTCAGTGAGAGATCTGGTAGATGGCCCAGTTGACACCTGCCTGTGGACAGTACGTGGAGGTTCTGAGATATCAACTGTGCGCCCACGGAGCTCCCTCAGCTCCTTGCTTAATGCCATTGTGAAGTTGTAACTTGTAGATGGTTTTCTAGATTCTGATTGAGTTTCTGTTGTTTCCTGAAAAATGATAGATAATTATTATTATTATTATTATTATTAATTATTATTTATTTATTATTATTATTATTATTATTATTATTATTTATTATTATTATTAATTATTATTTATTATTATTATTATTATTATTATATTATTTATTATTATTATTATTTATTAATTTTATGCTCTTTCATTTGATACCTAATTTGTTGCTCTATCTTGTTTAGATCAAAAGTTAAAGTGCAAAACATAATTCAAGGGACCCCGGAATTGGCGCTTTGGCCGATTTCAAGGCAGAAAATTTAAAGCTCCATGCGGCAATGCTTCCAACATCCTAGGTCAAAATAGTTGTGATTTTCGGCTTTCTCAGGTCAAAAAGCATGGGAAAATGTACAGAAACCTATAAAATAAGAAAAAGTTGATTTTTGAACAGGCCTAGACTGAAGTGCGTCTGGCGACCGTAACCCACCCGGCATCCTCCCTCGATCTCCCTGAGTCAGGGTTCACCTGATTGGGGATAAGTGGCGCGACCTTAGGAGAATGGGAGGCAGGCCCCTCCCCTACTCTGTGGCTTGATGAGGGTCTGTTAGCAGTTTTTACCCTGACAGGTACGTGTGCCCCTCCTCCTTCGGTGGGAGAGCAGGGGAACTGCATGCCGAGGGAGGCGTTTGAGTACTCGAACGCCTCTTCCCTGCAACAGGAGGCAAAGGAGAGGGCAGTGATGTCTCGCCTCTTGGCAATGAACAGTCCCTGTTACTAATATTAATGTCGTCGAAGGTGTTGACACTCATTCACCTATCGATCAATCGTGAAATCAGGAGCGGAAGTCCTTTCCTGAGCAGGAAGTTGAACGTTACCCCTGCGGGTTGCATTTCCACACCACTTACGGGATTGGAGTCGCTGCCCGACGCGCTCCTTGTTGGGGTCCATAAATAATATAAATTATTTAGATTACTTCAATATCAAATGTGTCACTTAACAATTTGATAAAATTGTAATTAACTGTAATAACTTAATGTGATGTACTTAATGTACAGGATGGGCAAAAAGTCTGGGCACCCCCTCAATATAAGATCTACAGATCTACAGATGCTAAGGCTAACAAAGACCCTAAGATCCACTCTAAGGTTAGCCCGAGAGAAAGGAAAGAGTAGGGGGTTAAGAGAAGAGAAGAGAATAAGGGGTTAAGTAAGGAGGAACACTTATCACTCGTGGGTTAACATTCATTCAGAAAAAGAGAAAAAAGTCTCACCATCATCATCCGCCGGCCACTGCCGACAAGTCAGAAAAATAGTCGGAGAAAATAGGAAAGGGGTGAAAGATGAAAAGAAGTAAAATAAGAACGCTTACAAACCATGCAAACACAGTCTTAACTCACTGTCATACCATGCAAACTACAAACATGCAAGAAAAGAGAGTTACAGACATACAAAGTAAGGAGAGGATAAGAAAAAAAAAAAGTAGGTAAAGTTAAACAAAAAGTAGGTTAGTTTACGCTACGAGCTACATCTACGTTCGTGTTAGTCTAATTTTTTTTTTTTTTAATAATTTTATTGCTGGCATCACACGCTGGCATGTCACAAGCTGGCATTTATCGTCAACAGACTCATCCTCGACCACCACCACCAGAGCTCCTGTTGCTAATTTTTTTTTTATTTTAAACAACGTTAACATTTTTAAAATGTCTGTCAAGACTGTTCTTAAACACATTAACGCTGGTAGAGTTCACGACGGGCGCGGGAAGATTATTCCATTTATCAATTACTTTAAACGTAAAGAAGTTTTTAGCGATATTAGTAATGAAACGTCTGCCACGCAACTTAAATCCGTTATTACGAGTATGGTGTCCGGTAAATTCATCGCGGTAAATTCATCGCGAGTAATTACATCGCGGTAAATACATCGCCTGGTAAATACATCGTCTGGTAAATACATCGCCTGGTAAATACATCGTCTGGTAAATACATCGCCTGGTAAATACATCGTCTGGTAAATACATCGCCTGGTAAATACATCGCCTGGTAAACACATCGCCATACATTATTTAAAGGTGATAGTAATAAATATATAAACATTCACATATTTTGTTTAATTTACGATGAATGTATAGTTTGTTTCGTTGAATTTGGTTTCTGTACTTGTGATATTCAAATGTTTTAGATTAATGCTGGAGGGGAATGGGTTGCTTTAATTAGGCTTAGTTAGGTTAATTTAAATTAAAAATTAACAATCGACAATAAGTGCAATTAATTTCATTAACAATGAAAAGGAAATTCAAAGACAAAAAATTATTAATGTCAAATTTACTCAATATATATATGTGCAATTAATTTCATTAACAATGAAAAGGAAATTCAAAGACAAAAAATTATTAATATCAAATTTACTCAATATATACTGTACATGGAAAAAGAAATCAAAGTTACTTTTAAAAATAGAATCACTAATAAAATAATAAATGTAATTTTACACACAATTTAACAAAATATAATAAGAAATCGACAATAAGTGCAGTTAATTTCATTAACAATGAAAAAGAAATTCAAAGACAAAAAATTATTAATATCAAATTTATTCAATATAGTACATGGAAAAAGAAATCAAAGTTACTTTTGAAAATAGAATCACCAATAAAATAATAAATGTAATTTATTTCATTAGCAATGTAAAAAAATTCAAAGTAAAAAGATGACACTATTTTAAATTGGAGGAAGGAAGAAACATTCTCAAAAGACAAATTATGAGCAATGCCTCTTAAATAATCGAGTATTTCGCGATTTTCATATTCATTGACGATGCGTTGAATTCTCGCTGCACTATCTTTATATTTCTTTTTGCGATGTGGAATTTCTGCACCGGCGATATACTGTTCGATTATTACTTCGTTTCTTGATTGTTCCTTTTTCAAGATTTCTAAAAATTTCCAGATCGTAGGATGGGATGCCCCGATCAATCCGCTGAATGATCGATGCCAGCCTTCGCAAGAATTGTTTGTCTTAGAGGCACCTTCCTGGGCTGCAGCAAAACAATTCCAAAGTGCATGATCAAAGCGAGGGGGTCGGCGTACTAGGCGACGGTCTGGGCGTCCAATCCACGTGTCCTCTACATAATCAAAGACTGGCTGGGCTTCTTCGGGAAACCCATTATTGTCATATAAATATTCAAAAGAATGAACTACATCTAAGACAGGCACAAATGCAATGGCTGCAATCATGCGCATCTTCAACGCGAATTCTGCATCATTTTCGTATAGTTGTTGCAGACCATTTGTTTGAATGGATCGAAATATACATTGAGAGAAATGGAAAAAACAACCTTTTTGAGTTGAATTTGGAAAAATTGCTCTAAAAGCATTAATGGCTGCTCGTTCAAAATCTGTCACAATTATGCTTGGTGATAAGGTTGGCTCTAAGGATTTCAATTCTGACAAAAGCCTGTTGTAACTCTCTTCAGTTCTTCTGGCCATTAGAGCATAAGCAAGAGGCAAAACGTCACCATTCATGTCGCCGTGTATCGTGTAAAGCTGATTGAATAAAGATGGAACCGTCTTGAAAGTCCCATCTGCATACCAATGTTTCGCCTTGGATAACAACTGAAGGTTTCTTTGGTGGAAAATAAAATAATTCTGCCTGGTCCATCATCACTGTCGAATAGAAGGAAAGGCTGATTCGAATGTGTTGTTCTATATTCAGGAGGTATCCTCAGCTGGAGTAAATTTTCTGGATTGGGAGGAACTTGTGCTGCCACATGGCGAGCGTTTCGGATGTTCCTTTTTATGAGGATGGTTGCGGGCAGCTGACCCACGACTGCTTGGGACAATCCGACGTAGGCTTGGGTTACGATGCAATGAGGTGTTTCCTGAGTTGTAAGTGCTTTTTCATTTGTTAAATTGATCATTTTGGCAGCTTCAACACGAGCAATATTGCCTGCATGATTATGTTCTCCCATTCGTTTGGTAATGGAATCTTCCTCTGTGTGGATTCTTGCAGGACAACGCATTTTATAATATTGGTCACATTTCCAAATAACATGTTCACCACTTTTCTTTTCTTTGACAAACAAATGACCACTATCAATCAGTTTTTTCTTATTTCGTTCACTTGTAACATACTGGAGAGCCATTTTGATGGCTTAATTTTTCTGAACTTTTAAACTGCCAGACAAAATATGAAGATCACAACAATCGAAAGCGCTATAGAAACTGATTTAACTGAATAAATTCAGTCTTATATAGCAGCTAGAATGGACTGGCTCCTCCCACCGCCACAATAATAATAATCCACAGGTCGAAAGAAGGGTATTCGGATTAAAAAAGATTTAAGTGGCGAAAACAGACAGGGCCAAATGACTTATCGATCACACCTCAAAAACAACGGTCATAAAGGTGAACTTCTGACGGTTAGAAGAGGTAACTGGGATAAGTAAGTAATGACCTGTTTATAGTTCACTTCCGACCGACCTTAATTCTACCAAATGACTTTTCGATCACACCTCAAAAATATAATGTATAATTGTATAAATAATGTATAAATATCGGGTGGGGCTAAAAAAAACGCACCGAGTTTTACATTTAAATATACTCGTAAATATGGATTCTACGGTCACCTAATTTTTTCTTTTCTTTCCTCAATCTCTTTTCTTATCACCTTAAAAAAATTATAAACTTTCAATTAGTATCTTTTTTCTAATTTTTTGAATTCTAATGTTTCGCGATTTACGATTATTTACTCTGCTAATAAAAAGCATGACGATGTATTTACCAGGCGATGTATTTACCAGGCGATGTATTTACCAGGCGATGTATTTACCAGGCGATGTATTTACGCAAGTACGGGCACCAAAACTGAACGGCATATTCTAAATGAGGCCTGACTAGGGACTTGTAAAGGGGCAATATAATATCCTTCGATTTAAATTCGAAATTACACGCTATGAAGCCCAACATCCTATTTTTGAGGGTGTGCCCAGACTTTTTGCCCACCCTATACCCGGTGCACAGCCCCGACATTATGTCGCCATCCAAGAATGTATACTTTGCAAAGTTATTATCTTTTGTTAATTATTTAAAAAAACAATTTTAATCTTTCAAAATTTCGTTATCTGCTTAAATTGTGGTTTGGGTCAAGATTCGTTGGATCTGCAACTAAAGGGAGACTTGTCCTTCAAACTTGCATCCACACAAAATTAAACTAATAAATTTTTCTATTATAAAAATTATATCATTCATGCCTGAGTTATTGTTATAAGAGGTCGAACCTTTCCTCCTTCCATTCCTGCCTTTGCCTTCATTTGACAAGGACCTCGTATAATTCCTGCTTCCGCCTTCATTTGATAAACACCTATTATAATTCCTGACCATCAGCGGTAATAGTAAGAGGCTGTAATTTCACTTCCGTCCTTCAGTGCCTCTTTCTGTAGAAACTTCGTCCAATAAAATTATTTTGAGTGAAAGAAGACTCCATTTAAGAACTTAAAGTGGGACATGCGGCGCCAGTTCAGTTGACATTACGCGTAAATGCTGGGCCATGAAAACAGGAAAAGTTATGGAACAAAATACACTTTATTATTCACCAACAAATTAAATACAGTGGCATACATAAATCATAATTGAAGCCAATAAATATTGTAGAAATGGTTTGTGGGGGAACAGGGGGTGGGAACCGGGAGGTTTGTGTGTGGGGGAGGTATGTACCACGTGGCTCGAATGCTGCACTATGGTTGGTTGTGTGTGGGTGGGACTGTGGGTGAGTAGGGGAGTCGTGGAGAGATAAGTCGGCATAGGCCTTTAAACAGTCGTGGGATTCAAAAATTTTAAGAACCGGTTCGCTCTCCCCTCCCCTTCCCCACTTTTCCTCTCCCTTTCGTGTCAGAAATGAAAACTTTAAAAATGTTTTTATTGAAATTGTTTATTTAATTTCCTTTTAAATATTTTCAAATCGCCACTTGATTACCATTGTAGTCTTTATTTCTTCCTTTTTTAATCCTATTGTCATCGGCTGTGTGGTTATTTCTCAGCCACGTTTGAACTGATGGAGTGGGGTCCCAGGAACCAAATGGAAGGCCAATCAAATTAATTGCCATCAAATTTGCCACATTTTGAACTGTAAGACGGTTCCTTTTATCTGAATATATAATATTCAAGTTGAAAACCCTCTTTCTACCTCCGCAGAAATAACGGCAACAGTATTGAGGATATTTTTAGCCTTTTGTATAGTGGTTGGAATCTCATGATTATGACGATTTTTTAAAGCATTTTCCAAATAGTCGCGGAAATCATTGATGTTGATTTCATAATCAAAGATTTCATTGAATTCACACAATTTCTCTTCAGCAGCTTTCCAAGGGACAACAACTTCATCGATATTCCAAGAATCTGGCTCAAGTATGTTCACTAGTTCATGAATTCTATGATCACTATTTTGTGCATTATTTCTTGTTTTTAAATGATCACAGTCCATCAACCTGGTTTTCATATGTTTGATGATTTCATCCAGTAGTTTCTTACGAGGAAGGTTTCTATAGATTTGATTTTCTATAAAATCAATATTTTTAAAGGCGTCGGATTTTTTTATTTTATTAATTTTCTTTTCGAAGGTTTCTTGATTTTCTTTAAGCATTTCAAAAGCCAAAATTGATAATTTTATTAGTTTTTCAGCTCTCGCGATATTTAGATTTCTGGTTTGAAGGGCGTTGGAAAGTAGTGATATTTCTTGTAGTATGTCAATCATTAATGCTAAATCGTCTAAGAAGAATTTGTTGCGAAGATGGGTAGCCATTCCTGAATATTTTTCATTTGAAGAAGAATATTTGTATAAAGCTGGATAAGCACGCCATACAGCAAGTGTTGATCTTAAACTGCAAGCAGCCCATCTTGGCCCCAAAACTCTACCAATCTTTATAATTTCTAGTCCAAATGCTTCCGAAATGTTGAAAAGTTCAGTTTCATTTTTGTTTGATTGGTGAAAAATCGTGTAGATTTAATCTATGAACATTTTGAAATGATTCACTTGTTTTATTTCAGCGATAGAATCATCTAAAACAAGTTGCAGGCGGTGATTCAAACAATGCCAGATGACGATGTCAGGGAAATCTTGTATGAGTCTGGGGCTCACCCCTGATTTGCGACCAAGCATCACACTTGCACCATCAGAACGAAATGCGACCAAATTATTTTTTAAATATCCAATACTAAATCCAGCTGCGTGTAAACTTAACAAATTTGTGTATATTGTTTCAACATCCTGTGCTTCCAGCTCTACCAAATCGAGGAAAATTGTTGGCAAAACATCAGAATCTTCTACTTTAACAAAATTATGAGCACTGATTTGCTAGATATAGTTGAAGCTTCATCAATGATGATACAAAGCTTTAAATCTTTTCTGATTATTTTAGTAAATATTTCCTTTTTAATTTCTCTTGCAATGTGATCAACTATTTTAACGGCAGTTTTCCGAGAATGAAGTCCCACTCCCATGTCCAACCCATTTTCTACTTGTAGTTCAATCTCATGTTCAATGTCAGCAAATGGCCTAGTTCTTTTTGCCATATTGTAAATGGTATTAAAGACTCTACATGTAGAGCTGATATGTTTTTGGTTTATTTTATCCACACATTTGGTAATTACATCATCCGCACGATCTTTTAATTGTTTTACGCATATTTGGTGTGCCTTCGATGAAAAGTGTTCATTCATTTTCTTTCTGAGAGATGCTTGCTGGGCAATTTTATCTTTTCCTGATGCTTCAATACTGCAGTTTCCCCATTCCATCGATACATGAATCTCCTTCATGTTTATTGAATCAATTTTTGCGCAGTAATTACAATCCAGTTTCTTGTTGTGAACAAACAAACCATCATATTTTTTCTGTTATTCTTCGACCTGTTTCGTTCTCCAGCAACCAGAAGAGCAGTTACTGGAAATTCATCTCTGGTTTCCACAGTATTCGACTATACGATCCCTAATTATTGATTCCAGTAGCTTACCTACAACAGACGTTAAACTGATTGGCCTATAATTTCCCGCCGCATCTTTATCGCCTTTCTTAAAGATAGCATTTGCTAACCTGAAATTATCGGGTACGCACACCTCAGAAATAGACGCATTAAAATTCTTTGTTAGCGGCACAACAATGCTATCTTTTAATTCTTTTAGTTGTATGCGATATATGGAATCCGGCCCCGGTGATTTACGCGTTTTCATTTTATCAATATAGCGCATTACCTTCCCTTCACTAACCACAATATTATCCAAAATATTACTATTATCAAAAGGTATTATGTCTATGACCGTAGGGATATTCGTTACATCTTCTTAGTAAAAACTGACGTAAAAAATTCGTTTAGCAAGGTAGCCATTTCCTTGTTTTCAGAAACTAGATCTCCGTTAACATTTTTTAACGGCCCCAAGACACTTTTTACTGGATTTCTATTGTTGACGTATTAAAAGAATCGCTTTGGGTTTTCTTTACCGTCACGAGCTGTGGAGATTTCAAATTCGCGCTTGGACTTTTTTATTACACTTTTCGCTTCACGCCTTAGACTTAGAGGTATGTAGTTGTTTCGTAACACAAATTGTCTTTATCGCACTTATGTAGCCTATAAGCCCTATCTCTACTCTTTATAATGTCTCCTACTCTAGAAGTAAACCACAAGGGCTTGTTGTTTACTTTCGCACGCTTAATTTTGTACGATACACATTCCTCATTTATAGTCCTAAATACTGTTTCGAACGATTCCCACATTAATTTTCCGTTGGAGTTCCCCATTACGTTTTTCCAATTGACGTGTGACAATTTATTTCAAAATTTACAAAAGTCTGCGTGCTGGAAGTTATGAATTTTAGTCGAGTTAGTTGGTTTCGAGTGACTTACTGAGAGGACAAACTCTACCATATTGTGATCGCTATTTCTTAACGGTTCTATTACTTGAAGATCAGTAATTAGCCTATCATCCGTAGTTATTACTAAATCCAAAATACTGTCCAACCTCGTAGGTTCCCCATCCTTTTGAATAAGAAAGCTATCCTCGAGAAAATTAACTAAACGATTACCTTCCGCGTCTCCCTGCATTGTATCGTAATTCACGTTGGCGCAATTAAAGTCACCCATAACTAAAGCCTGCTCACTACCTATTATTCTCTTTAGTTCACGATATAACGCTTCGTCCATATCAGCTGTTTGATTAGGGGGCCTATATATAACCGCAACAAGAAGTTTGAAATCGTTCAATTTAAGTTCTGCTATAGTCGAATCTATCGGTTTGGAATTGTGTGCTTTACTTCTATAACGTTCGCAATATTATCTTCGATATACAACATAACACCGCCTCCTCGCCTACCTATTCTGTTTTTAACAAAAAGTCTATAACCTTTAATTTGATACTCCCCTACAAAGTCAAGTGTTTCAGTGCTAAGCCACAATTCATTTATCGCAATTACATCAGTCTTTACAAGCAATTAAAGAAAAAAAATCGTTTATTTTATTTCGTAGGCTATGAGCATTTAAGGATAGAACCTTCAAATTGTTTGTAATTGCGACACCTTCGCGAGCGCAGGGGAAATTTGTGGAATTTACGCTGGGACCGTTCGAGTTACGGCAGCCTGAAAAGAAGATACAGTATTATGAAATAGTCTTCCTAAACGCGCAGCTCCAATGTCAATAAGATGGAGTCCATCTCCGAGGAACAAGTCCCTCCTGCCGTAGAAACTGTTCCAAAAATTCGCAAAATGCACTCCTTCCTGTTGGTAAAGAGACTTTAGGTTATTGTTAATATAGGTCGCCTTGCTGTAGAAATCGTTACGTTGGATAATTCGAGGAAGTATACCTGTTAAAACAATCTTATTAGTTTTTCCTTTAATCGCTCTAGTAAGTCCCTGTACCTAGCCAGCAGTTCTTCCGATCTAGAAATTAAAACGTTATTAGTACCGACATGAATAACATACGTTGTGTCCTCGGCGGTACCGTCTGTAAAATGGTCAACACTATTAGTTATATCCTCCACCCTTGCATCAAGGTAGCAGTAACGGCGCCTACGACGAGGGTTTCTCCCACAGAATTCCTCGAGCTGCCCTCAAACAATGGAATCGCCAACGAGTCGTATTTCCGGTTCATCAGCATCATCGAAACCTAAAACAGAGAACTTATTGTTTGTTATGACTGGTAGACATGTCTTAGGTTTTCTCAATGGGGCTCCATTACGCACTCGAAAGAAGGGTTGGGAACTAGAAGAGAGAGGGCTATTAGTACTAGTACTATTTATATTATTAGTAGAAACTGAGGCAGGAGGGGTCGTAACTGGAGTCTCAAGGGATTCTAATTTTGTCGTCAGGAGCATCACGCTCTCTTCAAGCCTCACCCTGGCCTTCCTCTCACGCTCTAATTCGCTCCTCAGGACTTCCATGCTTGAGCACCACCTGCAAACTAACTGTTCATTATTATTAGCCATTGTAAACGCGTAAGCGGCAAATATCCCTTCACAGCGACTGCAAGTATTTGACGGGGGTGCCATGCTTTTAATTAGTTAAAAAAAAAAAAAAAACGAGCGTTTGGAAATTAATAAATTACAACGTAGGTCTACCGCGTTCTTGAAACGCAGAAACATGTTCTTCTAACACAAATTTATACTAAATGAATATAGAATTAAGCTACCGACGAAAGATCTGTAAAAGAGAGTATTTATAATACTTATCTGTCCGCAATTCGACCGACTTTTTTCCTTTTTTCCCACGGTGTGTGACCACACTCTATCAAAGGATATAGTACTCAATAACGTCAATAAATTAAATATATTCGTTACTGAATGATTAGTAACACGAAGTAATTTAGTTAAGAATGCACCGAACACTATTTTTTATTAAACACTTCAACGAAAACCACTTTTTCAATTGATAACACTGGACACTCCATAAAACACCGTCTGTTCACAAGGAAAGACTGTATTTATATATATATATATATATATATATATATATATATAGGGTGATGCAAAAGTGGGGGAGTAAAATTTTTTTGTTTCAAATTTTTGAGATACCCTCTCATTTGGTTTAATTTGGTGGAAAAATGATCCTGGGGAAATTTCGGGTCAAAATTCGAATATTTGGAGGTCGCGCCCGCCATTTGAAAATTTGCTGATTTCCATGACACCCAGGAGGTACAGCAAGCGTCACGTTACTTTTTTTTTGAGTGGAAGTTCCCCACGAGGCCTATCATACCACCTTCCTCTTTTCCATTTGTTCATAAAACAGATACAATACAATAGATATTTACAATAGATACATAGAATTGATATACTCGTAAATTTTACTGTTGCGTCAAAGATACGAGAGTTTTCTTAGTTTTGTCCGGAAGCTTCTTCCGATAATTTGATACAACTTGCAGTAGATATTGCTTCTGTTGTTCATCATTGGTAATTAATTTGTTATAATCTTCAATCAATTTCACTCCTCTTTCAGCAATATCATTAACAACTTTCATGTGATTCACTACGTTCTTTGCAACCCAATAACTCTCATCGAGAAGCCAATCTTCTACTGGTTTGCTCAAGAACGTTGAAGACAATCCGAGTATACTGAAGAAGGACTTTGTGTTAGCAGTTACAAAATCTTCAAGCTGCTTATTGTCAATAGTTTTGATGTCTATTTGTGTCTTCTTTGGAGGATCTGGCTCCGAAGATTTTGTAAGAGCCTCCTTCATTTTTCTTTTGGTGTCAAAGCTGATTTTATCATCAAAGAAAGCCAATGCGATCAACTCTTCTGAGAGATACCACAAATGATTCTTGAATTTTTCTAAAGCAGTATTTGCTAGTTGTTCATTTGTGCTTTTGTAGCTGTGAAGATTCTTGAGAAGACTCAGATCATTTCGTGGAGCACTTGCTGCGCAGGGTGCTGAAAACCAATGCTTAATATAAATTGAAACAGAAAACCAACAAATTTCTTTTAGATTTCTTTCTTCTATTGCTGTTATTTTGAACTGATTTTTGAACATAAAGATTTTCATTGAATAAATGACTTTCGCCATCCAACGGGCTCTATGATAAGCCCCAGGCTTCCTGAATTTTATTCCAGTCGTTGGAGTACCGCCAAGCAAGATGATTGTCAGTTCCAATAACTCTCTGTAATCGTCGCGAGGTTGATCTTCATTGATTTTTCTTGCTGCAAAGTTGATGATTTCCTCTTTTTCCTTTGTGGATAATTTTCTAATTTATCGTATGAAGTTAGATTAATCTTATTCCAGTTTGTTTTGAATCTTTTGAATAACTGAATGTCAGGGCCTGATGAAGCCTGTAATGCAGGGGATACCACTGCTTCCAACATGATTTCAAGGATATGGTGTCGACAAGGACACCACAACAAATCTTTCTCCATTTTCTGTTCAATTAGGACACAAGCTCCGTTTTTACGACCTGTGTTCGATGCAGTTGTATCGAATTTACCTTATCTATTAGATTCCAATCAATGATCGCCTGATGTACTGCATTTGCAGTATCCTTTCCTGTGCCATGATCTATATTGGGCACTCCAAGCAGTTGATCTTCTCCACTGCCAGAGATTAGGACTGGCAACCGATCAACAACCTCATTCCCGGTAATGTCTTCGAGGAGTTTGCCATCCCAATGAACAATCAAGCGTTTGTCAGCTTGTAATTCTTCTTTCAAGTTTTCACTGAACTTCTTTCTTGATTTCTGTCTTGCCCTGCGAATCGATGAGTAGCTAACATTGTAATTCTCTGGATCTTTTCCAACATTTGCGATCGTTGGAATAATTATTAAAGAGGCTGATCGGTCGCTGATCTTAGCAACATCCAATGAGGAAAGCAGATTTTCATTCATAATCTTGAATTTTTTTCTTGGAAGGCCTCTTTTGGATGTTGAGGGCACTTCCAGATCTACTTCTTCTTCCGTAGATGCAGGTGAATCACTGCAGGAACTGCTGCTGCTTGCAAGAACAACTGTTTCATCAAATGCACTTGATTCATGTAACCTTTTCTTATCCATTTTTTCATGTCTCTTCGCAGCTTCCTTTCGACGTTTTTCTTCATCCTTATCAACTGCCATCATTTTACCCTTTCGACCTTCCCTTTGTAGCCGTAGAAACTCTCTATCTTCCTCAATAGTTATTAACTCGTTAGCATTTGCATGCGCAATATCAAAGAGTCCATCCAATTTTTCTTTCCATGTATTCTCTTTCTCTATTGAAAACTTCGATTTTTTTCCTTTGCTCTTCTTCAGCCCTTGCCACTCATCATACAGTTTATTTAATTTCTTCACAACATTACATTTCTGGGTTGTTGGTATTCCTGCTCTCTGCCACACTTCCAATACATCATTAACGGTTGAAGTTAATGCTTCTCTGACAGTTTCATTCTTGATATGTTTATAATTCATGAATAAGGAAATTACTTCTTTCTTTGATGGAAGCTTACTTTGATTCAATTTATCTATTTGTTGACCGATCAGCCAGATATCTGTTGAGCTTCTTGATCTCATTTTTGTCACAATTAAGATATGAGGAAATAGAATAGAAATTGAGGCGGAGAGACTCACTGATATAGCACCTCTCCTGGACCTGCCACAAGCACACTGCGATACCGATTTCCTTGAACGCTATTTGCTCATATACGCATCACCTACCACTCTGCCTGCAGCAAACCTGCACAAAACCTGCAACCTGCAACAACCTGCAACAAAAATAAGAACAAATTCACAAAATTTGATTTTACTCTAATTTTTTGTAATTTTCAAATTTTCAATTGGCGGGCGCGACCTGAATGTTATTTGTTTGACCTGGAATTTCTCACAGGGTGTTTTTGTGACAAATTGGAACAAATAAGGGGGTATCCCTAAAAATCCACGATGGTCATGATTTGTGCATCACCCTAATATATATATATATATATTAGTGATGTAGGTCACATCCGCATCCGCATCCGCATCCGCGGAACATCCGCACATTTTCTCGCATCCGCATCCACATCCGCATCTGCACTTTGGACTGCGGATGTCGTGCGGATGTAGACCGTTGAGATAAAACTTCATTAATAAGCGGAAATTATCAAATTCTACTATAATAATAGAACTAGTTCATTGTGCGCAAAAGTGATGCAAGCGACAAGACGAGAGGCTGTTCTTGTATGAAGTTACTCTCTTGCAACCTACTTAGATCCACGTTACAAAGCTAAGTTATTTTCACCTAGTACATTAGAACGAGTTAAATCATCACTTGGCAAAGCAGTTGAAGAGCTTCAATCTCTTGAAACTGTCGCTTCGCCACCCACCAAAAGAATAAAAGTTTCAGTGACAGAACCAACACCTTCAACAAGCAAATCTATCACAGAATCTCTCTCTCAGTTTCTTGAGTCAAGCAGCGATGACGAGACCTACGCGATGTCAAAAGATGTAGTAAAAATGATCGAGAGCTATCACCAAGAAAAACGACTGGCTGCATGTGACAATCCTATTAGTTGGTGGAAAAATACGCAGAATATCTATCCATACTTGAGTAAACTTGCAAGGAAACATTTAGCACGTCCTCCAACAAGCGTACCAAGCGAGAGATTATTTAGCAGTGCTGGATTAATATATGATGAAAGAGAAACAGACTGGCAGCAGAAAAGGCAGAAAAATTAATGTTCCTTAAGCATAACCTTCCTATAATTAAGTTTGAATATTAAACGATGAACATCTTAGTTTACTTTATTTTAATTACTCATTTATAATATGCCTAATAAAACTTTAAACTTAATATAAATAGTATCAAGCTAATTAAAGATCTCTTTCTATAAGGGTGGAGGTTGGGAAAGAGGTCGGGTAACACAATTATGGTTTCTAATTGTGGCTGAAACTCACAATATAAACGAATTTATTTGCAGACGAATTCACTAATTGATTTCTATATTAGTTAGATGCTTGCTATTATTTTATATGTTCAGGGAAAAGTACAGCAATTATTGTACAATTAATCAATTATACTACATTATAGCTACAGCTCTCTCTATATAATAACTTATTATATACGTTAAACACAACAAATCTCGAATTATCCTAAAAAATAACGAAAATGTAGACATCCGCATCCGCATCCGCGGATGTTGAAATCAAACATCCTCATCCGCATCCGCATCCGCGGATGTGAAAAAAATGACATCCGCTACATCACTAATATATAATATATATTATATATATATATGTAAAGAACGACGCTTGTGTAGTGGTTATCATATCTGACCGGCAATCGGAGATCCCGGGTTCGATTCCCGGGTGGTTACCTCATTTTTTCAATTTGTTTCGTTCTTTCTCTCTCGTCTTGCGCGGAATATCTCCTATACAAGCGTCGTTCTTTACGTTAATTATACTGCGTGTTTGCAGTTAAATGTGTATATATATATATAATATATATTTATATATGTGTGTGTATATATATATATATATAATATATATATATATATATATATATTATATATGTGTGTTGTGTATATATATATATATATATATATATACAGGGTGGCCCAAAAAAAATGGCACCAATTTTGAGAAGTGATATCTCAATAACCATTGCAGCTAGGGACTTAAAAAAACAACCAAATGAAAGATAATTCTTTTCTCTTTAAATACTTATCCTATGGCTTGATGGTTATAAGCCCATATAATGCCCAAAATTGGCTTCCAAAAAAAATATACAAAAAAAAGTTGCGCATTTATATTTATTCCTTGATCCTAATTTTAAATGAAATTTTTCTATTCCAGACCCCTCAAGATGGGATTGAGTGAATCTGAATAATAACATTATACAAGCACTACGTGAAGAAAAGGGATATTCATTAAACAGAATCCTTTACGAATTTCCAAAGAAATTGGAAAAAAAGAACTGTGGCACATTTTTTACAAAAACTTAAAGAAACCGGCAGCAGTCAACGGCATCCGGGAAGTGTCGACCAAAAAGTATTAGAACGCCAGAAAACATTGAAAAAGTAAATGAATGGTTTTAAGTCAAGAGGAACAACCGGGAACAAGTAAAAGTGAACTTGAAGTTGCGAAAGAACCGGGATTTCACGTTCATCAGTACAGCGAATAATTCGAAAAGATCTTGGGTTGAAAACATTTAAGAGGGTGAAGGTTACTGCTTTATCGGAGCCTGTGAAAGAAAGACGTTTCCATCGATGTAAAAATCTATTGCGAAGATTTCGGTCAAATGAGTCTGTGAAAAAATTTGGTTTTCTGATGAGAAACGATTTACGGTCGAAACACCACGAAATACCCAAAATGATCGGGTTCGTGCAGCAGTGGCGACAAAAATCATGTTGACCAAACGACTTTTGCGTGAAAAAAACACTTTTCAGATTCGATAATGGTTTCTCTTGCAGCGTCATCTGAGAACAAAACATCCTCATTTTTATTCAGCGAGGAGTTAAATTAGTCAATTTACTACTGTAATGACATTTTGTCTCCAATGTTGCCAGAGATCAAGGAGCGAGCACTGATTTTGTGTTCATGCAAGATGGAGCCCCATCTCATACAGCCAAGGAAACAATAACATTTCTCAATAATAATTGTCCTGGTTTTATCGAACCAAATAATTGGCCACCATGCAGCCCAGATCTAAACCCCATTGACTACTTTGTGTGGTCTGCCTTAGAGAGAGAAGTCTAACCATGGTCAGAAAATCCGTGATGTGAACCATCTTCGTGAACGAATTCAGGCTGCATGGGAAAATCTCTCACAAGTGACGATCTCAAAGGCAATTTCAAAATGGAGGGCGAGATTACAGGCTGTGGTTGACCATAATGGAGGGCAGATTGAGCCATTTATTGAAAATTAGGTTTAACTTAAAACCACAGAACTTCGTTTAAAGACCGTAAATTAGAAGATAATTAATTAGAAAAAATAAAAGGAATAAATATAAATGCGCAACTTTTTTTGTATATTTTTTTGGGAAGCCAATTTTGGGCATTATATGGGCTTATAACCATCAAGCCATAGAATACGTATTTAAGAGAAAGAATTATCTTTAATTTGGTTGTTTTTTTAAGTCCCTAGCTGCAATGGTTATTGAGATATCACTTCTCAAAATTGGTGCCATTTTTTTTGGGCCACCCTGTATATATATATATATATGTTAAACACAGACCGTGCATGGAACAAGGAACTCTTCTGGGAAAATTAAATCCACTATAGTCCGGATAAGTAATGGTAAATGACAAATACCATAGTTTTTTCTTTTTCATGATTTAGCCCGACGTGGGCAACGGGTCTCTCGCAAAGAGATCCCATAAATATAGCTTCCCTCACCAGCTATCTGCAAAGCAGACAGGATCCAGCTTTGGGACATGGATCTAGGGTTTAAAGCAAGCCTAGATCCCTACATTCAGAACCCCTATATAAGTAAAAGACTCGTTGCATTCACGTCGTGTTGAATAAATCAAAGAAAAGGGGGTAACTATTGTATTTTTAGCCAAAAAAAACCAAAACTTAAACCTCAACCGGGACATTGAGCGTCCACTTTTCAAGGCACGAAACACGTCCGTTTAGTATACACAACTCAGAATGGTTCCCTGAGAACATTATATGTTAAACACAGACCGTGCATGGAACAAGGAACTCTTCTGGGAAAATTAATCCACTATAGTCCGGATAAGTAATGGTAAATGACAAATACCATAGTTTTTTCTTTTTCATGATTTTAGCCGACGTGGGCAACGGTATTTGTCATTTACCATTACTTATCCGGACTATAGTGGATTTATTTTCCCAGAAGAGTTCCTTGTTCCATGCACGGTCTGTGTTTAACATATAATGTTCTCAGGGAACCATTCTGAGTTTGTGTATACTAAACGGACGTGTTTCGTGCCTTGAAAAGTGGACGCTCAATGTCCCGGTTGAGGTTTAAGTTTTGGTTTTTTTGGCTAAAAATACAATAGTTACCCCTTTTTCTTTGATTTATTCAACACGACGTGAATGCAACGAGTCTTTTACTTATATAGGGGTTCTGAATGTAGGGATCTAGGCTTGCTTTAAACCCTAGATCCATGTCCCAAAGCTGGATCCTGTCTGCTTTGCAGATAGCTGGTGAGGGAAGCTATATTTATGGGATCTCTTTGCGAGAGACCCGTTGCCCACGTCGGGCTAAAATCATGAAAAAGAAAAAACTATGGTATTTGTCATTTACCATTACTTATCCGGACTATAGTGGATTTAATTTTCCCAGAAGAGTTCCTTGTTCCATGCACGGTCTGTGTTTAACATATAATGTTCTCAGGGAACCATTCTGAGTTTGTGTATATTATATATATATATATATATAAAATACTATATATATATATGTATGTATATATATATATATATATATATATATTATATATACACATATATATATATATATATATATTTTATATATATATATAATATTTTATATATTATATATATATATATATGTATATTTTATATATATATATATATATATATATATATGAAAATTATTTCCCGAAAGTAACACGTGAAAAATATTTATGATGAATAAAACCACGAAGGAAAGGAAACACAGATGGTGCTCAAGCACCATCTGTGTTTCCTTTCCTTCGTGGTTTTATTCATCATATATATATATATATATATATATATATATATAAAGGTGGGGCAACTAGCTTGACCTTCATCAGAATGAACAATTCGGGCGGAAATTATATATAATCTTCATACGTTTTATGTTTATCAGTAACTTTTATTAACATTATTTAGCTATAATGGAATAATAGTTTGATTAAGCACTGGGTTTTTATCTACATTTTTCATATATAAAATATATGTATGAGTATTGCAGAGACTCTAAAGTTTTGGTTCAGCTTGTGTAAAATAAGCTGAGGTAGTGAAAATTGAGTTGGGATTAGAATAGGTGTCTCTGTGTTGCCGAGGAGAGGAAATACAAATTTGCGGTGCATCTTACCCCTGCTCAATCGTGCACACCAGGTGTGTCTGTAATGTAAACTTTTTTATGCAGGAAGGAAGGGCCAAGGGCGAGCGCCCGCAAAATGCCCTTCCCCCATAAAAAGAGAGGGAGAGAGCCAAAATAAAGGTCCAGATTTTTCGAGATGCCTCGACATTTCAAAATGATATTCTGCAAAAATTAATCATAAAATACAATATACAGTAGCTTTAGACCACATATCCGACTTGAATAACTTCGATGGCCCTGAGTGGCTTCATGTTTTCCAAATGTAATGTAATGTAATGTAAAGGAGGAAAGGAGAAATGGGAGACAGAGAAACAAAAACGGGAGGTGACGAGGAAGGGTTCTCTGTTCAACGAGGCGCGCGCGCAGGCGTTAAGAGCATGCCCTGTTTGTAGGTTTTGGCTTCCGAATCCCGGAGCCCATTTCCTAACCCCACAAAAAGGCTAGGAGGCTCCCTCAAAAATGTAACAACAGATACCAACTAGGAAGCGACCGACACCTTCTCGCAGGAAGGAAAAGAGAAACTCTCTATCACACAACCACTTTCCTTCTTTCTACCAGATAAATATAATCACAAAATATGTCACAAAACATATTGTTTATGAAAATCATATTTTTCTCGGTGTATATATGTAATAATAATAATAATAATAATAATAATATAATAAAGCTTTCAGAGTTAATACCAAACTAAACAGAAAAGAAATTCTAAATTAAACGAATGCCATTTATATGTAAAACGATTCTCAGTAAACTAAATGGAATCAGTGTTGCAGGAAATCAGTTTAGACTGAAAGAGAAAACCCCCCCCAAAAGGCAGAATTTTATTGTTTTTAATTAATAATATTGTTTCGAATAAAAATTCAATAAAATCCTTTGTCGTCATCATGTCGTAACACCCCTGCCATTAAAATCATCGAAGTCAAGGAACGTTGGATCTATTCAGTGATTAGATGGGTGACCGTCGTCTGCCTTCCGATGATGTAGTGACCCGCGCAGTTCGATTCTACGTTAAGCTGTAGGTCCTCTCTATCATATGAACCCCATTCGCTGGCAAAATATTACAATTAACTTAAATATTTGGGGGTTGTCTCTAGTCTTAGAAACAAAACAGAAACACACTGGAATGAGATAAGATGCAGATTCTCTACTGTTCCAACTGTGGTGGGACAAAGGGCCATGAAAACGAGAACGGAAATACCCTCAGAATACGAGGCCTAAACTTTTTAATGTACTGCCAAAACAACTGAGGAACCTTCACACACCAATCTGAACTATTTCAAGAACCAGGTGGGCATATTCTCGTGCAAAGTCCCTGACCAGCCATGCGTAGCTAGTTACGAGGGCAGGAGGAAAACAGAAATCAATTCTCTCCTCCACCAAATCCTACGAATGAGGCGGGATGCTGCAGAGGGGTCGAACTCAGGTCGATCCTGAATCGTCGTTCGAAGCCATCATAAGGTATAAAATAACGACTCACAAGGAACGTCATCTGCATTGAAGAACTCCTGTGCAACGCCACTTTGAAATTAGAAGAGATTCATTGAACTTTCGCCTTTCTTTAATCCAATTTTTCTCAACCTGGGTGCCTCCTAGGTTAGGTTAGGGGTGTCGCGAAATTTAATGAAAATGGGAAAGTAAGTAACTGAAATTTGAAGTTAGTGAAGATAGCAAATTTCAAATGAAACAAAACATTCACGATTTATTACGTCCATACAGAAACTGTGTAGGCTCACTTTGACGTTACATAGAGTTCGGAGGTGGAGGAAAGACTTGGGTACAAAAATCCTTCGGAGTACCATGAAAGAAGAACATATGGCATCGGGATTGACCGGGAACCACTGAGTTAAGCCGTAAATATTTCCTGGAAAGAACTTAACTGACAAGGCTGATAATTGATTATCCTATAAAAGGTTTGCTGATGTCGAAAGGAATAAACGTAGAATACTGTACTTTCAACCCTCTTTCTAAATCGCGGAGTCGTCTTGATAACAGATGGAGCGGGTACCCTCTAACCCTTCCCTCCCTTTCAAAACCTTTAGGAAACAAGTCTCATTTTAAGGGAATTAAATTTTATAAACTTATTAATATAATTTATTTTGTATAACATTAACACTAAAAATAGTTCATAAACAAACTTTATAAGCGAAGTAAAGGCTTACAACCACTGATTATAACAATGAGGTTTATCCTAAAAAAACTACAAAAATATTTATTTACAACTTCACACTTCAGTATAAAAAAGTAAATATAATATTAGCATATACTCATATATATTACGCTACTATATTTATACATTTTTTACTATATATTAGTATAAAAATAATAACTGATATGAGACGGCATGGTAAAACTATAGAAAATGCGTTATGGGCAATGCCACTGCTACCGCTGCTTAGTCCCTTTTCACCATTCTCAGCATCCTTATTACCGCTCTCCTCTGTCTCTTCAGCCTCCTGGTCTCTCCCCTCTTCAGTCTCCCGCTCGTTACTTGGTTCGTGCTCATGAAGACGAATTTTTTCTGAGATGTAATGAGTAACGCACTTTTGCACGACGTTTAAGGAACTCGTACACTGTAGGAGAATATTGTGAAATTCCTCAAGGTGGAAAGATGTTCCCAATGCATTCTCGGCCCTCTGACGAAGCTCTTTCAGTTTGATTTCTCCAACTTTGGCGGAACAAGTTTGACCTGGCCATGTTATGACTCTTTTCAAGTTACTCTGAAACGAAACACCAAATAATTCTGTGAACATCGTTCATGACTCCGAATTTCCTTTTGAGAAAAACCGTGCCTAAAGGGATAGGTATTTCCCCTAAATCAGACTTATTTTAAAAACATGCAATTCTCAAAATCGATCCATTTCCATTCATGCCATTCTCATTCTCATCCACGGCTTTACTGGCCTGGTCCAGGTTAGGTTGGGTTGAGTTCGATTAGATTAGGGTAGGTTAAGTTTAGTGATATTAGAAAATATCTATTCTCATTTTGCACCTTTACCACAAATAGGAGTGACATTCTTTCGCTTTGAAGAAACTATTTTCTCAAATCCGTATTTGTCACTTTGTGCATTTTCATTTGTGGACCGCGAATGGGAATAGGAATAGCAGTGAGTGTAAAGCAAAAGCAATGATTCCCAACCTGTGGTACGTCAACCACCGATGGTACGCGGAACTCTTTTAGGTGGTATGCCAGGACGTTTTAAATACGCAGATTGATAATTGATAATTACTTTTATGATAATGTTTTCAAAAATAATATTAGTTGTAGATGAATAACCCGCAACTTTTCCCGCTGTGGTTTTGTATGCTATTCCACTCTGCCGTCCAAGTACATTTCAAATTATTTAACGATAACTTGCGAGGCCAAAATCAAGATCTTGATTCATTGCAAATGTCGATGAATATTATTAGAATAAATCTAACTTTTTAGATACGGTTGAAAATTCAAGATTGAAGACCACATTTCCTCCCTACGGTTTTGATTATATGGTCCCACTTTCCTCCCTTAATGGTGGTACCTAGAAAAGTATGGTGGCAAACTGGAAACCTCTAGTTAAAATAATATTTATAAAAACCTAAAAATCTATATAAATTTCTTATTTTATTTATGCAGTAATATAATGCATGAGTTAAAAAAAGATTTTGGGTTAGGAACATCATATGGGCGCATAACAAACTGGAATCGTTTTTTGAGCAAGTAGGCCCATTCTTGTATTTCGATTGAAATGGAAGGATTAGAGGACTGAAATGACGTTCTAATGACGTAATGGCAAGGATTCTAATTAGAGGCCAAATTATTATTATAATGATGACTTATATGTGCTCTATATGCACTCCTGTATAGTATACACAAACATACACTAACATAGGCCAAAATACAAAATACATTATTGAATTTAAAAGTTTAATGACACTAATGTTTGGGGTTATTTAATCTTCGTAATAGCAAAGGTTACGTGACAAAGGAGGCCTGCAGCTTTGCGTGGGATCCAAACCATCTAAGGGCTGCTACATCATCCGAACGCAGAGAACTGTCGCCCATTCAACTACTGAACAGATCCAACCTCGCTTAACCTTACTGATCTAATGGAAGTAGTGTCGCAACGTGACCACAATGTTGCATAGTACAAGATACTACTGAAGCATCTTACTTTTATCATTGTTTGGGAAAGAGCAGTATTTTCTAGCAAGAAATTGTTCGCTTCTTCGATGGTCCATCCCAATGCATGGATTCCTGTATCAACTGCTAAGAAAGAAGCCGTTGCCAACTCTCGTGCAACTTTCACAAGCCTTGCAAAAGAAAACAAAGTTAAAAAATTACTTCAAAATCAAGAAGAACGGAATGAATTTATTTAACTAACTCAGTGACAGACATGGGCAGTAAATACTTTAGATGTATTTAAATAATAAATACGTTACTTGAAAATAAAAGTAATTAAATACTAAATAAATTACAGGTTTTCAGAAAGTATTTAAATACTAAATATATTACTCCTAATATATTTAAATACATTTCAAATACAATTTAGATATTTTTCAAAAAGCACATAAAATCACTAACATCAGCTTAGAGTCAAATAAAATCGAGAAGTCGCAGAAGTAGACGCTGCAATTGTTTTGTGACACAGAAGACAAAGTCTTCACTTTACTACCATCTTTGGAAGTTATTCGGAAATATTTTCCATCAAAAAAGTGGGTGCAGGTGTGATTCGCTATTTTTATTTTCACTGCTACCATCAACAACTTCTATTTTACCACCTTCTTTTCCACCACTTCTACTTGCTGCAGCCATGTTACAAATGTTGTCCTCGTCTAATATGATCAATAGGCTAAGGCTAATTGCACAGTTAGCGCTGAACTTTACACAACCACATATGACGATGCCTCAGGATAGACTGCCGGCTGCCGCACTGCAGCTCAGCTGTGAGTCTGTGACAATCGCCACTAGAGCAGGCTGGAAGTTCCATTTTTCAAGGTGCTTCCAGAAAGTTCCAGCCTGCTGAGCCTGGAACTTTCTAGAAGCACAAGCACCTTGAAAAATGTTTTACTGTGTTCTGTGGTACCAGTTAAATACTGGGTGGTTAGTACTGTACATCCTCGCAAAATTGAATAGTTCACAAAAAAGTATTTTAAAAATGTATTTAAAAACAGGTATTTACGAATACTAAATACTTTTAGAAAGTATTTAAATACGTAATTAAATATACTCTCCAAAAAGTATTTATAAATACATGTATTTAAATACATTTGTATTTAAATATGTATTTAAGTATTTTCAAATACATTACTGCCCATGTCTGCTCATTGATCATACATAACTAAACAGCACATAAGCGATGTTGATTCAATGTCCTCTTGCCTAAAGGGCACAGTTAATCTGTGTGATGTTACGATGTATGTAAGTTATGTATACACAGTATATTAGTAAAATGAAAACTATACGGGGTGTCAGGAAATGATTGCCCCCCCCCCTGTAGAGCAAAAACTAGAAGAGATAGATAAAAACCGGCGAGACCACTTGAAAGAGCGTTAAAATCTGAATAAAAACCATTATATTCTATTCCTGTGATTTTAGTTCTTGCCATTTTTTTCCCCACAGAAACATGGCATCATCTATTTTGAACGATTCAGAGAAAAAGCGAGTTCTTGACCGCATTCGAGCTGTCACATTTCGTGAAGCGAAGGAAGCTGGTGCAACTTTCATAACTCGACACTGGGTGGCTGAGAGATTAAAAAGATCAGAAGACTTTGTCAAAAGGAATTGGAATAAGAATCCTGAAGATTGTGAAACAGAATTTCGAGGAGGAAGACCGGAGAAATTATCTCAAGAATCGAAAGACATTGTGCTTGCTGCATCACGGCGCCGAAAAAAGAGCTGCTCTGAGGTAGCGAAAGAGATACTTATCCGTCGTGGTAAGATAGTCAATCGGCAACTTGTGCATCAATTTCGAGTTCGCCAAGGCTTGAGTGCTTGGCATGAAATAGCTAAGCCACGGAAGAGTGATCTTAATATTGAAGATCGGCTATGGTTTTGTGATTATCTTGAGGAATGGACGGAAGACGATTTCCTTCACTTGGTTGTCAGCGATGAATTCTTCGTTTATGTCTCCAGAAAACCAAATTTTCAGAATGATCGGGTTTGGGCAACAACTCCTGATGAAGTCCCAGACGACCAGAAGTATCGAGAAATAGTAAAAAATCCAGCATGTGTGGGTGTTTTCATTATGTTCTCTATTCGGAAGCTCATCTGGGTTATCAAACCAAGAGGAACCAGTTGGGATGGGCCTTATTTTCGAAATGTAATTTTAGCCCAACATGTAATTCCGTTTTTGAAAGACCCCGAGTGTGTTTTGGATGTTGAACAAGCAACCTTTCTTCACGACAAAGCCCCCTGTATGAAAGCACTTGCGACTCAACAACTGCTTAAGGACAATAACATTGATTTTTTCGGAAATAATGAATGGCCTGGCAATTCTCCCGATCTTAATGTCTGTGAACATGTCGGATCCATCATGAAGGATCGGGTGGAGTCCTTAATGCTGGAACAACCCATTCAGAATCGGTATTCAACAGAAATTATGACTGCAAAGATCAACGAAGTCCTTGAAGAAATGAGTCATGATACCGATCTCTTTGAGACACTTCTGGGATCATACCCCCGTCGATTAATGGCCGTCAGAGCTGCAAATGGGGGCAACACCCGATATTAAAACAAGTGTTTTTTATTCAAAATTAAACGCTCTTTCGGGTGGTTTTGTCTGTTTTTTTCTATTCCTTTCAGTTTCTTCTGTACAGGGGGGGGGCAATCATTTCCTGACACCATTTACAAAGATTTTCCACACTTTTAAATAAAGAAAAAACACGTCTAGTGATAAATACAGGGTGATCCTAAAAGGTGTTACAAAAATACTTATGTAACAAGTTATTTCTGGGAATGCTTTCTTGGATCACCAGGTGTATAACAATCATAATTCTTCGTGGTACAACACAGAGTTATATTCATTGTAGGCTACGTCACGTGATCATAAATTATTTTTTTCTCTATGACAAAGGTAGCAGTTTTACAGTGGACTGACAGACCATTAAATTTACTGACATAACGCTTTCATCATAGCAGGGGAGAAGCCATAGCTCCCCGACTCCATTTTGGCTACGGCACTAGTTGTTTTATGCACTTACGTTTATCAAATTCAACACCATAGCTACAGTACGAATTTAACTATCTTACAAAATTGTGTGTAATTTCACACGTTTTTTACCTTTTCAGTGGAGTATCATAAAGACCGTTCTCTTCCCCAATAAATTCACTATAAAGGGCCCAACCTTCCACAAATGCTGGATTATGCGAAAACTCAGCCGGAGCGAGACTCCAGTGAGAGGCATCTATAACTTTCCGGAAGGCAGGAATGGACGGGGAAATCTGCAGGAACACGGCATGGAGATGTTTGCCAGGATACGAAAGATGAAGGCTTAAAGGTGTAACTTCGTGCTTTGATCTAAAGATAAGATATAAATGAACGAATCATCTCTTTTACGTGCGAGTTATATAGGCCTATAGTAAATAACGCCAGACAATTTTATTTAGTCTCAGAAAGGATTCTGGCCATTCTACACATGAAATTACCCCTATATTTTAACCTATATCAACAAAAAGGTACAATGCACTTTTTATTCACTGTTAAGTTGGACTGAGGACTTTGGCTTTAAATGCAATAAGACTGACTGTCCGTTGGTGACTAGGTCCTAAGCAGGGGTGTAGTGGCAAATTTTAAGGTGCAGGAGCTCTAAGGAAATACCGGCATGTTGGTACATAATTTTAAATTCTGCTATTATGCCCTTGTACCGGTACATCAGTTAATCAGGTAACCTGATTAACTGATATACCGGTACAAGGAAATAATAGCAGAATCTCAGTCAGTCTGTTCCCAACTTCCAAGTATCAACTAAAAAAAAAATAAATAAATAAAATTTGGATGAATGGAGGTGCGGGAACGGCGCTCCCGTGCGCAACCGCAGCACTACACCCCTGGTCCTGAGTCCAATTTAGCTAACGCCCATAGCTTAGTTGGTAATAATAATAATAATTAGTGAGGAGAGCTAGAAACTGGCACAACGCTTAAGCGTTAACTCCTGAATTATTATTATTACCAGCGCCATCGGAAGTCGGACCCACGACCTCAGTGTCTTCACTTTATTTATAGGGAAACTTATAGGGAAACTCACTGAACTACGGGCGGTGACCTCGCGGTGACCTCAGTGTGTTTAATACCGTTTACCTATAAACGAAGTGAAGATACTGAGATCGGGGTTTCGACTCCCGTTCAGGCTGGTCTGGTAATAATAATAATAATCCGGAAGTTAGCGTATTGGGTCTCATTAGTTGGCCTGAGCACTGTGACATTTTCTGACAATGATTATTATAATTCAGTCAACTGAATTGTAAAAAGGGGCTAAAAAAAAATTATTTCACCCTTTCCTCGTAGCACTTTCTTTCTCCACGTTAAAGTTACCGTGTCGTATTACTTCCTTTTTTACCAATTTAAACACATTCTACCTTTAAGAATACACACACACACACACACACACACACACACACACACACACACACACACACATATATATATATATATATATATATATATAGAAATTTATGACGCGAGGGTTAAGTGAGAGACATTATTAGGTAACCTGGAGACAATGATGATCTCTCTCTCTCTCTCTCTCTCTCTCTCTCTCTCTCTCTCTCTCTACGTCTCCCCTCCCCCCCGAAGTTAAAATTAACCTTTAAACAGGGCCGGCTTAAGGGGCGAGCCAACGCGGCACTGGCTCAGGCGCCGAAATTTAGGGAGCGCCAAAAATCGAAAGAGCAACAGAAAAAAAAAAAGACAAAATATCGCTATCAATCAACAAGAAACGAGTGAACAGTTTAAAAAAGGAATTCTACAAGAAAATTAGGGCGCGGGAGGTGAGGGAGTGAGGGAGGAGAGAGGAGAGAGGTGTGGCCGTAGGAGGAGGGTAATGTAAACAAGGGGTTCCCAAACTTTTACCACCAAGGACCCCTAAATATTAATTCCGTACGGACATAGACCCCCCACAAAAAAAATTATGAATTCAGTTACAAACTATAGTATATTTCATAAACATAGATAGCTTTTAAATTAATGTAAAATTAAACATTCTACGCTCATTAAACCAGTTTAATAAACACTTACCGAATGTCTAGTGTGAAATGGAAATTTATTTTAATATAGTTAATGTTACTATTTTTCCAAAAGCTTAGAGACCCCCTGGAAGCTTCCTACAGACTCCTGGGGGTCTGTACAGACCACTTTGGGAATCCCTGATGTAAACAATGGCCAGCTGTTTCTCACGCGGCGCCGAATCTCACCAGACCGCTGCAATTCTTCTTAATTTTTTAACCATATTATAGGCAAGTTATCAGCACTGCTACATCAGAAAATATATAATAAGGGTGTGTTCGCGTTTTAGTGTATATTCCCTCATGCCAAATTTTGCTGATGAATGTTTTCCTACCAGCGAAAATATGTTTAACTCATATTTTAGCTCTGTTCTTTTGTTAAAATGTAGAAGCTTGCATTATAGCAGCATTAGTGGTAGCTATAGGAGGATATCAACATATGAAGTAATGTCGACACCTTGTGTTCTAGAAGGTGTTTGAATGATATGAATACGTGTGGTTCAAAACTTAAATATAACTACAAAATTATGGAAACAAATATGTGACGTTTGCTCAAGAATTTAGTGATGACCGAGTGTTAGCCTAGTAGCCTACTGCCACTTTTTTTAAATTTTCCCTTTGTTTTTACTATAATAATAGGCCCAATTCATCAAAATACGCAGGTAAAATGTGTTTATATCTGGTGTTGTACATTTTAGTGATAAGTAGTGGAAAATTAGGTCGAATGGAATAAAAGTAACTTTTATGTAATGAATTGTTACTTGAAAGGCCTATCGCACTGATATTATCCTTAATTATGTGTACTTGTCTATTAGGCCTGGATAATATTTTTAAATTTTCTAAATATTGATTTTTCACCACTGATAATAAGATATTAAAAATATTTACTTTTCTCCGTAAATCAGATATTTTCAAGAATATAATTAAAAAAATTAGCTGTTTTTATTTATTTTTTAATTTTTCCAGTAATGTATGGGAAAAAGAAACCATCAGGAGCAGAATATCGGAAGAGAAAAGCCAAAAAGGAATTGTCGATGGCAAAAAGTAACGGCAGCCTCACAAAATTTTTTAAGAGATCAACCGAAGCTGAAGCATCCATCAGTCAAACAGCAATTAACTTAAACATTGTGCTAAATGACGATTGAAACAGTCCAGAAAGATTAGCTGTCGAATGTGAAAAGGCTATTGAGAATGTCTCCAGCGAAAACGCTTCAGATGAAAGCAGTGATGCATCTCACTGGAATTCAACTCGGCAAACTACATTTGATTATTCTGATATCACAAAGTGGCCCGAAAATACGCAGTCTATAACCGATTTGTTGGTAAGAATTGGTCCCGTGCAAGTAATAGCTCATGAGTTTCCCATAACCATCCAAGCTGGTAGAAATAGAAAATTTAATGCAACAAACTATCATCGAACGCTTCCAAACGGGAAAAAGTACAAGCGCGATTGGCTTGTATATTTGAAATCTAAAGATGCTGTGTTTTGTTTGTGTTGTAAATTGTTTTCCAAAAAATTAATCGCACTGAATCATGACGGCGTTAACGAATGGAAAAACGTAAATAATAGATTAAAAGTACGTGAAACAAGTGCCAAACACTTGAGTTGTTTTAGAACATGGAATGACTTCATCAAACGACTGAATTGCAATTCAACAATAGATTCAATTCAGCAAAAGTAAATTGACGAAAATACCAAGCATTGGAGGAACGTTCTAGAACGTTTTTTTTCTATAATAAAATTATATAGTTCTCAAAATATTACATAACGAGGAAATTCAGATCAATTATCACTAGGCAACAAAGATTTTGTTACAGAAGACCAAATAGGTGCTCCTAACTAATTTCGGTATGCTGATTTCAAATCTATAATTAGATTTTTTGTATCACGTCTAGATTTTGTGTAAAATGCAAATCACTTTTAGTAAAATTTTCTACCACGTCCAGATTTTGGTTTTAATCAGCTTAATGCCAGTAATATGAAACTTGCTTTTCAAGGTTAAAGCAATTTTTTTTGCCAACTATATACAAATTCGAACAATTTTGATAAATAAAATTTATCCCGAGTCGCTACGTGACAGTCAAGCAGAACGGTTGTTGAAGCTCTCTGCTGATGAGCAAGTGACAGGTTGTGGTGACTTGTGTGTTTTTATAGCATTTGTTTTGTACTACGGTGTGTATTTCTTTTTATTTTGCACATCGTAATAATTACTTTCTACGTTTTTTCAGATATTGTATGGTAATTCAAAATGGCATCAAATAGACGTGCTTGTGTAAATCACCCAGACAACTTCTGCTTTGTCTGTGGACAATATACACCTAAGCCACAACGTAGAAACATAATAACAAAGATTAAACTTGCCTACAAGTGTTATTTTGACTGTAAGTTAGGAGACCAACAGAGGGACTGGGCACCACATATTTGCTGTGCACAGTGCAATGCAATGTTAATAGCTTGGATGAATGGTAAAAGAAAAGCTATGCCGTTCTCAGTCCCCATGGTTTGGCGTGAGCCGAAAAATCACTTCAGTGATTGTTATTTTTGTTTGACAAAGATTGCTGGTTTCACAAAGAAAAACAAATCAAAGATCACGTACCCAAACTGCGAATCAGCAATGAAACCAGTACCACATGATGAAACAAATCCACCACCAGTTCCACCAGCAACGATAACAGACAGCAGTTCATCTGAAAATTCTGCTAGTGATATAGAAACAGGGAAAGATGGCATATATGTTCCAGATGCAAATATTTCCCCACATTTGTTAAGTCAAGCGGAGTTAAATGACTTAGTGCGCGATTTGGAATTACCAAAAGAAAAGGCAGAGTTGCTTGGTTCAAGACTTCAAGAATTTAATCTTCTCCAACCAAACACCAAAGTTTCCCATTTTTGCCATCGCCATTTGCAGTTTTCATCATTTTACTTACAGGAAGAAAACGTTTGTTTCTGCCACGATATCAGTGGTCTGATGCAAGGGATTGGCTGTCGCTATGATCCAAAAGAATGGAGACTGTTCATTGACTCTAGTAAAGCTAGCCTTAAAGCTGTATTACTGCACAACGGCAATGAAAAACCTTCAATACCTGTAGCACATGCCACTGGCCTTAATGAGACTTATGAATCGATGAAACTGCTGCTAAGACTCATCAAATATAAGGACCACACATGGAATATTTGTGGCGACCTTAAAGTTGTATCATTACTTCTTGGGTTACAGTTGGGCTACACAAAGCATATGTGCTTTTTGTGTCTATGGAACAGCAGAGATGACAAGAACCACTACAAAAACATGATTGGCCATCTAGAACTGAACATGTTGTTGGTAAATACAATGTGAAACACCCAGCACTTATTGACCCTCAGAAAGTACATCTTCCACCACTTCACATTAAACTTGGCCTTATGAAAAATTTCGTGAAGGGTATGGATCATCAAGGTAGTGGTTTCCAATATTTAAAGGATAAATTCAAAGGAATATTGACAGATGCTAAGCTAGAAGCTGGAGTTTTCACTGGACCACAGATCCGCAGTGTCATCCACGACTCATCGTTTCCATCTAACCTAAATGAGAATGAACTAGGAGCATGGACATCTTTCGTTGAAGTTGTCAAAAATTTTCTTGGAAACCACAAAGCTGAAAACCACCGTAAACTCGTAGAAAACATGCTTAAATCTTATGAAATAATGGGATGCAGAATGTCTTTGAAAATTCATTTTTTACATTCTCATCTTGACTTCTTCCCGGCCAACCTTCGGGCTGTAAGTGACGAGCATGGTGAGCGCTTCCACCAACAGATCTCAGTTATGGAAAATAGATACCAAGGTAATTTCAACCCAAATATGATGGGAGATTATGTTGGTTCCTGCAGAAGGAGAGCTCGTCATCCTACAAGCGACAAAGGAAGAGGACACACCAAAGTTTCACTTAAGAACAAGAATTTGCCTTTCAGTAGTAACAACAAATACTAACGCGCTTTGGGTGGATGGTTGGGCGCAGGGGTGGTAACTCCGCCAGCGGAATTCCGCTGTCTGTCTTAAGCCAGAATAAAGGAGGAAAGACATCCCTGTTCACTAATTATTTAAGTATGCTTAACATAAAACGTGGCATGGAAAAGTAGCTTAGACGGCTTTCGTAATAGAAGCGGGTGAGAAAAAAAATGAAAAATAGGGGTTTTCGGTTACACAAAATCTGGACGTGATAGAGAAATTTTGATATCAGATCTGAAATCAGCATCAGCGCTTTAGTAGGAATCAGTAGTTCACGTGTCTGTAACAAAAAAAAAGTTGAAATTTGTTGCCTAGTGTTATACAAGGACGACAATGGAAATTTTTTGAAAATCGTGGAGCTATTTGCAATGTTTGATCCAGTAATGAAAGAACACGTAAGAAGAATTACAAAAAAAGAAATTTACAAGCACTACTTGGGAAAAAACATACAAAATTAAATGATTCAAATATTGAGTAAAGCCGTTAAAGAAAAAATTGTAAAACAATTGAAAGTTAGCAAATATTATTCTCTAATTGTCGATTGTACTCCAGACCTCTCGCACACTGAACAGATGACATTGGTAGTACGTTTTGTTTCTATTGTGCCTACCCCAGATAAAGATGGAAATCATGTGAAAATCTGTGAAATTCTAGAAATTTCACAAGAAAATGAAATATCGTTGTCTGATTTAAGAGGACAAGGATATGACAATGGATCAAATATGCGAGGCAAACACAATGGGTGCAAAGCCGAATTTTAACATTATATCCACGAGCGTTTTTTTTTCCTTGTTCCTCACATACAATAAATTTAGTGGTCAACGATGCAGCCAGATGTTGCATAGAAGCTGTTACTTTTTTCGATATTGTACAACACCTTTACATTTTTTTCTCGTCGTCTACACAACTATGGGACATTTAAACAAAATGTAAAAGGGTTGACATTGAAGGGACTTAGCGAAACCAGATGGGCCAGTCGCACAGATGCGTTGAGACCGATGAGACATCAACTTAAGGAAATTATACAGGCATTAAACAGTTTTTGAGACGAACAAATTAATATCACGACAATAACAGCTGCAAGAAACATATCGGAGGCGAGTGCTCTTTTAAAAAAATTGGAAGTTTCAAATTTATCTGCTGTCTGATTGTTTGGTACGACATTTTGAGCCAAATAAACATCACAAGCAAAGCCCTTCAAGAGGTCAATTTGAATATGTCGCAAGCTGTCTTCCTGCTTTCAAAATCAATCGAATACCTTAAAAATTACAGAACAGATGATAAATTTAAATGCGTTCTAGACGATGCAAAAAAGCTGGCAATCGAATTGGAAATTGAACCTGAATTTGAGCAAACAAGAATTCGCCGCCGAAAAATAATGTTTGATTATGAACACTAAGACGAAGTTGGAACGACAGAGAAGGAAAATTTTAGTATCAACTTTTTCAACAACATTTTAGACAACGCAATCCAGTGATTGAAAGACAGGTTTGAGTTGATCGTAAAGCATAACGATCAATTCCATTTTCTATACAATTTGAATAATACCACAGAAATGAGTGACAACGAGCTGCGTAAGAATTGTATGGATTTAGAAATTCTGCTTACAGATGGCGATCAGAAAGAGATCTTCGGCATCGATTTATACGAAGAATTAAAATATTTGCGAAACCATTTCGAAGGTAGTTATTCTCCAACGAAAATCTTGCAATTCATGTGCTCAAAAAATTTGACGGCATCATTGCCAAATCTTTTTGTGGCGCTGAGAATTCTTGTAACATTGCCAGTATTAGTGGCCAGCGCAGAACAGAGCTTTTCAAAGATGAAATTAATCAAAACTTATCTCCGTTCCACGATGAAACAAGATCGGTTGGATGGGTTGGCAACCTTATCAACTGAACATGCCATCGCCAAGGATTTAGATCTAGATTAAATAATCCAAAGATTTGCAGCTGCTAAGGCCCGAAAAGTTAATCTTTGAAGCCGAAATTTTAATGAGTATGTATGTTATTAATGCTACTTGGTTAATGGTTATTGAATTCAAATTAATAAAATAGATTTTTTATTTTAAGATTTTAATAAAATGTACTGAATGAAATAAACAATAAAATTATATAAAAAATTTATGTTATTTTTTAACTGAAAAACCTTTATAAAAAAATGGGATTGGGGCGGGCACCAAAGCAAAATTGGCTCAGGGCGTCACAACCCTTTGAGCCGGCCCTCCCTTTAACTGAATTTTGTCTCTTGTACGAAAGTAAGTTACATTCTGAGTTAAACAGTGTTCCAGAATCTCAACCCTGTAAATTAATCCAATTTAAAATTGAATATATTTTTCTTGAAACAAATTGGGATTGAAGGATTGGGATTGAAATGACTGTCAAAGGGAGAAAAACATTTCTGACAACCCCAAAATTAAACTAAATATAGCTATGTACAGGCGGTTGACAAAAGTAAATAGACACTTTCGGTTTTCCATAGTTTTTGATATGATAATAAAAATCAATAAATAACAAATTTATTCAATCAGTATATTAACCCTTAACCCTTTACCGTCCGAATTTTTTGTAGGGTTAAGTTATGAGAGCGATTATTTGATAGGTTACAAATTCGTCCGTTTGGGCAGTAAAGGGTTAAATCCTACCCTGGGTACTGGTGTACCCCAGTACCCAGGGTATTGCCAGCGTAACTTTTATAATGAATAGGGATTAAGGGTTAAGAATGGTATTGCTTTTCTCCTTTGCATTATGTGAAGTTGACACACGTTGTTATTCCATTGATGATTTTTGAGGACAATCATCGTGATATCCATTTACTTTTGTTAACCCTCTGTACAGTTTCAGAAAATAGTTCGCCTAGAAATCCAAAATTTGTAAAAAGCATAAAAATGATTAATGATTGCTGGCAAAAAATAGATGCTTCGAAACTATATATTTACCGAAAATTTCCATGCTCTTTGGAAACTTTTTTCCGAAACTGCACGTCTCTAATAACGTAAATAGCTATTTGAAATGTCATAATCTCGTCCTTACATAAGATTCAGTTCTTGGGTGTCTATATGAAAGACTCCCGGTCTTGAGCCGTCTAAAGATGGTCCATCATACCAAGCTGGTCGGCCTCTTTTCATCTTTTCCGTAATTTCACCATCAATTCTGAATAAAAAATTAAAATCAGTGATAGTTTAAGTCTAGTTTCTAGTTAAGATAGTTTCTGTTTACTGCACACACTCAATATTAAAAGTTGTTGACTTACAAAGCAAGTTTTTGTAAACTCGTAAAATATTTAATTAAATTAAACTTCACAAAGTCCTTTTGGGGTTCCCCCCACCCCCAAAAAAAAGTACTGGCCGGGTTTGGTCTTTCATAAAGTATCCTTAGTAGCCTTACGTTAAATTGTCTAACGGAAGGTTCTTGAATAGTGGAGGCAAGTAATTTCTGAGTTTGTCGTAAACAGTCGAGCGAAAGGCTTCTAGAAGTTCTTCTCTTGTCGAAAAATAATACTTCTTCAAGTCCCGCATTTCATCCAGAATTTCTTGCAATGTCGAATTTGGAGAGAACCCAGATTCTGTTGATGTCTGGGGGGCAATGTTTACATTATCTTAAGTTTTAGACTACTTCATCATTCTATAGGGCCTAAGGACATTTTAAGTGCATATCTTAGATGAATTGAAGATATATGTAAATGGGTGAGACTTTTGCTTTGAGATAAAAAAAAATTAGTATTTAGTCCTATCGTGCTAGCTTATTGGCCCGATGGTCTTTAAAGGATCAGAGTTTGACGCTCGATTCTACAGAAAGCAGAATAAAAAATAATCATCTCTTCATGTGCTACCAAAGTCTGTAGATTAATCTAGTCCATCCACGCTTCTGCCAGATTTCACACATTTGCGTGAAATCAAGAAAAGACAGTCAGTCTACAAAGGAACATAGCCACCAAGATTTTGAGCTTCGCGTCCAAAGCAAACGGATCAAAATTTGTAAAGCTGCACTTTACAAAGTGAGCAATTTCCGAAACCTGGAACCTGGAACTTAAAATCTAAGAACCGTCTAGACTAAAAGTGAAAGCTAAGTTGTCACTAACTTACTATTTTTCTGTTCAAAACATTTTATGTGAAGTTAACTGTCATAATGCGTGGACTGACTAGCGATAGATAGACTTTGGTGCTACTTACAAACGTTTACCAGCGTCCAGTGTAACACCGTTTCCCCATAACGAGGTGCTGGTGATAATAATACAGCAAAGTTAGCGCAGTGGGCCGCATTAGTTAGCCTGAGCGCTGTGCCAGTTTCTGACCCTCTTCATTAATTATTATTTACCTCCAAAAGTTTACTCTGAAGGCGCCTAATTTCTGTAACACCAAGGGCGTGTATTTCTTGAGGTGTAAGTTTTGTAGAAGTATAAAACTGAAGAGCAGCCGAGTAGTAATTTTCTCCACCACTAATTGAGTTGATTCCAGGTTCTTTTCGTGTCTGGTTTAAGTAGGTTTCCTTGAGTGAAATAATAACAATGATAAGGTTAATCGAAGGTTCAAGCAAAGGGTGTTTAACCTGTTTATTAGATATAGCAATTTAACTTAACTTCTACAGTATTCTTCAAAATAATCATCCATGTATATCAGTTCCTAATCAAGGGACTTTCATACTTACGGCTAAATATGACTTTAACTTTGAGAAAGCCGGTAAAAGATCCTGAGAAATTCTTTCCTGAGCTTGTTGTCTTAGGGTTCGTCTAGAAAATAAAGTGAGCTTGAGGATAGAGAGAACATATAGAAGATATGACCTTCGAACTTAAGGAAATACTGCAGCAATAATGTACCACCAAACAGCAAGAAAACGAAGGTAATTTTAATCTTTACAGAGACTATTGAAAAATAGAGAATTTATTTCGTAAATGGAACTAACCTTTGTTCAGGAGGTAAATTCAGAGGAATGTGAAGGAACGGACTGAAGAACGTAGAATCCACCAAAGAAACATTTAAGAAAGAAAACTGGTCTAAAATTTCATCCTGAAGGAGAAAGAAATTGAAATATGTCGTCAGGGTAACCTTGAGGTAAATCGCCGGTCTATTAACCTGAAGGTCCTGGACTCGAATATCGGATTGGACTCCAAATTTCAGCGATTAAAGTATTTGCCTTGATCTTCCTTGGCGGGGTAGGGATTCGGATCCCACGTAAAACTGTGGGTCCCCTCCGTAGAGGTTACGAAAGGGGTTAAACAACTCCGATTATTATTTATTATGCGTCTATGTTACGTATTTATGAACCCTGTCACATCGTGGTCTTTTTTAGCGAGGATGATCCCATTACTGCTCTGAGTAGCTCAGTGGTTACGTTGTCGGCCTGTAGACAGTGAAACCCTGAGTTTGCTCCCAGCTGCTGACATCGGGTGGGGTTGAGCCGGCCACTCACCCTGTTTCTGCTCCTGGATGGATGTTTTAGTCCCATTAATATGCATGATGCATTTCGAAAACTTTGGATCTTGATTTAGGCTCTCTTCTTCTTCTATAGATGATGGGGTGGGGTGGGGGCATTTTTGTGGGCATTTGCCCTTGGCCCCTCCTTTCTGCATAAAAAATATATATATATTAAAACTACCCCTGTCCTAATATGGAAATTGGGGTAGAGGGAAAGAAAAGGGTGCAGAGGAACAATGTCGACACCAAATTTTCTAAACATGCATAATGTCGAAAGTTTCGACCTTACGCATGTCAATTCAATTAGTTTAAAAGTTAGTTTAGATTAGGTCAGGTTAGGTTACATTATGCCCACTTAGATTACGCTAAGTTAGATTAGTCATTTTTACGACAATGTGAAATCTATCTATGGGTCAGGTCAGCCAGTTTCAGTTAAAATATTGAACAAACTTTTCCTTTTTCTTCGAAATCTCAAGTGCATATTACTTGCACAAAGTCGAGTTGAAATAATGTCGACATGCATAAGGTCGAACATCGACAATGTTCATGTAATCCAAAAATAGTTATGAGGGTAAATTGAAGAGATTAAGGTCATATATATATATATATATATATATATATATATATATATATATATATATGGTCCGAAAGATTCATTTCTGGTATGAAACATTGCAATAGGATTAAACCATAAAACTCGATAACTGAACTGTTCAAAACAAAAATTTTAAAGTTCCTGTAGACTGTAGTTTTCAACCATCCAAATATTATTTAAGAAATTAGTGTAATACGTATCTTCGATCACCGACATTTGAGTATAACCAAAGTTTTGTTACATTCAAATTAGCTTCTTGCAACTCATTGAGAACGTGCACAGTTGGTAACACACGAAGAAACAGCAAGAATGTTTGTACAGGAATTAATAACTAAACAGAACTGTTTAATAATTAAGAATACTGGATGGTCCCCTACATTCATTCTTAGTTTCAAAGACAGAAATTTCCCTCAAGAAGAATGGATTTCTGATCAGTGGCTGTAATTATTATCAGTTGTGTATCATTATTACGACATATTTATACCATTGATAAGTTGTAAGGCATGATTCCAGAAGCGATATTATCTTCCATGATAGTTAGAATCTCGTCTACTTGTCTTGGAAATTCACCGTACCTGAAAAATAATATGGTTTAAATAATAATCCGACATATTGTATAATTTGGCAAAAGTAAATACTGTAGCTATCTTGTAAGATGTGTACCATAATAATGTTTGAGGTATTTTAACTTCCTGCATAACGGTAAAGATCATGTGACAGAGGGGGCCTTCAGCTTTACGTAGGACCCGACAATCTAACAATCGGTACATTATATGGACACGGAGAATATCCAACTAATGACCTATTTACTCTAAACATTGGTGATTTGAAAGGAAATCGGTTTTGTCACAAATTAACCAAAATACTCTTTAAAACAATCTTAAAATTCCAAAACTGAACATTATTGCCTACAGCTATATGCGAAAAAGGTTAAGTACAAAAGTATACGTTCATATTTGTTCATTTAAAATTCTTGTGTTTACTCTTCATTTAAGTTGTCTAGCATTATTTACATATTCTTTTGTGCACAAGTTTAAGTACATCATCAGAATCCATTGTATAGGGTGGACAAAAAGTCTGGACAGCCCCCACCCTCAAAATATTTACATATCCAATTTTTACATTATAGGGGGTGCCCAGACTTTATACCCACCATGTAGAGTAGTCAAGCAGTAGAACATTCTAGAAAATTTGACAATAAAAACAATTTCAACTTTTAGAAAATCCCTGAGTAAAGTTTTCCGGTAGTTTACTATACGTTGGTTAGAGTATAAAACGTGAATGTCGAATATTGTTCATTCATCATCATCCCACCATAGGCAAAGACAAAAGATAGAATTATTTTTTGCATAGTGATGGAAAACCTGTTAAGAAGATTGGTGAACAACCTACTATGCCTTATACTTCAGTTTCAAACGTCATTCCTAAGTGGAACCGCCTTCGAATCACCAAACTGCTCCCTCCTAGTGGACGACCACGAAAGATTCCCAACCGTGCTGTTCGTAAAATCATTAAGGAGGCTACTGCTAATCCTCGGTTGAATTCTATGGACCTAAAGCATTCTTTGAGCCAAATTAAAATCGATGTTCATCCCTCCGCTGTACGCACGACACTAAACAAGCATAATTATACTCTTTCGACGAGCTGTAAGAAGAAAACCACTGCTCAAGAAAGCTGACAAGGATCCTCGTTTAAAGTATGCCAACGACCACCGAAACCGTGGAAATGACTACTAGAAGACGGTACTGTAGACTGATGAGGCCAAGATTGAGCTCTTTGGCCACAACGACCAAGGGTATCTCTGGAGGGAGTCTGGTAAAACACCTGAAGGAAAAAACGCCATAACCACGGTCAAACATGGTGGTAGCAGTATTCTTTTTTTGGGTTGTTTCAGTGCTTCTGGGCATGGTAAATGGGTGGAAATCAACAGACACATGGATTTCACCAAATATCAAGAAATCTTGGAAGAAATTATCGTGCCTCCAGTTCGTCAGCGCTCCATGCGTCGCAATTTTATTCTGTGGCAGAACATTGATCCGAAACACATGAACAAATCTACTAAACGTGACTGAAGAAGAAATGGAAGCTTTTGGAGTGGCCAAGCCAGTCACCAGATCTCAATTTGATTGAGCGTTTGTGGTTTGATCTGAAGATAGCTGTCCAGGCACAGAGACCAACTAGGCCTACTCGTCATCAGCTCTGCGAATTTTGTCAAAAAGAATGGGCCAAAATCTCTTCTAGGAAGTGCAAGAAGCTGGTAGAGAAATATCCCAGTCGTTTGACTGAGGTTATTCAAGCTCAAGATAGTCATAGAGTACATTAATCATCTGTACTTAAATACTTGCTCATTATTAATTTCACATTTTTTCTATTACGTGTTGCATTTTGACTTAGTTTATTCAGTGAATCTATTGTTTCTGAAACTATTTTACAATTTTTTCCTTCAATTGTCATCAGTGCTTCAATCAAAATACAATTTTTCATTAGATTTTCAAGTGTGCTTAAACTTTTTTACACAACTGTATAAGAGTGTTTCGGCATTTAAAATACAGGGTGGGCCATAAGTCGCTTTACCGAAGTGAGTTTCGTTATAATACTTAGATAAAGCGACTTATGGTCACCCTGTATATTAAAACTCATGCTTATCCTTGTCAATATGAACAACGCAACTGACTTTGTCAGAGGTTAGTGTCCGAGGTACATTTTCTGAAAAATTTGCCTAGAAACATAAAATTTGCCAAAACCATAAAAAATTACTGATTGGTAATATGTTTTCCTTTAAATATTTTATTAGTTTTGGTGACAGTTATAAAATTACAAAAATACGAGTAGGACCCAGTCATACTGATTAGGAACTCTTTATGCTTTTTAGAAATTTTATGTTTCTAAGCGAACTTATTTTCCAAAACTGTACATAAAGTACAGTAAGATAAGAAAACTGTACTCCTTGTCACGCAATATGAATTTAAAGTAAAATCGAATGAGGTAACTTAATACCTCGCTAAGAGTTTTTGAAAATCGTTGTAAGATTCCAAAGTCATTTGACTACTGACGAGATGTTGTAAATGAAGCTGAGGTCCTTCTAAAGATGTGACGGGAATAAAGTACCTGGAATAAAATTTTGAATTTTAGTTTTAGAAGACGATACCCGAGTTTCACCGCAAATAATAGCTTCGTGATATGATCACATTATAAAATTTGGTTGCGATTAAATAATTCAGAAAATGTTTTTGAGCGCAATTTATTTCGTAATAAATGTTACCTTTCTTATTTGCGTTTTAGAAACTAAAACGAGCGTTTGTGTTCAAAGAAAAATATTCAACAGCACAATATAAAAACAAGAGTTGAGAAACAAATCTAAAATTATAATTGAATTATAATCATAATGTGAAGGTCTACTATTTCATACGACAATTTTTTGAGTTACAATGTATGAATACGATAATACATAAGAATATGTTTATTTCAAAACTTTGTTCCAAATTTTTTTTTTTTTTAATATTTGTATTGACTGGAAATTAGCAAATCCTGACTTATTTCTTCCAAGGGTATTAAAAGAGATTAGCTACAATATTGTTGATGATTCGAATCAGGGAAAGTACCAACCGACTCGAAATTAGCAAATGTTAAAATCTGTCTCGAAATATTGGAACGAATTTTTCGAATATCACCCTTTTTTTTATTTAGTTATACTTTTATGAACACCCTGTATATTAATTTTTACGTTGTAACTTTATCATAGGAATTAGTAGAACTAGGGCCCAAGCATTGGGGTAAAAAGGATAAAGTTTACTGGGGCCGGGGCAGCCAAGGGGCCCGACAGGGCCCAATTAAGAAAATGTTTTAACCTATTTTTATAGCATTTTGGTCAATGATGTGTCAATTAATTTTAATCTGATGTGGATAAAATGTATTTATTTCAATAAATATATGCAAAAATATGCATGAATGACCTGTCTGAAACCAGAGTGCAGGAATCAGAGGCAACGAGACCCGACATGTGATTGTGTAACGGGCCCGAAAAAGTGATATGTTGGCCCCTGAGTAGAACTTCATATTATGATTGTTTCAAATGGTTGTAAATATTCCCTTACTTTTTCCTTCTGTGAAATTGAGGTTTTGCTAATTAAGAGTTTTTGGAATATCAACACTTACTTTAAATATTTGAAATTATCGATGTAATTTCCAATTTGTTCTTTAAAAATATCCAAATTTATTTGATTTCCGAAAGTTGAGTTCGTGGTTGGTGTATTTTGCGCTCTTTTGAAAAGTTCTTTGCAGTGATCCTGTTTAAGGAAGAACATTCATTACAATATTTAATTAAAATTAATTAGGAAATATTGTTATAGCGTAGAGCGGTGGTTCCCAGCCCGAGTGCCGCGGTGCCCTGGGGTGCGTGGGAAGGTCAAAGGGTGCCGCGAGACGAGGAGTGAAGCCTTAATATTTCAACAAAAATGAAATTAATATTACATAAATATCTCTCTCTTTTTTTTTCGAACCAACTTAATATGTTTTCTTTCTCATTTAGTATCTCGTTCATTTCACTTTCATTATTGTGGGATCTGAGTCGGCGGGGTGTCCCAAGAAATTTGGGGACCGTTTAGGGTGCCGCGGAGAGAAAAGGTTGGGAACCATTGGTGTAGAAGAACAAAGTCCAACAACGGAAACAAAGTCAAGGATTCTAAACACGCAAAACTCAAGCCAGTTCGACTTTATGCAGATCTATTTAATTTATGTTAAGCGAGGCTAGACTAATTTAGGATAGGTTAGGTTAGTTATTTTCATTTAAAATTGAATTGTATACGCAGGTCAGGTACTTTGTTTAAAATCTGTTCAACATTACCTGCATCAAATCGAAATGGAATAAAAATGACCTGCAAAAGATCAGTTGTCACCGTCGTGAAATTCGACTTTGTTCACGTGATTCAAGTTACAACTTATGTAGAAGGTTGTTTAACCCATAGGCGTATGAGGCGGGGGGTCTGGGGGTAGGCAGCCCCCCCTCCGGACTAATTTTTCCTGACATTCCTTTGTTTTTTTTACTTCTTGAGGTGAATTAATTACTTGCTACTATACTTGTAGTTAATAATTAAAACATAAGTTGAGGACTTACAAAATTCTATATCAACTGCAATGCCGGAGTTTTGTTTGTCGTTTAGAAATGGTGTAGCAAAATGCTTTTTATATCAAAATGGCTTTAATATAAGTTATGTTACTCATACTCTAACCTTTGTTATTTTATGCTACACATAGTGCTTATGCGGAAATAAGGGCACCCTGAAAATTTTCAGGGCAAATTTTTTCCGCCCCCCCAAGTAAAGTGCCATCTCATACGCCTATGGTTTAATCACTTTCGTAATGGCAAAGGTCGTGTGACGGAGGGTCCTACGACTTTACGTGGGATCGGAACCATCTGCGTGTCGCATGGGTAATACCGTTTAAGTGAAGTGAAGACTCTGAGGTCAGGGGTTCGACCCCCGATGGTGCCAGTAATAGTAATAATGGGCCGCATTAGTTTGTCTGAGGGCTGTGTCAGTTTCTGGCCCTCCTCACTGATTATCTACCTGTCGTTATCTACAGCCACCCATCCTACTACTGAAAAGACCCAACTTCGCTTAACCTCGCTGATCTAACAGGAAACGGTGTTGCGACGTGGTCATGACGTATCCCCCCAAAAAACTTTAGAAATGGGTTTCTTGAACGAAAAAGAAATATATTACACAGTAACAACGTAGAACAACAAAGTTATTCAGAAAAGAAAAAGAAAATGATAATACAATACAATTTATTGTTCTATTTATGTATGTATACTGTATAGGTGTATCAAGAAGAAAAAGAAAGGGGAAAAAATGAATATATATATGATGCAAGCTCACAAGTAAAAAGAAAAAATTATTCCAAGACCTTTCCTGTATTCCGCAATACACCTCGTCAGGGAATAATTTTTTTATGTGGGTTTGCATCATTCATTCATTTCACGTGTTTAAGCGTGATTCACCCCATATATATATATATATATATATAAGCAAACAACCACAAGGAAAAGGAAACACAAAGTCCGAGCGCTTTCGTGATATATTCACATTATCCTTGATAATGTGAATATATCACGAAAGCGCTCGGACTTTGTGTTTCCTTTTCCTTGTGGTTGTTTGCTTATTAATAAGGTCACGTGTTATTTTGTGATTCTAGTGCATATATATATATAATATATATATATATATATATATATATATATATATATATATGTGTGTGTGTGTGTGTGTGTGTATAAACGGTTAATGCTTTCCTGTACATCCGTAGTATAAAACTGCCATTTGCAAGCAAATTTTATGCTTAATTGGCAGAATGCGGTTACTTTGACAAGTCTTTTTAGACAATACAGAACAATGAGGTTATTTACAGTAATGTTAAAGACAGCGATTCGAATATTATCTCAAAATAAATCTAAAGCTATTGTTGATCATAAACTCTTCTCTTAAAAATTTTAAAAGCTAAAAACAAAAGAATTTAGATAGTTATTATTATCTAACCTTTCGCTTCTCGAATCTTTCCCTGGAAAATGAATCCAGACGTCCAGCCGTGTTGTCATTTATCCCAACCTGTAAATAATGAACTTATGAGAGAGAGAGAGAGAGAGAGAGAGAGAGAGAGAGAGAGAGGTATTCATATATCATAAGAAAATGATCATCAGAGATACTGAATGAAAATTCACAACAACGGAAAGTCTTACATATAAAATGGAAACTACTGAATATTTGGTTTGGAGGAGTAGTATGATTTCAAAAATGTCGAGTGCAAAGCAAATCAATTGAATGCAACATGATCAATAATGCTCAAAGGTGGGAGAAGGGGGTAGGGAGGTTATGCAACAAGGGGGAGACTGGTTTAGACCTCTAAGGGGGAGAGGGTAACCTAACTTGGCAGCTCAGGCCCACAAAAATTATATATATATATATGAATTGAATGTGTATATATGTGGGTGTATATGCATGTAGGTTTGTATAGAAAAAGTAAAACCTTTATTAAGACGTGTATGCTGGCCGGGACTAGACCCTTCAAATGTGGAGTGGGTAGCCTAACCTAACAAGGGTAATAAAACAGAATGAAAGAGAGGAGAGAGAGAGAAGATCCATTTGTGGCCATAACGCTTCGCAAAATGGCGTCTTTACAAGCCTTCCTGGGTGGCTTTAGGATCACAACCATTTGGCTTAGAAGTGGTATGGCGTAATCGCCGGTCAGACAGTTGCTTTAGAGGGTAAGCAGCCAGTCGCCTTAGTTTAGTGATTTATATATACATATATAGGCTAACTGGAACGACACCACCACTCACAACAAATTCTTAAAGTAAAATGTAGCCATCCTAGTGGGCTTCCGAACCCCCACCAGCCGAAACACCCAGTTGCCTTAGATATTCAAACACAAACACACTGTGTCGTTTATATTATATATATATATATATATATATATATATATATATATATATATATATATACACCCTTCATTTCCATTAATATTTGTTTATATGGTGTAAAAGAGAAATAAAACACAACTACATCGTTCTGTGTATTTAATATACATCATTCATGAAATACATTCGGTAAATATGAATATACATTAGGTACAAAACAAGGACAATACATACGTGATTTATTTAACATATATATTTACATCAAACATAAAAATAACAACCAGTACAGGAGAATTGCATATACATTAGACGCAAACACAAGAATCATACACACTGGAGTTATTTAATATATATATATATCAAAACAAAAATAATACAGCTAGTACAGAAGAATTGTATATTCAACAAAATCAGAATACACAACACTTGATGAATATATATATATATACACTACCAGTCAAAAGTTTAAGTACACCTACTAATTTTCAATGTTGCTTAGCTCATGACAAACTTCAAATGTAAACTTAACAGGTACTAGAGATGAATTTGCTTACCTGGCTTTCATATTGTATGTTTCAGTGCATCTGCCCTATGCAGTGTGTTGTAACACAGAAGCTTCTTCAAAATAGCCTTCAAAATGTGTTAATTTACGTCTAGCATGGAACCTAAAATTAATGCCATTAGCGCTGCACAAATGTACAAAAACAGTTTAAAAGTCTTTACTGGGGTAGTGTGTTTCTTCAGGAGTATGTTAATACATGTGTTCAGTTATTAACATGCGCTGCAGGTCTTTACATATAAAATCCTTGCAGAGGAGCGAACTGTGTAGTTTAAGGTGCAAAAATGGGTGCCAAAGCTCAGTTAACAACAGAAAAAAGACGATTGTAACTTTGAGAAATGAGGGCCAATCACTGTGGCAAATTGCAAAAAAAAAAAAGTTTCTGTGAATGCGGTTGCTTGTGCCATTAAACGGTACAAAGAAACTGGTCAAAATAAGGACAGAAAAAGGTCAGGGCGACCAAGAACCACAACAGACTCAGAGGACAAGTATATCCGAGTCACCAATCTGCGCAACAGACGCCTCACAGCACCTGAAATCAAAGCCCAGCTGAACAATTCCAGAAGTACAACAGTTTCAACATCAACTGTTCAGAGAAGACTAAGAGAGGTAGGATTAAAAGGACGAACTGCAGCAAAGAAACCAATACTGAGACTCCAGAACAAAAAGAAAAGGCTAGCCTGGGTTAAAAAACACCAAAAATGGACTGTTGAGCAGTGGAAATTTGTTCTTTGGACTGACGAATCAATATTCGAAATTTTTGGATCCAAATGCAGAGTATTTGTGCGGCGCAGAGCGGGTGAAAAAACGACACAGCAGTGTGTTGTGCCAACAGTGATGCACGGTGGAGAAAGTGTGATGGTCTGGGGATGTTTTGCAGGGGAGCAAGTTGGAGATCTCCACAAAGTCACTGGAATACTGAACCAACGCCAGCGCCATGCCATCCCATCTGGACTGCGACTAGTTGGCCAACAGTACATAATGCAGCAAGACAACGATCCCAAACACACTTCCAAGCTGTGTCAAAATTACATGAAGCAGAAAGAACGGCAACGTCAGCTCACAGTTATGGAATGGCCAGCACAGTCCCAGGATCTGAACCCCATCGAGCTAGTGTGGGATGAACTGGATTGACGAGTGAAAGCCAAGCAGCCATCCAGTGCTCAGAAGCTCTGGGAACTCTTACAGAGTGCTAGCAGCAGCTTTCACCAGATTATCTTCTTTCTCTTGTTGAGCGCATGCCTCGAATTTGTTCTGCTATAATTGCTGTTAGAGGAGGCTATTTTGATGAATCTAAAATTTAGACTTTGCTTTTGGTAAATTGTCCTGATTTGTTGTTATTTAAGTTCCCATGTTTGTACTTATGAATTTGTGTCATGATAACTTAGTTAATAAATAAAAAACTTTAAAAAAATTTGAAATTTATGAATATTTCAGGGTGTACTTAAATTTTTGACTGGTAGTATATACATAACCTTTGGTTAGCTTCCGCCCGAATTGTTCATTCTGACGAAGGTCAAGCTTTTAACTCCACCTTAGACCTACAGTTTGACGTGGAATCCGAACCACGCCCCATCAGAAGCCCAGCGTCGTAACCACTAGGCCACCTAGGGTACCCATTTATCTACCAACCACTTCCTTTATTGTGTGGAAGGATGAACAGCTGGGTTTTGCTGCACGCCGGCTGCCGTCGGGTCTCGAACCCGGGGTCGATGGACTCTTAGTCAGCGACGCTAACCACTATACCACCGAGGCGCATATATATATATATATATATATACGTGTAAAAATGGAAATACATGGTTTAAGGTCAGTTTCTACCACGCTTAAATAAAATAGTAAACTCGCACGTAATCAAGTCCATATTTACATCCTCATTGCTTTGTACCACACAATAAATGCGATTTAACATTAACTCACCATTCAAAGTATGCAGGTGTCTATATTCAATATAAAGGGCTTTTAACTTGTTTAACACTATTTTTGTGCCCAATTTACAATTGGGAGTCAAACTATCACGATCTTTAAACACGGATAGAATACAATCACAAAGATGACATCGTTTGCTACAACATCACCATTAAATTCACGTTTATAAACACTCCTTTCCAAGCGTGCATTTATTCTTTCCGTGCCGACCTTTTGAACTGTAAAATCTTCTTCACAATAAATGCAAAAAACTTCACTTTTCTACATGAAGGTCAAAATATGATAATATAAACCCACTCTAATAGACAGAGTTTATTTCCACAACAGTTTCGATGCCCACTGGCATCCTCTTCGGGAGGATACAGAAAAACTTTTTTCTGTATCCACCCGAAGAGGATGCCAGTGGGCATCGAAACTGTTGTGGAAATAAACTCTGTCTATTAGAGTGGGTTTTTATTATCATATTCTATTCACAACTCATATCGGCAATTGAAGTATGTTTTTAAATCGTGCCGCAACTGCGTCTTATATAAAGAAATAATTCTTCAGGGTGAACAGTCAAGGTGAGTTCAGCCCTCTACCGTTCTAGTTCTTTTTACCAAAGTTCATGATATTTCGAGGAGTCTGTACCTTAAATACCTATCCAGCTCCAAACCATTCTCGTCTTGTTCGTCCCTACGCTTGTTAAAATCAGCGAGCGGGGCGGTATAGGCGTATTCAAGCACCGTGTCAAAATAACGCATCTCAGCAACACGTGCGTCTAATATAGGTTTTAGTTTACGGAAACCGACGACTTCAAACATTCTGTCAAGACTGAAACGGCTTCGCGTGAGGATAAGGGCGTTATTGTCCTCAACATTCTTCTACATCAGCCGTATATCAACGCATGGTTGGTTTGTATCACGATTTACGCATAGCGTACAAATAATGGCGTATGAGGGTGCATCACTAATCTGTTCTCTTTTTGTGCTTACACCCATAGGTATTTTATAACTGTCCTCGTCCCACTTCTCAACCACCACGAAGATATTGTTTATCTCCTCAACACTTAAATAAATAACATTGCGTCTACCAGAGTTTGATTGTGTACATTTCGTTTCAAGTACATAATTAATAGCACCGGTATTACGCCTGAATACACGCACAGACTTCAACACGGACACGTCGTATATTGCATTGAGGATGCTGCTCAACGGAAGTTCCATCTTTTAATAGTTTTCTATTGATCCTGCGAGTAGATAACGTCCAGTCGGGTCAAGCTCTGAGGCGACTATGAGCAGCCGGTGCGCTGTTTGACTCGGCGGGACCGTGCGGGTCGGTTATGAAGGTGGGAAGTGTAGGGGTGGGCGCGAGTCACACGGGTTGCGTCATGATCGCCGGCAAGCGTTAGTAATACAGATTCGTGTACGAGATTGTTCCAACATGAAAGACTCGATGCGTACAAGTGAATCATCCGAATATTTAAAACTGTAACCCATTATACTGGGTAGGAGTTTAGAGAATTTTTCCATCTGCGATACATGAAGTAACATCGGTTTTAATGATTTATCACACACACTTCCTGGAATACATCTACAACGTCCAGGGGTAATTGTATTCACCATTGTACTTTCTCAGGTAAGAACTATGTAGCATACATATATAATTTATTAGCACTCTGGCGACCTATTTGAGAGAAACATGTGTCCATACTTGGCCTTTTTGCTGGACAAACGATACTCGTCCCTAAACTCTACTAAAAATTCGCATATACCTTTAGTTACAATTTCGCTGCGCACCTCATCATGATATACATGGATGTAGTGATAGAAATATTGTAAACTGTCCATAATCACAATATTTACATTCACCGTACCAGTGTACGCGTACTCGGTGTGATTCAACATAGTATAATACCTCTTGTCACTCCAATCATTAACAAGGTTCACAACCCAGATCCTTTGTTTCTCTTCTGCAAGCGTTGATTCTTTCACTTCACGATATATGTGCTCTTTAGTGCAATTTAATCCTACAACATATTCCATTACATCGTTTGAACCGCGAAACCCCGCAATGCTCTCACCAGAATATCTATAGAATATTTGGACGTCTGGCTCCTCATGCTTCGCACGATTTAATGTGGCCTTAAAGGTTTCAAAGGAAGGGTGATTAGAAATTCTTTGAGTGTTCACCACATCTGTACACTTTGGCGAGTACCACTTCAGGAATGTAGAGCATGCAATATCATCGGTCGTCATCGTTATTTTTCGTCTACGCGAGAATTCCTCAACAGGTAAAAGATACGTTTGAGAACCAGGGCTTGCGGGGGTCAACTGAGCACGCAGGAAGAAGATATGGACTGCCAGCTGGATTAGCAGCAGGAGTCACGTGACTTTTTATTGGCCAGTAACATACAGTGGGTGGTGCATATATTTTACTCCTACACACACACACACACACACACACACACACACACAAAGGAGAAAATGAAACGCCAGCTGAAACAATTTATTTGAAATGCACATAATAAATAGGAAAAATAAATAAATTGTAAAATTTCGTCAACAAGTAAATAGACTAATATAACAATTATTTATATAACACTCATGGCATCCAAAGGTAACAGTGTCGTAGGTGCCAGGCACTGTATGTTTCCTATATGTGTTACGACACACTTTCTTCCCCCTAAGTTCCTTCACGCCCCTTCTGCCGGTTCGCCTGGTTAAGAGAGATACTTTTAGCCTTCATGATGTATTTCATCTTCTCCCCCACCCTCACCCGTACCCCGTAAATTTTTGGTCCTGTTGATACAACAGAATCAGCGTAGGCGCTATCTCCATACTCATCCTTGATCTCGTCAGTCAACTCTCCCAGGAACTCCCCAATAGGAGGCATATATTCACCTTCCCTCTCCGTAATCTCACACTATCTGTATCTGCGTACAGAACCCTCCATCCAAGAGAATGCAGTTGACCCCGTTTGATGCGGGCGTAGGCTGTTGTGAAACTGGCTACAGGTATGTTTGTGACATGTGGTGTGTCTGTAGCCAATTCGGTTGTGTTGTACTTTATTATGTACGTATTACTCACATTCACGATCTCTATGACCTCTATCGATAGCGTTGGTGTAAACTCACATTTCGTTATAACTTTGACTTGGACGTTCCCCTTGTCTGTATTCTGAGCAAATTTCACCCAAAGACTATTTAGGCACAACTTTGCACTAAGGCGCTTGCCAGGGTCCCTCGCAATTTGGCCCCGTTCAAGTTGTATCCCTTCACGATCACGGCAGCATTGAAAATACGCCGATTTTTCATTTTCGGTCTCAACTCCTCGCGGGTATCCTGATGCTCTACCTTATCCTTCAAAAAAGTATTTATATATGGTGTGAAAGGATGGGGAGCTTCTGAAACCTCCACACCTCACATATCTTCAGTATTCTGTACCCATGACGAATGGCTAGGGACAGCTTAGGACTTGTATATACGCCTCTGATCTTCCTCTGGTTAATTGTGTGATTACAGTCCCCATGCTTCTCCTCTGCGCACTTCACACATCGAGGGAACATAAGTTTATGATCTTAACAAAGGGCAAGACTGGCTTCCATAAGTCGCGAGGGGGGAGCACATCTACGAAAGAAAGGCCAAAGTAGTTCTCTTTCAAATTAGTTGGGAACTCTTCGATGATAGGCAGGGCGGGACCCACGAGTTTTTCAGGGGCGCCTACAGGGTACGAATTGTTCTTCATCACGTAATCACGTAAGGGTATGAATGAGCAGAAATCGTAGTAATGAATCTTCACCTCGTCCGTATCTGGAAAGTATAGTTTGAAGGGGTTTGTGCGTCCTCCAAACAAACTATCGCCGCATTTGAGAGGATCCAGCACCATTCTACGTTTGATAGCCCTTACTTTTTCGCGATACTGGTCAGTGGCGTCCATCCATGCATCATACTCGTTCCCACAAAACCAACCTTGTGAGTGAAGTGGGAGCTAATAAGTCGGTCGCGGGTACAGGTCCATGCGAGACTATCGGCAGGAGATCTGCCATGGATATCTCCTATGATACCACACTCAGGAAGTGGGCATCCATGCCACCAGCATCCGTTAAAGGAGTACACCGTCTTCTCACCAGTGGCGGGATCTTCGCTTAAACCATCTACCAAAAATCACGACCATTGATCTTAATGGCCACTTTCCCCGTGTTGCGCGCATATTTTATGTATACACCGGTCTGTTGTTGTATGTGTAAATAGCCTTATGACCATAACTGTGCGGAACGTTTCGGGGAATGACGAATAGCGTTTTTAGGCATGAAGTTATTCTTGAACACAGTAAAACACAATGACGCGATCGTAGTTGCAGTTTGTAACGGGTCGCAGCTGAATCGGACTATGTACATCCTTCTAAAGGCTTGGAAACATACTCTAAGTACGCGTACGTCATTCTCCCAATAGCGCTCACATTCATCCGCTATATTATAAGGATTATCTTCATTAAAACTGTTATAGAACCTCTCAAAATCTTCACGCTCACTATCAGTCATGTTGCATAGTTAAAGTAATTTTTTTTTTGGAAGGGGGGGGGATCCTACACAATTTAAAGTGTAGCGAGTGACGAAAGCGTAAGGGAAATACCCTTCTTAAACTTCAGTTTCTACGCTCATCACCTTGGGTATCTTGGCTAATTTACAAGGTGTGAATAACAGCGTGTCTTTAAATTGAACATTATCTCTTATTTGCATCTGTATAAGCTTGTTTCCTCTTTTCAAGAGATCACCTGTAAATATCTCCGAGGACTCGTGTTCAAGCAGCTTTTTATAAAGGAATTGTGTATCAAATTTTGCAGCGTTATGGGCAAGACTATAGTAATTTTTTTGAACTGGTCCGCTAACTTGACAATATAGTTCACAAAGAGTTTCACAGGGGAATCTCTTGCAGACACCTTAGAAATGTTTATTCGTTTACCACATTTGCGACACTCATCACACTCGACGTTCATGCACTCGTCACAGACAGTCTGGCTTACAAGTAAATGTGGGATAACCTCTTCTATTTCAGGGTTTGTGTAAGTCTCTATATCGTAGTATACAGTTATACAAGGTTTATTTTTAGGCTTAGCATCTTTCATATAGTAAACTTGCTTTATACCATCTGCCTTATATTTCTCACAACATGTAGTACAACAAATTTCATCACATCTATGCCCGAAATCGCCACTATAATTCAACGTATGAAACATGCCGCACTCGCAAATTCTCATTTTCCTACACGTCCCATTTGATTTATGGAATCCAAAACATGTATTATTGAAAAACGTGTATCTACATACATTACAGTCCTTCTTCTTAGCTTCAACTATATAGAGCTTTTACACTGCTCGCATACCATTTGGCAATCCTTACAATATTTCAACAGATCATTCGTAAACTCGAGACAACCCTTACACAAATCGTGATGTCTTCCATATTTTCGGCTTTTATCATAACTCGCGTAAAAAGCATTGTGGATGCGGAGATACGTTGTCCCTGACAATCCCAAAATAAGTAAAGGCTTTGTACGTTCTCTCACTGCTTTTAAAACATATACACTCCTACGACGATCATCCAACCCAAATACAACTATACGCACACCCATTTCCTGCTCTACTCTTCTCAACTCTTCAGGCCCCATATCACAATCGAATTCGCGCTTGCAGTCTGTGGCCAGTTTACGTCCACGGTGCACAATCGTCGGTAACCAAATTTTTTTGGCCACTGTATTTAGCACAGTAAACATATGAGCCAAGACTATTGCCATAAAACTGCAACCGCGATCGAGGCTTGTGTGGTTTCTGAATAGTTGATAGCTGTCAAAGTTAAGAGTATAAGGTGTGGTCGTATGTTCCGCAACACAGAAAACGTGGTCTATATCTATCATGAAGTTTTCCATATTAAATTCGGTACTGCTTTGAGAGGCCTATATTATACGCCCCAAACTGTACTCTACATCTACGGCAGCCAGACGTCTGTAGGGTATTACCACCCAAAAATCGTCCCTATCCCCATCATCTTACCCGAACCTGAGGGACAATCGCGTCCTGACTTCACGTCCCTCACTGCTCTGAAGGGCAAACTCCACAATACACTCAACTATGCGTCGCAGTCCGTGTTCAACACCGCTGCTATACATGGTTCGCGGGTCGACCCTGACTACGTACCAGTTTCTAGTCAGGGCTGGGGTGGGAGTGGCGCTGCGCACCAGCTCGAATGATATGCTACTGCCTACAGATTGAGGTGTTGCTGACGAGGTGGAGGGCACAGCAGGGTGTGGTAATGAATAGGAATAAGGGGGTACAGTTTTATTTGTAGAAATAACTACTGTAGGCGTTGTTTCGCAAGACGTAGAGGGTTGGGGTTCTATTACATTTTCAGAATTTACTGTGGGTCTAACGGCCGACGCACTTATGAAGCGTTTTACTCGTTTTACACCTGACGTGGAAGGTATTTCAGCGGCGGGTTTTTATGCACCCGCTTTCTTCTCGAATTGTCGAGTGGGGGTACTACAGTTGTCGTTGCTGAGGGTTCAGGAACGCTAGCAGGATTGATGGTGCAGACTGTAGCCTTGACAACAACTACACTATCATCGGTATCATCAACCTCATCTGCAATATCAACGATAGGGGCATGTTGCTGGTACAGTACCTCAGTCTCGTCACCATTCACATTCTGGGGAAGAAGAAAAACAGGACTGTAGAATATAAGGAGCATCACTTAAAATTTTATTATATTTTGTAAATGTTCCACTTAAGAGTGTGACGTGTTAGAGATGGATTCGGTGAGTTGCAATACTACAGTACAAAAGTAACACTAGGCCCGGGGCATTATGACACAGCAGAGGATATTGTGAGAGACTTAAATGGGAGTCTAAAAAGTTCAAATGTTACGTCTGATTTAGTATACGAAATCGTAAACAAAGATAAGTCGGGGATACTTTGTTGCTAAAATGGAAGGCTAACAGAAATATTAAAGACAAAGCACTGTCCAAAATTATACCTGAGGGCAGATATATTCTAGCCTTCCAAAGAGATACTTTACACGAGTCACAACATGACTTGTGCGGTTTATTGTATCAGTAAAATTGGCGAAATTGCCCTCCCCTGGACATGTGCTATATTTACAGCAATATCGTGGAGCATCAGTTTGTTGGGGATACCCAGGCGCGACTGCTGCGCATCGCTCACATTCCCAATCATAGAAGAAAGAGCTTGTGCATTACCTACGACAAACCTCATTATGTCAAAGTCGCAACTACCCTACTAACCAGTATCTCAATATATATAAGAGCGATTGAGGGGAGAAGGTTTCCATTTGGTGACGGGAACTTAACAGTGAAGCTTCACTTATGTCGTACTGCGATAGATTGACTCAAAGGCCGTTCACAGTCTACTGAAGGGTGAGATATCAGCGCGGGAGCGTGATTGGGTCCATTTTTTTCAACTATACTGCGTACGGCTGTCCCTTTGCTGAAGAGTGGTGCCAGATAAGTCGGCAGGAAGGCATTATAATCATGTCTTAACACGGTAGGAGACATAATGGCAGGGACTAAGCCTAAATAAGCTCTCAAAAAATATTTAAAACGCACACGGGACGATATTGTCAAGGATGCAAAGAGAAAAATGCTTGGCGGCGGAAATAAAAACCGGAAGAAGCGCACTGTACGGAGGAAGAAGAAGAAGAAAGGGTTACCATCTCGTGGCGTTAAACGTAAAAGGACATATAAAAAAGAAATGTTCTAAGCGCATGAAACCTATGGTTTACCACTTTTTTATCTGATATAAGCTAAGGCTGTTGCGCTCGTGGGTCATAAACTGATTGCTACTTGCCGTGAGAGGTATCACTATTTCTGACGCGCCATGGCACGTTTCATCCATTCCAATAGTTCGCAATGTTGTAAATCGGAGCTGGCCCCCTTTGATATGCCTCCTACACAAACCTCTATAAAACATAGCGACTTTATTACAGTTAACCCGCTAAACACTATTAGCTCGTCGAGTGCTCCTATAGAATTCGTGATCCCGAGCTCAGGCCCTTACTTTTTTGACCCAAGCTGTGTACACATGTACGCTAAACTACGAATAGTGCATTTAGATAGGTCGGATTGCGAAAACGACTAAGTCGTATACCCAGAAACAAACTTTCTACACACCGTATTCAGCCAGTGTGACGTGTATTTAAATTAGGTCAACATCTCAGTAGGGTCTGGCTACTACCACATACGATCCTATCTGGAAAATGTACTCAACTTTTGAAAAGAGGCGAAGGACACCTTTTTAACTGGCGAAGGTTATTATCAGCCTTACATAAGATGAAAGTAATATAAAGAGTAAGTTTAAAAATCTAAAAAGAAGATTTACGACTGCTATGGACGGTTGCACACAGATTTCACGTTCCAAGAGAAGTTGCTTGTGAATGGGGTCGATATGAAATTAAAACTCATTCGTACGAACCCTGAGATTTGTTTAAATCTGGGTGCTGACCAAAAAGAGGGTGTTAAGCCTGTGGTAATTCATATTATGGAGACATATCTCCACGTACGTCGTGTAAAATTAAGCGGTGCTACTGTAGTATGCGGTCTACCTACGATTCGGCGGTCTACCTTTTAATTATAGCTTCTTATCTTGTTTACTAATTGTTTGTTTACATCCCATTGTCAATCGCCCTTGACGATTGGTTAGGTTTAGTCATGGTATTTTCGTTAGTTTTAACGAAAATATCATGACTAAACCTAACCAATCGTCGGTAGACCGCATACTACAGTAGCACCAATTAAGCTCTGCTAAGCCGATGGAAATTGAGAAAAATTTACTCCATGCCAATTAATAGAGTTCAGCTTAAGGTTTTTACAGTCCCTTTAGATTTAACATCCAAACAGATAGAAAATGTCGCTCTTGGGGTTCTGCCTAAAAGGATATTAAATGGAATACAGGAGCACGCTTCTGTGAATGGAAAGTACCAAATATCTGCATTTAAATTCGAAAATTTTGGCTTAAAACTGTAACTCTGTACGTCAATGGAGTAACTTTAGGTGGGACATTGGAAACGAGTTATTCTACAGATGACGAGTTTTCACTTTGCTCGAGAGCGTATAACAATCTAGCGCATAGCGTCGGTAGTTGTGACGGTTTAGGAACCAGTGTAACGCTGAATGAATTCGTCCAGAGTTCGAATCTGTACCCGTTTGACCTCTCACCCGATTTCTGTGGGAGTATAAGCACACCCATAAGCCCACAGCAGAGCGGCAATATCTCACTCAGATTAGAGTTCGACAAGCCGCTAGTCGCCCTTATTAGGGTAGTAGTTTACCTTGAGTCGCAGGCTTTAATCGAAGGTGACAGGTTTAGGGGCGTAGTAACGGACTTTCAAAAATGGACATGGTTACACTCCAGAGAGTAATGAAGAGTGACCGATTCACGCATGACAAATTTATTGGCGTGTTTGCGAAGAATGAAACGGTGAAACTTCCAGTCACGAGCGACTGCAGCGCACTTATCGTGAACACAGACGTGAGCAGTGGAAAAGGGATCTATTAGATAGCCGTTTATTTTAAAAATAGGGAACGAATGTACTACTTTAATTCACTGGATGAACATACATGGAATGATACTATTATTGTAAAATTTCTCCAAAAGTTGCAAATTCCACAAATAGTGTGGAATCTTTACCGACTCCAGAGTTTGTACAGCAATATCTGTGGGCAATACTGCTTTTTTTTCTTATGCATATGGCCCACGGGAACGAATTTACAAATTTTCCACAATTATTCGACTTGTGTGACCCTGCGAGCAACAGTATGGAAGTATGCCTCCAGATAAAAAAGTAGATCCCTTTTGTGGTCACCCGGTGTAATGTGTGAAATTATATATATATATATATACCGCCGCAATAAGCAAGAACTGTGTGTGTTAATAGTTAAAATTGTACTACAGTTATTTATATCAGTGTAATAAAAAATCTTGTTCCTAATTTTATAATCTGCGCGTATGTAGAGGAATTACGACATTTGTTTGAGTGAGGCCCGTGGTGTAATGGTTATCATATCTGACCGACAATCGGAAGATCCCGGGTTCGATTCCCGGGTGGTTACCTCAATTTTTCATTTGTTTCGTTCTTTCTCTCTCATCTTGCGCGGAACATTCTCCTATACAAGCGTCGTTCTTTACGTTAATTATACTGCGTATTTGCAGTTAAAATGTATATAATGTTACGGCATGCGGGAGGTGCCCCTTTGGGGCATTGGTTTCTGCGCGTATGTAGAGGAATTACGACATTTGTTTGAGTGAGGCCCGTGGTGTAATGGTTATCATATCTGACCGGCAATCGGAAGATCCCGGGTTCGATTCCCGGGTGGTTACCTCATTTTTTCATTTGTTTCGTTCTTTCTCTCTCATCTTGCGCGGACATTCTCCTATACAAGCGTCGTTCTTTACGTTAATTATACTGCGTGTTTGCAGTTAAAATATATATATATATATATATATATATATATAATATATATATATATATATGGGTGTGCCCATTGTATATATGACAAAATTTTAAAATTGACTTACAGCTTAGCACACAATGTGAATTGGCTACATATCGAAACAAAACTTTTCAGGAAAAATCTTGTTCAATTTAATGAATATTAAGTGGGTGCTCAACGACTTCAAAAGCTGAAGTCTAAACCTGTCATTTTCAGTCACTCGCGAACCTTACGTCGGTGCAGTTAGGCAATGCTAATTTTTCTCACACGCTCACAAACACGCTTACATGTGTGTATACGTATTAGAGGCCTGCGCGGGTTGCCCGCTGGTACCCACGTTGCGGGCGTGATGTGGGCCCCACTTCAAAATACTTGCGGGTGCGGGGCGGTGTGGGTACAACATTGCGGGTGCGGGGCGGGTGCAGGTCAAGTTAAAGTGCCCGCGCAGACCTCTAATACGTATACAACCATATATATAAATAATTGTGTTTTTCTGTAACAACCATATATATATATATAATTGTGTTTTTCTGTTTCAGATTTTCAGATAGTGTTTAGAATATGATATTCGATCCTTATAGTGGTCAAACAAAATTATGTCTTCTACAAGAAGTAAAGAAGCTGTTTATCTGTTAGAAATTCCATTTGCGCACCCACCAGAGACAAAACTACCACTAAAAAAGGAAATTTTGTCAGTTTATTTTTTCCATTTGCACGAAGAAAAATGCTCCCGTAAGGAGTCTATAAATTTGGTAGCAGAGGAATTGATGAATATATGGGACAAGGCAAAACTTGCAACGAGCCACAAACCTTATGTTATCAAACTGATTAATAAACTTGTTGATGATTATAATTTATTGAAAAAGAATAAAAGTAGGAAAACAGAGACTCAGTGTTCAAAGGAACAAAAGTTTGTAGAATCTCTAAGTACATTATTTGACATTGCTCATCAAAATGTCCTATCTCTAACCAAAAGAGAGGAAGACCGTGCTTTTCTTATTGCTCAAAGACAGAAAGGTTGACCAGGTTATATGGCAGGTATAGACAAGAAAGAAGTCAAGAAACAGCAACGAATCATGAAGCGAGAACGAGCATTGGAATCACAGCGTTTGAAAGCTCATTCAGAAATGCAAGAAACTGTCGCAACTGTTGTTTGTAGCATCAGTTCCAACAGCGATGAAGATATTTGCCTTCCCTCAACTTCAACCTACAATACTGATAAAGCTCTAAAGGAAGTTTCAATTCGTAAGGCACCTAAACGAGGCACTAAACAGGTAATTGATAAAGCAGTTGTCTCTGCACTGGACAGAACATCAACAACAAGTAGAAGTGCATCGCATATCAGTGCCGTAGCACAAAATCTTGGACATGACGTTGGTGACATGATAATTAGTCACAGGGCCATTCATCGGGCTAGAGCCAAATATCGGAAAACTAGTGCGCTGGAAATAAAAAATTCCTTCGGTAATACTCATGTCCCTTTTGTTTTACACTGGGATGGCAAAATGTTACCAGACCTCACAAGTCAAGATCAGACAAATGTTGATCGCTTACCAATCGCGGTTTCTGGAAATGGTGTTGAAAAATTACTGAGTGTCCCAAAATTTCCTGATTCCACTGGAGAGACGGTCGCTGAAGCAGTAATTGAAACAATTGAAGAGTGGAATATCACATAAAATTATTGGCTTAAGTTTCGATACCACTGCCAGCAACACTGGACAAAGGGCAGGTACATGCACTATACTAGAGCAATACCTTAAAAAGGATATACTTTTTCTGGCATGCAGACATCAAATTCATGAGCTTGTTTTGTGCAAAGCATAGGAGATACTTTTGAACGATAACTCAAAATCTCCAAACATAGAGATTTTCAAGCATTTCCAGAAATTCTGGCCAAAGGTCATTCAAAATGAGTATCGGCCTATTACCCATGCAGATGTTGGCGCAGAAGAAATTAATGTTCTTAAAGATGACATTATCATGTTCGCAAACGCAACTCTACACGAACAACAGCCTCGGGATGATTATCGAGAGCTTATGGAGCTCTCAATCATATTTTTGGCCGGGATTCCAATCACAGGTATTTCTTTTAAGCGCCCAGGTCCTGTCCATCGAGCAAGATGGATGTCAAGAGCCATTTACTCTCTCAAAATGTGGTTGTTTAGAAATCAATTCGATCTACAGAAGGAAATACCGAATTTGAGATTAAAAGGAAATACAGCTTCAGAAAGGAAATGGGTAAACTTTTTAAATTTTAATATATTCTTGTAAAGATACATTTAAAAGCATGGTTCCAAAGCTCTGTGGCCAAAAAGGCTCCAGCAAATGATCTGAAGCTCTTTCAAGAGCTGAACTTAGAAATCAAAATCTATCAAACGCTCTTACTACTGTCTTTGGACGCCACCTGTGGTACTTAAATGAGGTAAATGTTGCTCTTGCATTTTTTGATCCAGAGATATCATTTGATGTCAAAAGGATGATGGGCAAAAATGCAAATGAAGTTCCTTGCCATGAAGATTTTGTGCGTAGGGTTCAGCCCTTTGATCCTTCTCACAAAACTTTACCTGATTTTTGCACACAAAGAACCAAATCATTTTTCACAATCACAGGAGTATTCGCAGAATTTCTTCATGAAGATCCTGAAAGGTGGTCAGTTTCGGCACATTACAATGCCGCAAAAGAAATAGTTAAATATTTAAGAGTTGTAAATGATCTTGCAGAACGTGGTGTGGCTCTCATTACGAAGTTCAATGCAACACTAACAACAGATGAAAATCAAAAACAGTACCTTTTGCAGGTTGTAGAACACCATAGGAAACAAAACCCCAAAGCCAAGAAATATTACTAAAAAATGTATGTTAATAAGTGTTATTCAAAAAATATACTGTGGTTATTTTGTGTAAAATATATTATGTGTATAGTTTTTGTATAGGCCTACAGAGAGATTAAAAAAGATAGGCTTAAGTGAATGTTCAGAAGACTCCAAAAGTATATTTATGTTAAATTTTGAAAATAATTAAGCTCAAGTTGAAATAAAGTCTTAAAAGTATGGAATGTATTTACTTATGGTACAACTTTTTTGAAGTCGAACTTTTCAGTGAATTGAGCACCTGTTAATATTAACTAAATTCAATAAAATTTTGTCTATATTAGTTTTTTATTCATTGCCACAAAATAAAGATATGTGGTATTAGAAAAAATTAAGCTTAATTTTAGGCACACCCTAATATATATATATATATATATATATATATATATGTGTGTAAAAAACGAAATTATGTATTATTGCCACTTATTTGTATACGTGCGCTAAAACATTGAAGCCAATATTACGTAAAAAATGTGATGTATACAGTAAACGAAATTATGTATTAATTTCTAAATACACTAAAAATGTTACCCTTAGTTTTATTATTTAATAAAATGTTGAAAATATTTGGTGTATTCTTACTCGACACACACACGCACAAGAAAAAAGAAAAACTTACATCGTTTCTTCGATTATCACACATTCCGTGTTTTGGGCCCCATCTTCGTATGAAATAGTCAGCTCATCCCCATACTGTGTTGAATGTGTACACAGGTTTATGCAGCCGCTCTCTAAGCCCCTAAAAGAAAAAGGAAAAAATATTACCGTAAACTGTGCTTATTATTATTATTATTATTATTATTATAATTATTATTATTATTTTCACAGGATAAAGAGAGAGAGAGAGAGAGAGAGAAGAGAGAGAGAGAGAGAGAGAGAGAGAGAATTATTTTAAAATAAATTCTCTTTCTTACCCCTCAACGTAGCTGATTTGAACTTCCTGCTCCAACGTATTCTCATACTGCAACATCCACCGAAGTAAATCCGCGTCACTGCTTTTACAATAAAAAAGGTAATAAATATCTTACTTCTAATTTTATAGCTCTTAAAACTATATATATATATATATATATATATATATATATATATATATATATATATATATATTAAGTAAAAAGTGACGTATATATTAAGTGAGATTAGGTATTGATGACAAGGCTTGTACCACAATAAGTTATAAATCTATCAGATATGCATTTTTTAAATACGGAATAAAACCTTAGCCATAGTTTTATTATTTATTAAAATGTTGAAAATACCCGGCTTATTCTTATCCAGCAAACACACACACACACACAAGGAAAAAAGAGTAAAACTTACAGGGTTTCTTCAACTATTTCGCATTCCGTATTTCGGGGCCCATCTTCGTATAAAACAACCGGATCGTCCCTAAAAGAAAAAAGAAAAAATATTACCGTAAACCGCGCTTTATTATTATTATTATTATTATTATTTTTACAGGATAAAGAGAGAGAGAGAGCTAATTGTATGGCGAATGTTTTAAAATAAAATCTCGTCAGGACTTTAAAATAAAAATAGAAAAATAACTAACGCACCATTCATTTCAAAAGAGCTTTTTTGTAAGAGGAATTAGTTAGTTATATGAGGTGCTGAGGCCTACCCTTAAACAATAGGAGGCCGCTTTCGATTTACATAATGCTTACATAATGTAGTCGACGCTGCTCGAATCGTTTGTGCTTCTCTGGAGAGTGTCGGCCTCGGGCTGATGGGTCTTGTGGTGCCAAATCCTGTAGAGACTGGCTCTAAAATAAGCTGTCGCTGTCTACATGCCCCGTGAAATGAACACCGCATCAGCTCTGTAAAATAATAATGTATACGCAGAGAATGGGATATATATATATATATATGTGTGTGTGTGTATGTATATAACTGAAATAAATGCATGAATCCCGGTTCTGAATGTATATGTTACAGGCAAAGCATATAATCGAGGTATTGTGTACAGTTCCTAGGCATTGTGTAAAATTCCTACAAGTTTTAGGCAAAGTATGAAATATAAAGATGTTTTATACTTTTCCTAGGTATTCTATATAATTCCCAGGTAGTATATAGAATGCCAACGCTGTATTAGGCAAGCTGTTATTTACATATCTTCACGGAAAGTAATTTTAATCTACTCTACACAGGGATATTAGAGAATGGTATAAACAAACACTATAGAATCACAAAATATTTTTAATATTGAAATCATATTAAAATATTAAAATATTAAAAAATACCAAACTATTAAAAAAATATTAAAAATATTAAAATACTGCATTTATAATTAAATACAAGGTGTCCCAAAAGTCAGTTTACCGAGGAAAATGTTTTCTCCTGATGATTATTCTAAACATTATGACAATCTTTTTTATAGCAAAAAGCCAGCATGTCTTCAGGACCTTAAAGACTACATTTATGAAGAATTCCAGCTCTTAAGCAATGATAAGGAATTATGTAAAGCAATTTGCCGGTCAACCGTTGACAGATACATGCTGTGCATCGAACAACATGGACGACATTTTGAACAGTTATTGTAACCAGAACTATCCTCATGTTTTGTAAATATGTTTCAGAATTTTTTTTTCTTTGTTTTCTTATGTTTTGTAAATATATTTATGAAACAAGTTTTTATCTTTGTAGTAAACTCACCTTAGGAGAACATTTTCTTCGGTAAACTGACTTTTGGGACACCCGGTATATTAATATTACATTGGAAATTCATATTCAAAGTCATATTCGTTACTTGTTACAACATGGTAAACTCGAATGGCATTTAGATTGACACAAAACCTTGTTTTTAACGCAGAAACATTTTTTTAGTTTCGCATTTAGTTTTGCAAGAGCATTTCACAAATCTTTGTCCTGTTCCAATTGATTGTTGAGTAGCAACAGATCGAAGTGAAATTTCCTTATCTTACCATTGACAATTTTACTAATTAATTGTTTATAACGTTCATCAGTCAAAAAAACACTGTTCCTCGCAGCAACACTTCGACTTTTGTTTAATTCCACATAAAAACGTCTTTTCATAACTTCTACACAATCAGTGACTACTCCTGCCATTTTAAAAGAAATGAGGGTGCTTCGCGACAACACATGTTTTGAAATTGAATTCAAAGACAAACATTTGCGCAGCGTATGTGCAGGTAATTCGATTTGACACATTGCCGGTATGACGTCAGCCATTATATAGAATACCTAGGAAAAGTATAAAAATCGTCATATTTCATACTTTGCCTTAAGCTTTAGGCAATTTACACAATGCCTAATTTTATACTTTACCTGTAACATATATAGATAAAATAACGGTACTCACATTCTCATATTGTATCACAGCAGAGGTATACAGGTGGCGAATCATATTCGGAGAAACAATTGTGTATGGAAGAATCGATCCTTTCAGATAAAACAATACGAGGATAAAATTGGGCACAATGACAATAACTCACATAATCACAAAAACTTCACAAAACACACTTCTACATAAATGTTAATACAGAAGAATTAACTTCTATATATTTCACTCAGAGTACTATTGAATAAGACTACTTCTGTATATTTAGAACAGAATATATACGAAGTAAAATTACTTACAACTTGATATTGGAGTGATCGTCAGACCGCATCCTTGGTTATAAGTTTGTATGCAACAGCTGAAATGCTTCTCCAACAGTAAAATGATTCACATATGTCACTGCTACTCTTTTTATAGGGCAGGAAGAACCCGCTAGAATGGGGCATGCTGAAGAAAAGACTTCCCCCGCACCAGCACTTTCAGAAAGCAAAACATTCATTGGTTGAGCGAATTTTAGCGGGCAGTCGCTGAACGAATTTTAGTGGGCGGTCCTTAAGTTTTTACCAAGTCATGAGAGAGAGGGGGAGAGAGAGAGTATGAGAGAGCATATTTATGTTAATTGTTGCGTAAAAAGGTGTAACTTGGTATCACGGCTACCCAGGGATTTGTTTCCGTCCGAATTGTTCTTTCTATATAGCCTAAAATCAGGGTATTGAACTATAATCTTTTACCGTTAGGTGGAGCAATGTACTATCCGAATGTTTTGGCTCCTCTTGCGGGGTGAGACAAGGCTCCTTGCTCTCTCGTATGCTGTTTAATGTGTATATTGACGGATTAATTGCTTCACTTAATGAGGCAACAGTGGGATGTTGTATATATAACACAAGGATAAATAACTTAGTTTATGCCGATGATATGGTGTTAATAAGTCCCTCCGTTAAAGGTCTGGATCGGCTACTAAAAGTCTGCTAAGAGTATTCGCAGAAACATGATATTCTTTATAATGTTACAAAAACTAAGGTAATGCAATTTCATCCTAAAACTGTAATCAGCCAGCTGATACAAGGTTTAAAATGAATGGTGAGGTAATTGAGGAAGTACAAGAGTTTAAGTATTTGGGTCAAACTATTACCAGCTCCTTGAGTGATAACTCAGATATAAGAAAACAATCTCGAAGCCTTTGTGCTAAAGCGAATATGACTATAAGGAACTTTCGGTTCCGTACAAGTGAAGCTAAAGACACTCTCTTTCGTACTTTTTGCAGTAATATATACGACAGCAACTCTGGGTGAATTATAAAAAAGGTTTGGCAGAACCCTAAATTTGCTGCACAACAGGTCTTTTAGACTCTTACATAAATTACCCCCGAGATGCTCAGTTTCGCAAATGTTTGCTACCCGCAACGTCCCGAGCTTTCCGGAGGTAACAAGACGTGACGTACTCAATACAGTCTGATGAAAAGAATTAAAAAATCAACCAACCCGATTATCCAAGCTATCCATCAGTCCTGCCGTTTATCCTCTAAGCCAGTGGTTCCCAAAATTTACTAACTGTCAGAACCCTTACAGACTTGTTTTTATTTCGCGGAACCCCAACTATATATATATATATATATTATATATATATATATATATATATTAGTGATGTAGGTCACATCCGCATCCGCGGAACATCCGCACATTTTCTCGCATCCGCACTTTGGACTGCGGATGTCGTGCGGATGTGGACCGTTGAGAAAAAACGTTATTAATAAGCGGAAATTATCAAATTCTACTATAATAATAGAACTAGTTCATTGTGCGCAAAAGTGATGCAAGCGACAAGACGAGAGGCTGTTCTTGTATGAAGTTACTCTCTTGCAACCTACTTAGATCCACGTTACAAAGCTAAGTTATTTTCACCTAGTACATTAGAACGAGTTAAATCATCACTTGGCAAAGCAGTTGAAGAGCTTCAATCTCTTGAATCTGTCGCTTCGCCACCCACCAAAAGAATAAAAGTTTCAGTGACAGAACCAACACCTTCAACAAGCAAATCTATCACAGAATCTCTCTCTCAGTTTCTTGAGTCAAGCAGCGATGACGAGACCTACGCGATGTCAAAAGATGTAGTAAAAATGATCGAGAGCTATCACCAAGAAAAACGCCTGGCTGCATGTGACAATCCTATTAGTTGGTGGAAAAATACGCAGAATATCTATCCATACTTGAGTAAACTTGCAAGGAAACATTTAGCACGTCCTCCAACAAGCGTACCAAGCGAGAGATTATTTAGCAGTGCTGGATTAATATATGATGAAAAGAGAAACAGACTGGCAGCAGAAAAGGCAGAAAAATTAATGTTCCTTAAGCATAACCTTCCTATAATTAAGTTTGAATATTAAACGATGAACATCTTAGTTTACTTTATTTTCATTACTCATTTATAAATATGCCTAATAAAACTTTAAACTTAATATAAATAGTTATCAAGCTAATTAAAGATCTCTTTCTATAAAGGTGGAGGTTGGGGAAAGAGGTCGGGTAACACAATTATGGTTTCTAATTGTGGCTGAAACTCAACAAAATATAACGAATTTATTTGCAGACGAATTCACTAATTGATTTCTATATTAGTTAGATGCTTGCTATTATTTTATATGTTCAGGGAAAAGTACAGCAATTATTGTACAATTAATCAATTATACTACATTATAGCTACAGCTCTCTCTATATAATAACTTATTATATACGTTAAACACAACAAATCTCGAATATATCCTAAAAAATAACGAAAATGTAGACATCCGCATCCTCATCCGCATCCGGATGTGAAAAAATGACATCCACTACATCACTAATATATATATATATATATATTAGACTTAAAGCTGCAAAATATTTATTGAGCAACAAAACTTACGGATTTTAGTGATGAACACAATACAAATTTTTACACTGAAAACACTTAAGTAAATAAAGCCTATCAGAAATTAACTTGACAGTGCACCACGCCAACGGCTATAGTTATACTGATTGGTTCACAATTAATTACGAAACGAGTGCACATCAAATCAACTGGCAACTTAGAAAATTTTAATTTTAGCGAAAACATATTGCTTAAAATTAACTACAGTTAAATTCTCACGAGTAAAATATATATATTAAAATTTGTCATAAATAATATGACAAATTTTAAATACTATGACAGAATTTATATGATAATTATTTTTAAACAGTACTAATAGAACCAGTCTTCTATAAAATCGTTAAAATTAAAATCTGCCAAATTACACTTTTGCAGTAGCCGAGTAGTGAAAATTTATTTACATATACTTAGCAGATTTTAATTTTAGCGAAAAATATTTAGTGATCCCAAATCCACGATGGTGCCACTTCAAGTCAGAATAAGAATATAAAATATTATTTAACAAAAAGCAACAAGGTAAAATTATGTATAAATATTAGGACCTTAATTAGACCTTAATATTAAGACCTGATTAGACTGATTAGAAAACGTGTCACGGAACCCTTGTTAAGACTCCGTAGAACACCAGGGTTCCGCGGAACACAGTTTGGGAACCACTGCAGTCTAAGCTGTGGACTTCTTGGTATGAAAACGTCTGTCTGTAGCTCCACTTAACTTTGACATTACTGTATTATTTCTAATCAACTGTATATATTTCTATCCTTAGTATGTGAACTGTCATTGTATTAATAATATTTGTCATATGGACTATTATCTACCAAGAAACCTTTTCATTTTCATTCATTTTCTTTTCATTTAATTTAATTTTCATTTCATTCATATCAGAGTTGTAGGCTTGAGCTAGCTTGTTCCGTTTAACATAATAATTTATTTAAAGTAAATGGACATCGTAAGCATGTTTAATGTTTTAATGAGATTTCAAAATTTTCATTGAACCTACCGGTAAATCATTGATTAATGTTGCATGTAAACAAATATCTCTATTGTTCTATTGATGGAGGATACATTTTACTTCAAGAACTTGTTTGTATGTGAGATTATCTATTTGTTATTAATAGTTAAATTTTACATGACACCAACTGAATTAATTCCTCACTCCCCGCTATATATATTATACTATATATACAGGGTGTCCGAGAATTATCTGTACAATTTTTGGCTGTTATTAAAAGTCAACCATGAAGTGTAGAAATTCCAGTTTGTCCCATTTTACAGAGAATCTCATTAAGATTTTTCTGATACCACGTTTTGACAAGTTTTTTAGAAATGTACGCGGGTGACAGACATTGATGATTTAAAAGCAAGAATCACAGCTGCTATTGAGCGAATTGATGTGGATATGCTGCAGCGTACATGGCAACATTTGGAGTATCGATTGGATGTTTTGCGAATCACTAATGGTGCACATATCGAATGTTTGTAACAACGTTACTTTAATAAAAGAAACTTTTGAAAATACAGATTCTAAATAATCTTGTTTAAGAATTTTACGTGTTATCAAGAATTTTATTAAAAGATGAAATTGTACAGATAATGTTCGGACACACTGGAATTTCTAAAAAACTTGTCAAAACTTGATATTAGAAAATCTTAATGAGATTCTCTGTAAAATGGGACAACACTGGAATTTATACACTTCATGGTTGACTTTTAATAACAGCCAAAAATTGTACAGATAATTCTCGGACACCCTGTATATGAAAATTATTTCATGAAAGTAACATATTATATACAGCATATGTATATTCATATTTACCGAATGTATTTCATGAATGATGTATATTAAATAGACAGAACGATGTAGCTGTTTTTATTTCTCCTTTCCACCATATAACAAATATTAATGGAAATGAAGGGTGTGTGTGTGTATATATATACAAATATAAACGACAGAGTGTGCGTGTGTGTGTGTGTGTGTGTGTGTGTGTGTCTAAGGCAACTGAGTGTTTCGGTTGGTGGGGGTTCGGAAGCCCACTAGGATGGCTATATTTTACTTTAAGAACTTGTTGTGAGTGGTGGTGTCGTTCCAGTTAGCCTATATCTTAATGACGTTGGAGCTGCGCGTTTAGGAAGACTATTTCATAATACTGTCTCTTCTTTTCAGGCTGCCGTAACTCGAACGGTCCCAGCGTAATTTCCACAAATTTCCCCTGCGCTCGCGAAGGTGTCGCAATTACAAACAATTTGAAGGTTCTATTCTTAAATGCTCGTAGCCTACGAAGTAAAATAACGAATTTTTTTCTTTAATTCCTTGTAAAGACTATGATGTAATTGCGATAAATGAATCGTGGCTTAGCACTGAAACACGTGACTTTGTAGGGGAGTATCAAATTAGAGGTTATAGACTTTTTTTTTAAAACAGAATAGGTAGGCGAGGAGGCGGTGTTATGTTGTATATCAAAGATAATATTGCGAAAGTTATAGCAGTAAAGCACACAATTCCAGAACCGATAGATTCGACTATAGCAGAACTTAAATTGAACGATTTTAAACTTCTTGTTGCGGTTATATATAGGCCCCCTAATCAAACAGCTGATACGGACGAAGCGTTATATTGTGAACTAAAGAGAATAATAGGTAGTGAGCAGGCTTTAGTTATGGGTGACTTTAATTGCGCCAACGTGAATTACGATACAATGCAGGGTGATGCGGAAGGTAATCGTTTAGTTAATTTTCTCGAGGATAGCTTTCTTATTCAAAAGGTTGGGGAACCTATGAGGTTGGACAGTATTTTGGATTTAGTAATAACTACCGATGATAGGCTAATCACTGATCTTCAAATAATAGAACCGTTAAGCAATAGCGATCACAATATGGTAGAGTTTGTCCTCTCAGTAAGTCACTCGAAACCAACTAACTCGACTAAAATTCCTAACTTCCAGCACGCAGACTTTTGTAAATTTCGAAATGAATTGTCACACGTCAATTGGGAAAACGTAATGGGGATCTCCAACGCAAAACTAATGTGGGAATCGTTTGAAACAGTATTTAGGACTATAAATGAGGAATGTGTACCGTACAAAATTAAGCGTGCGAAAGTAAACAACAAGCCCTTGTGGTTTACTTCTAGAGTAGGAGACATTATAAAGAGTAGAGATAGGGCTTATTGGCTACATAAGTGCGATAAAGACAATTTGTGATTACGAAACAACTACGTATCTCTAAGGCGTGAAGCGAAAAGTGTGATAAAAAAGTCCAAGCGCGAATTTGAAATCTCCATAGCTCGTGACGGTAAAGAAAACCCCAAGCGATTCTTTCAATATGTCAACAATAGAAATCCAGTAAAAAGTGTCTTGGGGCCGTTAAAAAATGTTAACGGAGATCTAGTTTCTGAAAACAAGGAAATGGCTACCTTGCTAAACGAATTCTTTACGTCAGTTTTTACTATAAAAGATGTAACGAATATCCCTACGGTCATAAACATAATACCCTTTGATAATGGTAATATTTTGGATAATATTGTGGTTAGTGAAGTGGAGGTAATGCGCTATATTGCTAAAATGAAAACACGTAAACCACCGGGGTCGGATTCCACATATCCAATACAACTAAAAGAATTAAAAGATAGCATTTGAAGGATCGAGTCCCGGCCAGCATACACGTCTTAATAAAGGTTTTACTTTTGTCTATACAAACCTACATGCATACACACCCACATATATACACATACGATTCATATATATATATATATATATACACACACACTTTTGTGGGCCTGAGCTGCTAAGTTAGGTTACCCTTTCCCCCTCTCCCCCTTGGAGGGTCTAAACCAGTCTTCCCCCTTGTTGCATAACCTCCCTATCCCTCCTCTCCCACCTTTGAGCATTATTGTTCATGTTGCATTCAATTGAGTTTTACTCAACATTTTTCCCACCATACTACTGGAGGGAGTGGATTTTAATTTTTATTTGGGGTGGGGGGGATTTACTCACTTTATGGAAAACAAATTCTGAATTGAAGGGTTTTATTACAAGAAAATTTTACTTCATTGGTAATTTTGTACATTTATTTAAAATTATTTTTCATATAAAATATTGCATCTATTTCTAGTATATAGGCCACCTCACTACCCCATTAATTTCGAGTATATAGGCCACCTCACTACGCCGTTAATATGGATATAAACGTGGACAATCAATTAAGCAGATTAGTGAATAATAAGATTAGTGTAATATTTGATGATTTTAACTGCGCTAATATAAATTGGGAAAACAAAACAGCTGTTGCTGAGGGCTCAAGATTGTTGGAGTTTGCGGATGATAATCTATTAAGTCAGTGAGTTGACGGTCTTACAAGGGGTAATAGTAAACTAGATCTCATATTCACGAGCGACGATGACCTTGTCTCTAACCTGACTATTGGGAAACGTTGGTCAATAGCTATAATTTGATTAGGTTTGTCCTTAAGGTTTTTTTAGTATTCGACAATAGACGCTCAAAAAGTTAGATTTCTCTAGAGCAAAATTTGATATTTTTCGAAATAGTTTAGACACTTGAAGTGTTAATAAACGTGGATGTCAATGTCACCTGGAGCTCATTTAGGGATCAATTTAGAATATTACAGTACAGTTTTGTAATCACTAAAATAGTTTCCTCCTTGCCAATCATGACGCCGAAATGGTTTAACAATGAATTTAGCAATGCTATTAGGAAAAGGAATATAGCCTAAAAACTACTAATGTTATCTTTTAATCTGACTAATTCAGAAAACTATATAAACCTACGTCGGAAGGTTAAATCTTTAATTAGATCAGCTAAGCACGATGAAGAAGCTAGAGTAGAGTCACTCTGTAAAGTTAACCCTAAAGAGTTTTTGCCACGCCAAGAGCAGAAAGTCATTCGTAAATTCTGTAGGTCCCCTAAAGATAGAAATGGCATACTGAAATTCACTGATATAGATATAGCCAATAATTTAAACGAGGTCTTCGTTACAGTCTTCACGGAAGAAGACTTCACCGAAGTACCAAATCCTCGGATTACATATGATGGTGACCATCTCTTAGAGACCATCAATTTTATGAGAGATGAGGTGCGGCAACTAATTTACAAGATGATTAAATACAAATCACCCAGTCCTGACTTATTTCTTCCAAGGGTATTAAAAGAGATTAGCTACAATATTGTTGATGATTTAGTAACCATGTTCAAACTATCATTCGAATCAGGGAAAGTACCAACCGACTGAAAATTAGCAAAAGTAACACCAATCTTTTAAAAGGGTAAGTAAAAATCCTTGTAATTAACGCCCGATCATTTTAACGTCAATTGTTGACAAGCTTTTGGAATCCATTATTACAAAATGTATTGTGTATCATCTCGAATCAAATAATTTAATTTTTGATTCTCTAAAATGGATTCAGTCGATATAGATCTTGTCTAACAAAGCCTTAGAATCTTTCCATAATATGTATACTTTATACAACACAACTAGAGCAATATAGTTTATCTCAACTTTAAAAAAGCCTTTGACAAAATCCCTCACTCAAGATTGATGACTAAAGTTAGAGGACGAGGAATTACCGGACTCGTTTCAAACTGGATAGAAGATTGGTTAGGAGATAGAAAGCAGAGAGTAGTTAAATGAAGAGGTTTCGGAGTGGGTCCCCGTCACCAGTGGGGTTCCACAGGGTTCTGTTTTGGGTCCTTTACTTTTTATCATCTATATTAACGATATAGACGTTGGGCTCCAAGTACAATTCTTAAATTTGCAGACGATACCAGATTAGGAAAATGAGTAGTTATTCTCTCTATCTCTTTTTGCATTCGTATTTTCCATTACTTTAAATATCGCGAACGAATTTACACTCTCCGTACATAAATCACAGATACATTTGAAGCCCGTAATCTGTTTCGCGTTCGACACAAGAGTTTCTATCATCCCAACTTATACAGTTGGAGGAAGATATTGTAGACACCAGTCAACCAAGGAAGTACTCCAGGGGGTACGTTAGGCAAAAGACAGGGAGTGTCGAAACTCCCGTTTCTCCTGTCACTGTCCTCCTCAGCTGATCTTTTGTGTGTCTCATCTACCCTGTGAGCAGTCTAGCATGCTCTCAAACACACACTTCTCTCTCTATAAATTAAAAAAAAAATGGCAACCTTTTTAAGAACCTTAAAGACTTTTATTTGGTTCTATGTTTTTCCTCCTATGGGGGACGTTTTTGGCCCCTCCTTCCTGCATTTAAAAAAATCAGGAGGTTGTAAGGACGCTTCAAAATTATCATGATAGATTGGGCGAATGAACTGCTACTTGGCAGATGCCATTCAACTTGGACAAATGTAAGGTAATGCATATGGGTTACAAGAATTTGACTGAAACTGTTCTAGAGAAATACTTAGGAGTTTATATCATTAACGATCCCAAACCGTCAAAGCACTGTGCAGAAGTCGAAAAGAGGGCCTTAAAAATACTAGGTTAGATTGAAAGACAGTTCTAACTTAAAAACAAGGAAATTATAATGTCTCTTTACAATTCGCTAATCAGACTTCACCCCGAGTCCTGTGGGAAGTTGTGGTCTCCGTCCCTCAAGAAAGATATTAAAAGTTGGAAAGGGTACAAGCAAGGGACACAAAAATGATCTCTTCAATGAGACTTTAAAACTACCAACGTAGAATAGACCGCTTAAATCTATTTACTTCAGAGACCAGGATGTTGCGCGATCAATTTATTCAAGTTTTCAAGATGCTTAATGGAGTAGACAGGGTAGACTACAGGAAATTATTCTCATTTAATACCAATGCGACAGAAATAATGGTTTTAAATTGGAACTGAAAACATTTAGTACCTCCATCTGCGGTAATTTTTTCTCTTATAAAATAATTAATATCTAGAACCAACTTCCCTCGGAGGTTGTTTCAAGGCAAAGTGTAAATATGTTTAAAAATAGTCTGGACAAAGTTCTAAATATATTCAGGGTTTATGACTGTTCCCTCATATAATTTAAGGATCGATTAGATAAGTATTTTGAAAATAGTATTATAACATAACCCTGCAGGAGTTTGTTTAAACGATTACTCCTATACTTCGTCTTTCCCCGACTTTAGAGAGACGTCTCTGGTTACAGTGTGCCCCTCATAGCATGGGCAACCATTGAGCAACTCACTTTTTTTTAATCACTGTCTCATAAACACTTTTAAGTGGGAGACTCTTAAATTCGCCGTAGCAATAGCAGGTGATCACCCACGAAAAACTCTCATTCTCCATAAGGGAGAAGTACACGAGGATAGGTACAGGATCCTCCCACTGATATTCCTTGCAGGAAAGAGATTTTCTCTACTCTCGTAGTGATACAACACCGCGAAGTATGAACAACTCAGTATATTAATTGCTGCATATACAACACCTTTCATAGCAGGTGACCCAAGTTAAAACTCGTCGACATTCAAAGAGTTGGGAGACATGTACACACGACAGACATTCAATTACAGAAAAAACGCTCACACACTTGCCTACCTCACTAGTATGTCAAAGAATAGAATAGATATGCATTTTGTAGAAATATACATTTTTTTCTAAAACTTCCTAATGAACAAAAAAAAAAATGTAAAAAAAAACCGTGACAAGGACTGGATGCGGTAGGGTTGCGTTTGTGCTATCATTATTTTTTTCTCCTCTTCTTTCTCTTGGATAACTGGGCGCCGGTCCTATTCAAAGGAGTGACATAACGAAGGAGTGACATAACAAAGGAGTGACAAATCGGAGATAAAATTCAAAGGAGTGACACGAAAATACCAACAAAGAAGAAGAAAGAACAAATCCAGAGGGAAGAGAGGCTTGCAACTGTTAGGTTAGGTTAGGTTAGGCTAGGTTAGGTTAGGTTAGGTTTCTAGTTTTTGAAATAAAATCTTAATTTTAACAATTCTGTCACTCCTTCGTTACGGTATTTATGTCACTCCTTTGTTATGTCACTCCTTTGAAATGTCACTCCTTCGATACAGACCCCTGGGCGCACGTGATGAGTATGGACATTAGGGTGGCCCTTAAGTGGTGCTAAAATTTTAAGTTACAATTTTTTTTCCTCTCACCCTTCAGTTGGATTCTATGTCACTAGAAAATAACACACCAAATTTTTGTGAGATATAAGTATATATAGGGTGTGCTCAAGGCAGGGCCGTTTCCTGGCATAAGCAGACTAAGCGGCCGCTTAGGGCCCCGCTGCTACTAGGGGGCCCCTAGACAGCCACCCAAGTCATAGCTCAGTGGGCAAGAATAGGAATATAGCTGAAGTTATTATTAATATTATTGTTATTATTATTATCATTATTATCATTATTATTATCATTATTATTATTATTATTATTGTCGTATTAATTAAAGTTTTTGTATGAGACAAATGTGATAAAACGGAGACAAACGAAACGTTTTGGTCGTTACGTGTAAATAACTATTGTGAGATCTTATTTCTATATTATTTAACTTTATTCTTACTATATGCTTATACTTTCCTAAATGCTTAATTTTTCTAGTATTGTAAAACATTATTATTATTATTATTATTATTATTATTATCATCATGATTATTATTATTTAGCAGATTAGTTGTGGTTAACTAGATGTGACTTCGTGCATCTTGGAAAATGAAACCACATTATCCATCAGGAGCTGAAAAACGGAAAAAGAAGAAAATAGAGGAGGAGAAGCTTTCCAGTAGCACAGGTGAGATGTGCCACTTGTATATTCTTATGATTACAGTTCAGGCAACTAGGTTAGGTAGACCATCAAGCTAGGGAAGTGCTCAGGAATCGTGTAGAGTAAGCTAGTTTCTGTAATATTTATAATATTTCGAAATGTGAAATTTAATGGATCACATCACCTCAAATTCTGTTCACACAGATCAATTATCAAACAAGATAAGAAAGAGTATGTTAGCAAAAATTAGCAGAATATGTAATGTTATGTTCTTCTCAGGAGCACTACTGAAATATTTGGAAAAGCCATCCTCAGCAAAGCCTGATGAGCATCATGAGCCAACAGCAGGACCATCCTCTATGCAACCTCAAACACCAGTAGAGGTAGAGCCTGATGAACCAACAAGTGGCCCATCTTCTGTTCAGCTTCAAACACCACACACAGGCATTTCTACTGAGCAACAAGAACCAAGATCTGCTCCACCGCTTGATCCGTATGACTGGCCAGTTGTCCTGTCAGATGCCTTGAAGACAGATCTGGTATCTCGAGGACCATTTCAAATCAGTCGAGATTTCACATTCCCTAAAAGAGAAGACGGTAGAAGCGTTCATCACCATTACATGTACAGAACATTAATTAATGGGAAAAAAATAAAGCAAAGCTGGCTGATGTACTCTAGAAGGAATGATGCTCTTTATTGCTTCTGCTGCAAGTTGTTTTCAAGAAAGTCGTACAAACTAATTACGGATGGACTTTCAGACTGGATAAACGTTGGTTCGCTTCTGAAAGGCCATGAAAATAGTTCAGAACATGCAGATAACATGGCAACATGGAAGGATCTGGAACTGCGGCTAAAAACTGGGAGGACCATTGACCAAACTGAAATGTCATTAATGGAAGTAGAGCGAAGACGCTGGCGAGATGTTCTCACACGTCTTGTTAGTATAATCCAATCACTGGCAGAGAGAAACCTTGCTTTCAGGGGGTCTTCCTCTACATTGTACAATCGAGACAATGGCAATTTCTTGAAGGAGGTTGAGCTGCTTTCCAAATTTGATTCAGTGATGAAACAACACATCAGCAGAGTCGAAAGTGGCCAATATAGTCATTCAAGTTACCTAGGAAACATCATTCAAAATGAGCTCATTGGGTCCACTAGTGGGAAGATCTTAGATGCCATTGTTGCAGAAATAAAACAAGCTAAATATTACTTACTCATTTTAGACTGCACTCCAGACATAAGCCACCAAGAACAGATGTCGATTATTATCAGAACTGTTAAAATGGGTGAAGTACCAGAAATAAAAGAATACTTCTTGGGCTTTCTTGAGGCTTCAGAAAGTACAGGCCTGGGTTTATCAGTTCTGATTCTGAAGAGACTAGATGAACTGAATATTCACTTTGATGACTGCAGAGGACAGTCATATGACAACGGAGCGAACATGAAGGGCAAGAACAAAGGTGTTCAGGCAAGGTTATTAGAGAAGAACTGTCGTGCACTCTATGTTCCATGGGGCTCATACTCTGAATCTTGTAGTGGCTGATGCAGCTAAAGCTTCCACAGATGCCATCAGCTTCTTTGGCAACGTACAAAAATTGTACAACCTTTTTGCAGCAGCTACACAGAGATGGACAGAGATGGGCAAGATCACCAACTTTGGTGATCTTGAAGATCAAGATCAGATCACCAGAAAAATGTGATCTTGAAGATCAAGATCAGATCACCAGAAAAATGTGATCTTGAAGATCCAGATCAAGATCGTGATCTTGAAGATCACTTTTCAAGATCACTTTTTAAGATCACTTTTATATGAATTGAAAAAAGTTGTACTCTTGTAGAGTAAACAAAAACAAATTATTTTGTTAATCACTCCTGAAAAGTATCACTCCTAATACTCCCCTGAGGGCTGAGGCAATACAAGCATCGCATCCTACCCATGTCACCTGATCTAAACCACGGGGATTGACGATTCCCCTTTCAGTTTTTCAGGTGGTAAACTTAAAACTTAGTATTATCATAACTTATCAGCAAAGAAAAAACTATTAAATGACCTACATATAGTTTTTAGTTCTATTTTTCTCAATTCTCATTTCACCAGGTCCATAACCCATATCAATGAATGGTCAGCATATATAAGTAAACATTTTTTACATAGAATTTAATTTTACAGTTTTACTGCAGTACACAATTACTGACAATATAAGGGTAAAAACCGCAAGTTAAGAGTGTTAATTTAATGTTCAACCGCTGTAAACATTTGCTTTCAGCAAAACCAATTGTTCAAAGTTACCATCCGAGAGACGACTTCGTTTGGGGCTATGAACCATGCCAGCAAACGAAAACAACCGTTCCACTGGTGCAGAGGAAGGTAGCGTGGTGTTATACCTCTTGAAGATCTTCTTTATAGCAGGATACCTATCTAAAGAGTCGAGTGCCTTACTGGTGTCCTGCAAATAATTGAGGACTTCCAAGTCTTCCTTGTTGTTAGGAGCAGAGAATGAGCCGTCCATAGTTCTGAAGAAATCGTCTTCAGATGATGAGTGAGTTCACCGAACTATTACCACTGCTGTCAGAATTACAATTTCTTACAGCCATTTGCAGCTTGTCTTTTACTTGAGACTTGATTGCTTCATGATCGCCGAAATTAGGCCCTTGCAACAATGATATCCATCTAAGTTTGAAATACGGATGAGATACTGAGGCCAAAACGGCATCAGTTACCTCGGGGCTCAACGACAAAAATGACCAAATCTGGCATTGAAGCCAGAGACGACTGCTGCCAGTAATGGCATGCAGTGTCTCAAGCGCAGGTCGTTTGGTTGGATAGGCTCCAATCTTGCGAGGGCATCTTGAGTCACTAGGACTGTTGGAAGAAGACAACCGTAGTAGCATTCTTTCTCTGCCTGTAATTTGTTGAGGGCTGCTGCAATTGGTTTTAGAACACAAATATTCTGAAATAAATTCCAATTCATTGTCTTTGAGGATGGGTAGATTCAGTTCTTCAAGAGCTACATTGACGTCGTTCTTATGTTTATATATTTGGCTTAATGAGTCGTACATTGAGTTCCATCGGGTGACGCATGGGTACCTAAATTGGACGCCAGTTATTTCCTGTATTTTTTCTGCTGACTTGGGTTTACCAGCAGCATTCCACAGCGCCGAACATTTTCCCATTGCAGAATGCTTTATCTTCTTTAGTCCAGGTGAATTCAGTCTTTTATCTGCATCAGTTGTTGCTACCAAGTTCAATGTGTGGGAGGCACATCGAATATGGGATGATAGTTTCACTGACTCCTCTCCATGCTCTCCTGAATGTTCAGGAAAGTTGCTGATGATAACCTCTTCATCTGAATCTTTTTCATCATCATCTTCATCTGCATCATCTTCATCAATGTCGTCAGTACGATTCTGAACACGAACACCGAACTCTTTAAAGCATTTCACCATGTTCGATGCATTGTCGGTAACTGTAGATACAACTTTTCTATAAGATAAACCATGCTCTGAGTTGATCCTGTCCAATATTCCAGCAATTTTATCAAAGCTATGTGTTCCACGAAATCTTCGGCATGCCAGTGCAGCTGATCCTCGCGACAAGTCATCATTGATCTGTAATGTAAGAATATAAAATCAATGTTTGTATGAACATTTTTTTAAGCTTAATTTAATAATATTGGTTAGACACGCACCAGCTAAACTGCGCCACCAAACATTGAAGAGAAGAACTATGTGATATAAAGGAGGCAATTCAGCGATGAGTCGCCTACCATACCACCACATCAGTGACCCATCCCATAAGAGCAAAATGTGGAAGAGTCCATATTCACAGCCTGTGAATATGGACTCTTCCACATTTTGCTGTGAATCAGACACAATGACAGATGACAGAATCAGTGAATTAGTGTGAAATTACTGTGAATCACAGCAAAATGAAGACTCACCAAATTAATGAATGAGGAACACATGTCGAATAATTGAAAAGATTATACTGTAAGTCTATCAGACTATCAGTCTATCACCAATGGTCAATTTATCAATTATATAAAAATAATACACTAAATCAATAGCATACCCAATGCGCAGTGACTCCCATGAAACTGCGGTGATTAGTTGACCATATGTCGCATGTAACACACACATGGTCAACTGCTGCCAGTTTTGCTTGTATGTCTTCCTTCATTGTACTGGTTCTTGTTGCAAGAGATCTAGCCAGGGTGCGTCTAGATGGCACCTGAACAGCCGGGTTGACGTCTGAAAAAAATATTTAAAAATTAAAACAAATACAATAGATTAGCTATGGAAAAAATATCAAAATATTTAGCTAGGCTAGCGATAGTCTAATGTTCATACAAATAATATGATTAATTATTTTAATCAGATATTAGCTATGGAAAAAATAGCAAAATATTTGAGTTATACTAACATGAAAGAAGATCCTTAAATTCATGTAGTTCAACTAGGCTCAATGGTAGGAGCCCATTAGCCACAAGCGAGAGAATCTTCTTTTCAAGGATATCCTTGCATATTGGTGGTCCTGGTTTTTGCTTGGAAATGTGGAACATGCTTAGTGTTGACTGCTTGGCAATTTTGGCAGGGCCAGCATTGCTGCCGCTGGCATCTTCTTCTTTAGCTGGACGCTTGCGAGATTTCTTCTCCGATTCATATTCACCCAAAAGATCCGAATGTAGTTTCTGCACAAGAAATAATTATTATCATGCGGAGAGACTTCTTGAACACCCTGTATAATATTTATCAGAGTATCAAACTTCTAGTTGAAATTAATACTTAACAAGATTTTAAAATGTTGTTATCTTTAACTAAAATTATTTTCACCATGATCAGTGCATTCTTATCCTATGTTAAATTGAAAGCCGAATTTCGTCCTTCAGTAACTAAATAGGAGAAATTACAGACATGGATCAGACAGAGAGAAAGACAGATACACCTGGCGTTTTATTATAGTTGGATATCGGCAGTTTTTAATGTAGTTACTAGTCCATAATCTATTAATATCTGAAGTGCACAATATATTCAAATGGACGTCTATGTAAATGTAGCATTAGTCTTGTATGGCACCAGTCACTTAAAATATGACTTGAACCATTATGTTAATGTTGCTACTTACTACTTAGTTACTAAGTAGTACTAACCCTGAGGTGCCTCAGAAGATTGCTTGTTGAGTCGAGGCCAGCAGACAGAATTGTAGTTTTCTTTGTACACTGCCTACAAATAACTGATACTGTTTCCAGTTTTTTCGACAATTTGAAAATATTTTCCGTTCAATAGCACAGATTGATCCTTATTACCAACATTGTTATCTAAATATATTGAATACTGTTCTGGTGACAACCTAGAATATTTGGTTCCCTTGGGAGCCTGTTGAAGTTGTAAAATTGCACTCATTATTAAAAAATTCAATCTGTAAATAAAATATGTTTAGAATTAATTTATTATGAATACGGACCTATAGGCTATATTTTATGCCTTATATAATAATATATTAATAGAACACTTTTAACATAATTGCACAGTAAATTACACTTTTTACGAGCCTAAATTCCACAGCAACTACACCTTCCATGAGCCCACGCATGACGCAAGTCACCCAACTAACAGAAAACATAAACAGTCGGTGTTGAACAAAGTTGCCACCAGATGTCGCTTGGACAAAAAACAAATGACATTCGCATAGCGGCATATTTAAGAATCTGAAATTAAAAGTGATCTTGAAGTCTAAAGTGATCTTCAAGATCAAGATCACAAGAAATAAAGTGATCTTAGATCAAGATCAAGATCACCATAATAAAAGTGATCTTCAAGATCAAGATCAGATCACGATCTTGATCTTCAAGATCACGATCTGATCTTGAAGATCAAGATCGTGCCCATCTCTGGTCAGATGGACAATCCTAAAGAAGCAAGTGAACATAACACTCAAGTCTTGGAGTGAAACCAGGTAGGAGAGCCGGCTTAAGAGCATTGAGGCTGTGCGATACCAGAGCCACAACATCAGAGAGGCCCTGTTGGAAGTCAGAAACAATGCAACAGATGCCATAGCCAGGACTGAAGCACAAGCACTTGCAGAGGAGGTAGGGCCTTATCGCTTTCAGATTTGCACAGTAGTATGGTATGACATTCTTCATGCAGTTAACCATGTGAGCAAACTTCTGCAGTCTCCTACAATGCAGTTTGATGTGGCAGTCAACCTCCTCACAAAAACAAGACTCACTCACCAGCTACAGAAACACAGGTTTTGTTGCAGCACAAGTCGTAGCTAGGGACATATGTGAGGAAATGAATGTGGAGGCTGTGCTGAAGGAGAAGAGGCTCAGATCCACAAAAAAAGCACTTTGCTTACGAAGCTCCTGACGAACCATTTACAAAAGCCTTAAAGAGGCTGGAAGTCAAATTTTTCAATGTGGTTGTGGATTGTGCCATCGGGTCAATAAATGAAAGATTCAAAACATTAGATGATGTGAGGACATATTTGGGGGTTCTCCTAAACTTCACCACAATGAACAAGGAAGACTTGTCCTGCAAGTGTGGAAAGCTCTCTAAGATACTGAGCTCTGGAGCTGACTCTGACATTGATGGAAGAGAACTGGCCCTCGAAATTAAGAACTTGCCGACTTTACCTTCACACAACATGACTGCATTGGAGCTTCTCTCCTTCATTCATCAGAAGCAACTGGAGGAACTATATCCCAATCTCTGGGTTGCACTAAGAATTGCCTGCACTCTACCTGTGACAGTAGCGTCACCCGAGAGGAGCTTCTCTAAGATGAAGCTAATCAAGAACTACCTCAGATCATCAATGGGGCAGGATCGCCTCAGTGGCCTTGGCATCATAAGCATCAACCAGGACGTTGGCAGGGAGATTTCATATAATGATGTTATTGATGATTTCGCCCAGAAAAAATCTAGGAGGCAAAAATTTTGAAGATACAAACTGTTCTGTATAACTGTTAGCTATTACATGATTGTATCGTAGAGTTAGTAATTGTTTGGTAGTTGATAATTGCATTATTTTTTAATACATAGTTCTGCGTCATTTATTCTAAATAATGTATAAGCTAATTTTCAGGAATTTCATGAAGAGTATTTTTTCTGTTTGTCTTCTGAAAGTACATATTTGTTGTTTTAGACGTAAATGTTTCATTAAAATTGTTTCATAATTGTTTTTTATTAACACAGCCATTTTTTGTATGTGTGTGCTGAGGTGATGTAGTAAGGCGTGAGTTGGTGGATGGAGGGTGGGGCCTCAAATCGGTATACTGCTTAGGGCCCCCTAATGGCTAGAAACGGCCCTGGCTCAAGGACTTCAAACTTTCTCTCTCGGCTCTCTCATATACTATCAAATAGGCGTGATGGGTTATTGGTAGAATTTGCTTATTATATGACTTGCCATATTATATATGGTTAATTTGAAACAAATAGTAGCGATGATCTTATGTACTTATATGCTAAATGACTACGTTTTCTTTTTATCTAGGTATATAGATTTTTTTATGATGGCTTGTGGAACGCGAAAAAAACATGCGGTTTATTTGCTTGAACGTACTCAAAATTTTTTATCAGGTGCAAAATTGCCAAGTAATGGGGATGTTATGAAGTACTATCTACATTTTCTTCAGTCGATTAAGAATAAGCACAAGGCTGCTCAGTTGACGATAGAGGAAGTGGAGACTTTTTGGAAGAAGGCGAGGATTCCACTGCGGCCAGTTCAACATGCAGTGAAACAGTTGGAGAGTCTGATAAAGAAGTGGGATCTTTTGAAAAAAAATCAGTCCCGGAAGACGGATACACAAAGGAAGAAAGAAAAAGAGCTGAAATCCTGCTTTGATGACCTTTTTGACGTTGCTCACCAAAATGCTATGGTGATGATGACGAATGAGGAGGATAAAGCGTTCCTTTTGGCACAAAGAGAGAAGGGCAGAAGAGGCTCCATTGCTGGAATTGATATGACTTTGGCTAAAAAGGAGGAAGCAGCTACGAAGAAGCGAATTCGGAATGATGAATTTAAGAAGAGACATGAAATAGAGAATCTCGCACTTAACAGGAAAATCGTCCTGGAATCTTCTTCATCTTCCACAGGTGAGAACACCACGGATTCAGAGAATGAAGGAGCTGTTGGAGGAGTCGTAGTGTCATCACCTCATCTAAAAGAGGCCGTAAGAATATCCTCCATCCAGAAGTTCTTTCGTCGTTGGATCGCACTAAAACTAGTGACCGTGATGCGGTCTTTACCATCGCGTCAGTGATCAGTGCTTCCAGTCAGAACGTTGGGGAATACAACATCAACAGAGCTTCTCTGCAAAGACACAGGAAAAAGCATCGAGCCCAAAGAGCTGCAGAGTTGAAGAAGAAATTTGATCCGCGAACACCTCTCACCCTTCACTGGGACGGCAAGCTGATGGATGACCTAACTGGAGATAAGAAGATCGACCGTCTCCCAATCGTTGTTTCAGGATCTGGACTAGATCAGATCCTTTCAATCCCGAAGCTTGCAAATGGTACTGGCCAAGCAATGGCGCAGGCAATGATTGATGTCGTCGATGATTGGGGTGTTCGTGATCGAATCAAAGCCTTTAGCTTCAACACCACAGCGAGAAACACTGGAAGAATAAATGGAGCATGTGTTCTCTTCGAGCAACATTTAGGGTCTGAAGTTTTGTACCTGGCATGTCGCCATCATATACATGAAATCATGTTAGAGGAAGCTCTTACGGTAACAATGGGAATATCAAGTGGACCTGAGATTATGCTTTTCAAACGGTTCAAGACCTTTTGGCACAACATCGTCCCTAATGACTACAGTCCTGACATAAATAACGAGGTCGTCCTGCTCGCTGTAGAGCTTGTGAAGGACAATATCATCTGCTTCTGTCGACTCTAGTTAGATCAAGTTCATCCAAGAGATGACTATCAAGAGCTATTCGAACTTACCCTTCTTTTTCTGAGAGACGTTCCACCAAAAGGGGTCAAATTTCGAAAATCTGGAGCAGTCGATCGAGCTCGGTTCATGGCTCGTCTTATATACGCCTTAAAAATCTTCATGTTCCGCGATTCCAGATTTAAACTGTCGCAAAGAGAAATCAAAGGCATGCAAGACTTCTGCATTTTCGGTGTGCAGTTCTATGTAAAGTTCTAGTTCCTCTCTCGCTTGCCAGCATCTGCACCAAGCAATAATCTACAACTACTACAATCTCTCGCAGTCAGCGACACACCTGCAGCAAAAGGAGCTCTCAATAAAATCCTTGCTCACTTATGGTACTTGAGTGAAGATCTGGTGGGCCTTGCCTTCTTTGACAGAGACTTGGATGTGCAAGAAAAAAGAGCTATGGTTAAGAATCTACAACGGGAAGGACAACATGACGCACGAAAACGAATTCATTTGAATAAGAGTGACATCCAAGGTAAGAAACTCAGCGACTTCGTGTCTGCTTGAACGAAGGTTCTGTTCACTCTTCTAGGGCTTGAAGTCGAATTCTTGCGTGATAATCCAGAGATGTGGATCGAAAACCCTGAGTACCTACTAGCAGAAGCAGTGGTCAAAGATCTTCGAGTAGTGAATGACACTGCTGAAAGGGGAGTTGCATTGATGCAGGAATATAATAGACTCCTCAGCAAGGAAAAGAACAGACTCAGTTTGTCGTTCAAATTGTCCAAGAGTATCGGAAGAAGTACCCCGATTCCAAGAAGGATACCATTCTCAAAGGCATATCAGACTCTTCTTGCAACCTTTAAATAAGGGTTGTGTTGTGCTAACTTTTCAGTTCAATTTCTTATCACCTTTAATTTTAATAAAAGTATTTTTTGTTGTTAAAAAATCTTGTATTAATTGATTGAAATAAAAAAAAAAAAGATGGGGCTTTGCAAACGATATGGGGATCTAATAAGATAAATTTGATTATCTGCAAAGTCGTGCCCAGCTCAAATCACATTATTTTGAGTCCCATCGCCGCGCAACTGCATTGGGATGATGTTCCAGGGTAGCGGTCATACCCACTATATATGTAAAGATTATTAATTTTATACATCTAGTTCGCAAAATTAAGTAAAATTTTAATAGCAACCAAGCTTGTTGTTAGAAATATATTAATAAATACTAGTTGTACAACTTTTTTATATTAAATGAATATTGGATTTGAGTGTGATTGAATCCGTAATGTATTATAAAAGGCAACTACAGAGTTAGGATGCTTAAAATTTCGGACAGCTTGAGCACACACTAAATATTGTCCAAACGCTATAAAATTTTGCATGAAAAACTTTCTCAATAGGAAGCATCTAATGAAAGGGGTGAGAAAGAAAAAAATAAAAAGTGACAAAATAAGGGCCACCCTAATGAACATGGTGTGAAAGATCTGATTTCTGTTTTCAATTCCTGTTTCAACCCCTTTCCTGTAGTAGCATTTCATCACTCTGCTGCCGGTAGTGGCCCACGCAAAAGAGAAGGAAAGGAGCTTTACTTCTATTACTGCGTGACAGCTTTGCACATACAGAAGTGTAAGAATGGAGAGTGTGACCTTTTCTTCTCTCTTAACCCTATTCGAGTTAGCCTAGAGTGCGCCATGGGGTCTTTGTTGGAACGGTACTTCAGTAATTAGAGCCGTTAATATTTTGTATAAAATTAAAATCATATGTTCGGGGTTTCTGTGACGACACCAAGTAGTTGATATATGATCAGTACAAATATATTATTATGTTAATTTATACAACAGTACTATCTACTGTAGTATATGATTTCTAGGTGTGCATTGTATTATTGTAAAACTAGTTTTTCTATTCTCCTCTTCCCTATAAAATTTCCTTCGCTACTTTCCCAAGGTCAAGGTACTTTCTTCACCCTTTTTCCGTATCCGCCTCTGGTGGGGAGGGAAGAGAGAGAGAGCCTTATGTTTTTCTATCCAGTATTCTAACTGCTGCTAGAATAATTAAAAATGTACTAGTTTAATAACAGGAACCTCCCCAAGTCGACCAAAAGGTCTTTGCGGCTTCCTCTTGTAACTTGTAATATTCTCTCTCTCTCTCTCTCTCTCTCTCTCTCTCTCTCTCTCTCTCTCTCTCTCTCTCGACTTAGTATTCACGATCGAAGACAACCTCGTCACTGGCCTCACCGTTGACGAATCGTTGGGCGGGAGTGATCACGGTCTGATTAGGTTCTGTGTCTGCGTCCCTCGAGTGAAGCGTAGTAACTCGAGAGGCAGTAAGCTCGATCTACGGCGGGCGGACTTTGTTGGCCTCCGGGATAGCGTAGGTGAAATGGGTTTAGAGGTCGGCGGCGATGTTGAGGGAGTGTGGAGTGCATTCCGGGACCAGTTTATGTTGCTGCAGTCTGCTGCCATACCCTCAAAACCGGTCATCTCTGCTTCAAGGCAGCCTAAGTGGTTCAGTCGTGACATCGCTTCGGCTATCCGAAATAAGAAAGCTGCTTATAGGAGGGCGAAAGCCAATTGTTTCTATGAGAACACAGGCGTATGTCCGCCTGTGCAGGGAAGTGAAGGCGAAGGTTAGGCTAGCCAAACGTAACGAAGAACTCCGGGTGGCAAGCCTCGCTAATGTGCTGAATGAGTACTTTGCGGGAGTGTTCACCAAGGAGGACACCCGCGTCGTCCCCGAGCCAGGCGTCAGGCACGAAGGTGCTGGCCTGGATAGTGTTCGGTGTACCGCGACAGTCGTTACTGATAGAATAGACAAACTGAGCGCGTTTAAGGCTCCTGGGCAAGACCAGTTCCTCCTCAGAGTCTTGCGGGAAGTGCGCGACCAGGTGGCTCCCCACCTGGCTACAGTCTTCAACAAATCGTTGGAGACGGGCCAGGTGCCTGGTGACTGGAGGGAAGCCAACGTGACCCCTATCTTTAAGAAAGGGGATCACGAAAGTCCAGGGAATTATCATCCCATTAGTCTCACTTCGGTTGTAGGTAAAGTATCAGAGGGGATAATAGCGGATAGGATCGTTGACCATTTGGATTCGTACAAGCTGCTTGGGGACTCCCAACATAGGTTTAGACGGTATAGGTCGTGTCTCACCAACCTGTTCGAGTTTTTCCACGTCATGTGGGTTCAACGATGTCGATTTTAGAAGCATGTTTAGTTTAAATGATAACTCAACTCGCAACAATGTTTGGAAGTTGGATTTGAAACGGTTTAGCACTAGTGTGTGTGGGAATTACTTTACCTACAAGATCTGTGACACGTGGAACAGGTTACCTTCAGAAGTTGTGAACAGTTCTTCTGTGGATCTGTTCAAGAAAAGGTTAGAACGAATCTTGCACGCTATTTGAGGGTGTAGAAATTTTTCCCTGGCACCCGTTGCCATTGGTACCTCCTCGGTATGGGCCGCAAGGCCTTTTGAGGTACTTCTTTTCCTTGTAACTCCTTGTAACTCTCTCTCTCTCTCTCTCTCTCTACTAAAGTTAACTTTTAACTTTTCTAACATGTATTTATATCTTAATACACTATATTTCAGTTAATAAAGGGTCGGAATTATTATTATTATTATCATTAGCTTATATAAAGGGGGAGGGAGCAATACTATATATAAATAGGACTAAATGACTAAAGCATTTGAAAAATGGACAAAGAGGTGTTCCCTTCTTGTTCTCAATGTTGTAGATATTGTAACTCTTAGGTTCTTAATGAATCAGAACAGCACCTTTAATTACATGTTTACTTTGAGAAAACTGGACAGAAACTGTCATTGTCAAGTTCAGTAAACGCGACGGATAACTAGAATGTTTGTGGTTTCTTAACTTCCTTCATAATGGACAACAAAGTTGTGTGACGGAGGGGACGTACAACTTTACGTGGGATTCGAACCACGGGTCGGTACATCATCTGAATACGAAGGATAGTCACCCATTCAACTACTGATCAGATCCGACGTCGCTTAACCTCGCTGATTGAACGGGAAGCGGTGTCGCGATGTGGCCACGTCGTATCCCGAACGCGAGAGAAAAGTTAATTCCCTAATTAAGGGATCCCTACTCATAAACTGTTTGAATCAAGGATAAGGGAATTGGCACTGAGGGACAATCCATAAATTATTCACTCTTCTGGGTTATCGGCAAACAAGCTTCTTCAGCCAACCACTCGTTACTAAGCTAAGAAAAACGCTGGACACAATCCTCTAGTCTAGCGGTTCTCAAACTTTTTTTTCTTCTGTACCCTTTGAATTCGTTTACAGGATTTTCTGGATTTTCGAGAGATAGAGAATTTTTACTTTCTTTACGACCGTGTGACTTGTGGCCGTTTGTTTATCGTATATAAAATTAAAAGGGTTATATTTTCAGGACCCCATCGTGTACCCCCTAAGATTCCCTTGCATACCCCTGGGGGTACACCGTACCCCAATTTGAGAACCACTGCTCTAGTCCATGGTAGTGAACCACCAATTTGACCATGTACCCCTATGTGTCGCTGGGTCAACAGACAATTTGATTCAAGAATTTTGTTAAAAAATTCGCGCCATTAACGTGGTCGATCTTGGGACTCTGGTATTGTAGGCCCGATGTTCTACCGCTGATCCAGGAGAGAAATTCGATATTTTTGAGACGTTCTCTGAAACTGAACAGCGCAAAATGTCCCTTCCAAAATCATCGCAAAGACATTAAACTTTTAAAAGCGTCATTCGGTAAAAGCTGGTAAAAAGGTAAGACAACATCCGTCTCCCCTGTTCCCCCGCATGGGGTGAGGTTGGGGACGTAAACGCTGAGTCAACTGAGCCCGGCAATCGCAGCGTAGTGACGGTGTGAGTCGCAGCTTTAGTCCAATCTCCAACCAACCTAATTGAGAAGAGCAGGATTATCCGCACGTATATTATAAATGACTGCATTTAAATTCAGTGAAAAGGTGTTTTAATCGCTTTGTAAAGTAACTGCGTGACAACTGCAATTAATTACAATATCCTAAAAGGCATTCCTGATAAGATCAAACAGGGTGCGATAATACTTTGGTTTTGAGTATCCCCTCAAAAGCGCCTCAGTTTCAGACATTTGTGGTTATTCTTGTTTTCATTCGTAGTAGTAAGGTTGCATTTAACGTTGGACGGCAATATTAACCTTTTTATGAGAATTTAATATAATCCAACATAAATTTAATAATTTAGGAGATTTTTTTTAACGCCAAATAATCGACTTTACATTAATTTCAATAGAGTTTTTTCGGTAAACTTTAAACACTATAAAATATTAGCGAAAGGCCTCTTTTGGTTACGATTTTTGCTTTACCTGAGTAGCGAATTCGGGACTCTCTTGGGTCCTCCAGTGCCACATATCGTGGAGAAGCGTTATAAAAGAGGCTGGAAAAGTGTCTGTAGGAGCGGACGAGGACTGAGGAAGAGCCTGAGAGAGGTTCCTCTCCCACAGTAGCACTCCTGAGACGAACATCAGCACTGCCCACATTCGATCAAGATCTGAAGAGAAAAATATATTTGACAATCTTTTAATGGGAACTTCTTAAGCGGGTACCATAAAATTAGCCACCAAACGAGATAGAGGTTGAAAAAAAAGTTCGCCTAGAAACATAAAATTATTAAAAAGCAGAAAAGATTACCAACTGGTAATAATCCTCTTTTTCTTTGGATATTTTATTCGTTTTGGTGACAGTGATAAAATTTGAAGCACGAAACCCAGTCGTTACTAATTAGTAACTTTTTTTTTTAAAGAAACGTCACGTTTCTGATTTTAAGCGAACTTCTTTCCGAAACTTTACTATTGTTTCCTATTTTATGTTTATTATTCGTGAACATGCGATTAATATATTTCTACATCATCTTTGACAGTCGTTACGAGGCATTAATTTGAAAGCGACATCATATAGCTTTTCAGTCCACGTTTAACTCAAAATCCAAATAATATTTCAATCTCAAAGAAACAAATTTAAATACTGAGAAAATGTAACACAAAAATATTCATACACGAACGTCCCAAACATAAATTAATATCTACAAAATTATCGAGGTTCGTGTAAATCTATTGTACCATTTCAATAATTTTAAAATCCTTAAAAAAATTAAAAAAGTTTTTAATAATCACAGTAATTGACATTCATTTGTGTTATAATTCATTAAAAACAAAACTAAACGCTAAAATAATTCTAACAAAACTATTGAATGGAGTCCATAAATTGTACGATGGTTGAATCAAACGTCTTCACAAAGCATCCTGCACGAATCCCATTATTACAATTTTTCCGAGTTACCTTACGTATCCCAAGCATCCCGTCAGTACATATACGATAACATGCTTCGCAGCTAGCGCCCGTGAGTCAGTGGGGTAACACCGTTTCTTTTTGAGCGAAATGAAGACACTGGGGTCGGGGGTTCGACTCCTGATGCCGCTAGTAATAATAATCCGAGAGTTAGCGTAATGAGCCGTATTACTTGGCCTGAGCACTGTGCCAATTTCTGGCCCTCCTCACTGATTATTTATTATTACATACTTTACAATTCCTTTCTTCATTTGTTCCAAAGGGCTCCAACCCTTTGTCACATTTACTGTCAGAGTTCGAGCTTCTTTTCAAGAAGGGCTCTCTTGCATGATTCTTAGTGAATGAAGGAAACAGAAGGACCTCAGTACCAGTATAATATATATATATATATATATATATATATATATATATATATATATATATATATACTGTATATATATGAAAATTATTTCACGAACGTAAGACGTGAAAAATATCTATGATGAATAAAACCACGAAGGAAAGGAAACACAGAGTGGCGCTCAAGCGCTTTCGTCTAATGACATCCTCAGGAGCACTGAAGTAAATAAAGAGTTCAAGACTGTATATAAGTTACAAAAAAAAAATATATATATATATATATATATATATATAATAAATATAGAAATGAAAATTGTGGGAGGAGCATACACATTTGTAAGGAAAACTACCAATTTTAGCACTTTGTCCGAATTCAACACAAGATCAAATGGATTGTTTACAACCAATTTTATAGATAATGCCTGAATGATATATAGGTCACAAAAAAAATAAAAAATAAAAATTAAAAGATAAATTGAAAAATAAAAATTGTAAGAGGAGCATACAATTTTGATCGTTTTATACTTTCTTATACATATATATACATACAGTGCGTTCGAAAAGTCTCCACAGTCAACGTGCTTGTTGTCAAAAGTATTTGACAACAAGTGTAGATGAGTTGCTCTGTGCCTGCAAAATGGTGGAAAACACTTTCAACACATGCTGTAAAATCAAAAGGTTATGTAATAAAATCACTAAATCATGGTTGAATGAAAACATTGTAGTTTTTCAATTTCCTATGCGTTTAACATAGCACTGTGGAGAGACTTTTCGAACGCACTATATATACACATATACATATATGCATATACATACACATATATATATTAGTGATGTAGGTCACATCCGCATCCGCATCCGCATCCGCGGAACATCCGCAAATTTTCTCGCATCCGCATCCGCACCCGCATCCGCACTTTGGGCTGCGGATGTCGTGCGGATGTGGACCGTTGAGATAAAATGTCATTAATAAGCGGAAATTATCAAATTCTACTATATTAATAGAACTAGTTCATTGTGCGCAAAAGTGATGCAAGCGACAAGACGAGAGGCTGTTCTTGTATGAAGTTACCTTGCAACCTACTTAGATCCACGTTACAAAGCTAAGTTATTTTCACCTAGTACATTAGAACGAGTTAAATCATCACTTGGCAAAGCAGTTGAAGAGCTTCAATCTCTTGAATCTGTCGCTTCGCCACCCACCAAAAGAATAAAAGTTTCAGTGACAGAACCAACACCTTCAACAAGCAAATCTATCACAGAATCTGTCTCTCAGTTTCTTGAGTCAAGTAGCAATGACGAGACCTACGCGATGTCAAAAGATGTAGTAAAAATGATCGAGAGCTATCACCAAGAAAAACGCCTGGCTGCATGTGACAATCCTATTAGTTGGTGGAAAAATACGCAGAATATCTATCCATACTTGAGTAAACTTGCAAGGAAACATTTAGCCTGTCCTCCAACAAACGTACCAAGCGAGAGATTATTTAGCAGTGCTGGATTAATATATGATGAAAAGAGAAACAGACTGGCAGCAGAAAAGGCAGAAAAATTAATGTTCCTTAAGCATAACCTTCCTATAATTAAGTTTGAACATTAAACGATGAACATCTTAGTTTACTTTATTTTAATTACTCATTTATAAATATGCCTAATAAAACTTTAAACTTAATATAAATAGTTATCAAGCTAATTAAAGATCTCTTTCTATAAGGGTGGAGGTTGGGGAAAGAGGTCGGTGGGGTGCATTTGAGTTGGGTTCACGTCCCGCATCCTGGTAACACAATTATGGTTTCTAATTGTGGCTGAAACTCAACAAAATATAACGAATTTATTTGCAGACGAATTCACTAATTGATTTCTATATTAGTTAGATGCTTGATATTATTTTATATGTTCAGAGAAAAATACAGCAATTATTGTACAATTAATCAATTATACTACATTATAGCTACAGCTCTCTCATATAATAACTTATTATATACGTTAAACACAACAAATCTCGAATATATCCTAAAAAATAACGAAAATGTAGACATCCGCATCCGCGGATGTGAAAAAAATGACATCCGCTACATCACTAATATATATACACATACACACACACACACACACACATATATATATATATATATATATATATATACACACACAAGGGAAAATTACCAAAGGTTTAGCACTCTGCCCTTCTTGGCTAAATCCGTTCTGAATGAATTCAAAACAACGGGATTGAGTTGAAAACGACCTTTGCTCATGTTAAAGTTATAAATCAAAAATCAAAAATAAATTGAAAAATAAAAATTGTAAGAGGAGCATACAATTTTGGTCGTTTTATACTTTTATATATATATATATATATATATACATATATACATATATATATATATATATATATATATATATATATATATATATATATACACACACACATGTGTGTATATATACACACATATATACACATACACACACATACACACACACACACACACACATATATATATATTATATATATATATACACACACAAGGGAAAATTACCAAAGGTTTAGCACTCTGCCCTTCTTGGCTAAATCCGTTCTGAACGAATTCAAAACAACGGGATCGAGTTGAAAAAGACCTTTGCTCATGTTAAAGTTATTTGTAAGTTGAATAATAGCAGACTCAAGAATATTTCTATTAACAATGTTGCTAGAGTGAAACAAAACTGAAGCATTATTCCAATCAATACAATGGGATAACTCTGACAAATGGACAAAAAGGGCACTGGATGACTGTCCCGTTCTAACGGAATATTGATGCTGTTTTACACGCGTGTGCAAATCCTTTCCCGTCTGACAAATGTAAAAGGAATCACATTGTTTACAACCAATTCTATAGATAATGCCTGAATTACTGGTAGGGCTATTTTTCACTATGATATTTTTCACAATATTGTTATATGAAAATACTACATTAATATAATAGTATCTATCTGAAAAAAACAAGCAATTTGTCCTACGTACACTTTTACTCTGGACATGACACCCCTAATAAGAAGACCATATTTTCTTCAATGTTTCTCCGCGCTCTTAGGATCGCCAGTCCGGAATACATCGATGCCGAATTGGAAAAAATTAACGGTATTGGAAGTGATCTGTGCTACCCACCTGCGTTTATGGAATCTTGTCTTAACAAGGCAAAACGAACCTTCTATCGTGTAAATAATAACAGTACTCGCACTTTGTCAAAGAATATTTTAGTACTTCCATTTTTCCCGGGCTTTTTAGGCATTGCTAATGTACTTAAACTTTTGGATATTAATGTAGTATTTTCATATAACAATATTGTGAAAAATATCATAGTAAAAAATAGCCCTACCAATAATTCAGGCATTATCTATAAAATTGGTTGTAAACAATGTGATTCTTTTTACATTGGTCAGACGGGAAAGGATTTGCACACGCGTGTAAAACAGCATCAATATTCCGTTAGAACGGGACAGTCGTCCAGTGCCCTTTTCGTCCATTTGTCAGAGTTATCCCATTGTATTGATTGGAATAATGCTTCAGTTTTGTTTCACTCTAGCAATATTGTTAACAGAAATATTCTTGAGTCTGCTATTATTCAACTTACAAATAACTTTAACATGAGCAAAGGTCTTTTCCAACTCGATCCCGTTGTTTTGAATTCGTTCAGAACGGATTTAGCCAAGAAGGGCAGAGTGCTAAACCTTTAGTAATTTTCCCTTGTGTGTATATAGATATGTGTGTGTATGTGTATATATATATATATATATTATATATATATATATATAAGCAAACAACCACAAGGAAAAGGAAACACAAAGTCCGAGCGCTTATTAATAAGGTCACGCGTTATTTTGTGATTCTAGTGCATATATATATATATATTATATATATATATATATAAGAAAGTATGAAACGACCAAAATTGTATGCTCCTCTTACAATTTTTATTTTTCAATTTATTTTTTATTTTTTATTTATAACTTTAACATGAGCAAAGGTCGTTTTCAACTCGATCCCTTTGTTTTGAATTCGTTCAGAACGGATTTAGCCAAGAAGGGCAGAATGCTAAACCTTTGTAATTTTCCCTTGTGTGTATATATATATATATATATATGATGAAATTATTTCACGAAGGTAACACGTGAAAAATATTTATGATGAATAAAACCACGAAGGAAAGGAAACACAAAATGGTGCTCAAGCGCTTTCGTCTAATGACATCCTCAGGAACACATCATTCCTGAGGATGTCATTAGACGAAAGCGCTTGAGCACCATTTTGTGTTTCCTTTCCTTCGTGGTTTTATTCATCATATATATATATATATATATATATATATATATATAAAACTCTATATATTATATATATATATATATATGTGTGTATTTGTGTGTATGTGTATATATATATATTATATATATATATATATGTATATGTATAAGAAAGTATAAAACGACCAAAATTGTATGCTCCTCTTACAATTTTTATTTTTCAATTTATTTTTTAATTTTTATTTTTTATTTTTTTTTGTGACCTATATATCATTCAGGCATTATCTATAAAATTGGTTGCAAACAATCCATTTGATCTTTTGTTGAATTCGGGCAAAGTGCTAAAATTGGTAGTTTTCCTTACAAATGTGTATGCTCCTCCCACAGTTTTTATTTCTATATTTATTATATATATATATATATATATATATATATATACACATTCAACTGCAAAGAACACGCAGTATAAATAACGTAAAGAACGACGCTTGTATAGGAGATATTCCGCGCAAGACGAGAGAGAGAGAACGGAACAATGAAAAAATGAGGTAACCACCTGGGAATCGAACCCGGGATCTTCCGATTGCCGGTCAGACGCGATACCATTACACCATGGACCTCACTCTTCCAAATGCCGTAATTCTTCTACATACTCGCAGAAACCGATGCCCCAAGGGGGCACCTCCCGCATGCCGTAACATTATATACATTCAACTGCAAAGAACACGCAGTATAAATAACGTAAAGAACGACGCTTGTATAGGAGATATTCCGCGCAAGACGAGAGAGAACGGAACAAATGAAAAAATATATATATATATATATTTTTTTTGTAACCTATATAGTCTTGAACTCTTTATTTACTTCAGTGTTCCTGAGGATGTCATTAGACGAAAGCGCTTGAGCACCACTCTGTGTTTCCTTTCCTTCGTAGTTATATATATATATATATATATATATATATATATATATATATATATATATATATATAACTACGAAGGAAAGGAAACACAGAGTGGTGCTCAAGCGCTTTCGTCTAATGACATCCTCAGGAACACTGAAGTAAATAAAGAGTTCAAGACTATATAGGTTACAAAAAAAAAAATATATATAATAATATAGAAATAAAAATTGTGGGAGGAGCATACACCCAATTTTAGCACTTTGCCCGAATTCAACAAAAGATCAAATGGATTGTTTACAACCAATTTTATAGATAATGCCTGAATGATATATAGGTCACAAAAAAAATAACAATATTGTGAAAAATATTGTGACAATAACAATATTCTGACACGAATATTAATAGATTAAATAATAGATAGAATAAAGGCTTCACATGTTTTTCACAAAGACCAACTCTGCTCATACACATATTCAGGGTACAACCATTTCATGCCTATGTCGTTAGTTTGAATTGTAGACACTCCTGGCTTTATAGGTCCAGGTGCATGATTCTTCAGGAGCAAGATGCACCCCCAAGTTTGTGTTTCCTCTCCCGAGGTAACACAGACACATCACTTCGAATCAGAAATACATTCATATTACCTAAGGCTCGCTCTACACAAATTGGACCAAGAGCTCAGAATCTCCGCAGTTTCAAACGTTCCTTCCTTTAGTTTATTTCTTTGTATTAACATAAATTTACGGGTAACCTCACAAAACTTCGTATAATTTTACGAATCAAATATCTAACTTATTTATATTAAACATTAATTGGTGCTACTCTAGTATGCGGTCTACCTACGATTGGTTAGGTTTGGTCATGATATTTTCGTTAAAACTAACGAAAATAATCATGACTAAATCTAACCAATCATCAAGGGCGATTGACATTGGGATGTAAACAAGCAATCAGTAAACAAGATAAGAAGCTATAATTAAAAGGTAGACCGCCGAATCGTAGGTACACCGCATACTATAGTAGCACCCATTAATTTTTAGGCCGCAACCACTACATGGGGTGGTATTACAGTCAATTATATATCGACGGAGGGGGTCAGGCAGGTCAGGCTGAGCCTGACCTGTTATTTCTCCTGCTAGGGACTTAAAAAAACTAACATAAAAAAACGAACAATACACAATCCCATCTCTCGTCAAGTTGTCAGGCTAAAAATTTCCATCCATCCATCTATCATCTAAACCCCATTTCCCAAGTGAGGGTGAGAAGAGAGACGCGGAAAGAGAGGGAAGATAGGTGGCTAAAAATTTTGAGTCAGATATCTTTACTTTATAAAACATGTTATAATGACCATCTTAGGATTTATAAGGTAGGTTATATAACTATTTGCATATACACTGTGACTGTACACAGGGCCGCCGAGAGCTGCCACGGGCCCCGGGGAAGGATTGGTATATGAGCCTCCCCTGTTTACTCAGTATTTCATTATGAATGTTTTTTGAGTATATAATAAGCGAACTGATTATATGTCCAAGTCACTATTCAAAACATACAGTATGAATAAACAACTCAGAGGAAAATGACCATTTTATTTTTCGAATCAATTATATTAATTGTATCACCATACAATTTACAAAAGCAGTACCAGTCCATGCAGGCAAGACAGTTGGGAGCTATTGAAGAATAGGGACCCCAGCCTTCTTTAGTTAGCTTTATAAGGCTAACTAACGAAAATATCATTACCTAACCTAACCAACCGTCAAGGGCGTACAGTTAACCTAACGATTGGTTAGGTTAGGTCGTGACATTTTCGTTAGTTAGCCTTATAAGCCTAACTAAAGAAGGCTGGGGTCTCTATTCTTCAATAGCACCGACAGTTGTTTACTGCAAGATTTTCATAATTAGAAGTGTACTTTCTTTGCCTTCTCTCAAGCAAAGTGGTAAATGATTCTGATGAAATTTAAAGTACGGGCTAACTGGCTTTCAATTACAATGGTTCCCAGGTCTGTCAGTCGGTCTTGGGCAGTGATGGACCGCAGATAATATTTTATCTGTTTCAGTTTGACTATGATAATCTCTATAAAATGTATGTTCATTAATTATATTTCCTCTCTGTTATTTAATCAATTGCTTTATTAATATGTTTAGATTTTATCCCCCCTCCTTCCGGGCCCCCTAGAGGTCCGAGCCCAGGGGATTTTTCCACGGTATCCCCACCCTTTCGATGGGCCTGACTGTACATAAAGTTAATTATTACTGTAGTGTATTATTATGCATCTTCTCAGATAACAAAGCCTTACAACTCGCATAAAAATGCGCAATTCCATGTCTTGTCACGCAAACAATTTTAAACTTGACGTCTCTCTTTGAAACATGTTATGATGTAAATCTTATGATTTACTTATAATGTTATAAAGTCATTTGGATATTCACGATACGTAAAGTTAATTAGTATTTTAATTGATTTATTACTTTGTATCCACCGAATAACCAAGTTTTTAATGTTCAAAGTCAGACAAATTCATTTCTGCCTGAACTTGCTGCTGTGCCAAATGTCCAAAATGCTGCGCTGAATTGCCAAATCTCTTGGGAAAATAATTGGGATCTTTTCCAAATGGACGACCCTACGGAGTTTAGCTGAAAATTTGTATACTAATAAATTTGTATATTCTAATAACAAAAATGACATTATTTTCCTGGAGAAATATGCGCAACATACGAAAAAAATTGCATATATATGCGCACTAGTTTGCATGGCACATGACCGTTATCTAGTTTACACCGCTCATGACGCCCGGATATGAGGTTGCTGTATGGCCCCCCGGTTAATTGAATGCCCGGTTAGATCAATTGAATGCCCGGTTAGGTCAATTGAATGTCAGGTTAGGTTAACTGTACGCCCTTGACGATTTGTTAGGTTAATTAGTGATATTTTCGTTAAAACCAACGAAAATATCATGACTCAACCTAACCAATCGTCAAGGGCGTACAGTTGACCTAACCGGACATTCAATTGACCTAACCTGGCATTCAAATGACCGGGGGCAACTCGCAAGTAGATAGATCATAGCACTGCATTATCATATATGCTCACACGACAACAATAATATTCAGACTAAACTAGGTCTAAGCAGGCAACAAATAAACATTAATAACAACAACAAAAATTACTGTTTATGCGAGTTCGTATGGTTTAAAAGGTATGCAAATGAAGATTTATTTATTAAAATATTATTAAATATTGCAAATTTTAATAAGTAAAGAATATTATCTGCATTTTATTTTGTAAAACCCACTACATAGCACTACATAATTTAGATAACGGTCATGCGCCATGCAAACTAGTGCGCATATAAATGCAATTTTTTTCATATGTTGCGCATATTTCTCCAGGAAAATAATGACATTTTTGTTATTGGAATATAAAAATTGATTAATATACAAATTTTCAGCTAAATCCCGTGGGGTTGTCCATTTGGAAAAGATCCAATAATTGTCAAAGTTACTTAACATTTAAAAATTAATTTACTTCAAGGAAAAATTTGGTGGAAGAACTAATTAATAGCCTAATTGCTGTTGGTATGACGTCAACGCGTTGCATGCAAGGTGGTACGATCTTGGCTTAGAAATGTAACACCCTTGAAGGAACGATTTGAATGCATTCAGGAGTTCTCATTTTTTGAGCTGTTGAATTCATTAATGTTTGCAGTATATAAAGAAAATTTCCCCCAAAACTTAATAGAATCACTTGAATATAAGTACAGAAATCTATTTGACGTAAAAGCTTTAATGTCAGAATAAAATACATCTATCAGGACTCCGATTTTTGTCAGTGCAAACATGCAAAATAAATTTTAAAGCTTTGTCTTGACCTTTGACTTAAACAGCCTTAGCTGAAACGATCAAATTAATTCTGCTCCTTTTGACAATCCCTGTAACCAGTGTGTCAACGGAAAGAAGTTTTTCAACGCTTAACAGAATAAAGAGTTAAAGACGTACCTACGGAATACCATGTCAGAGTAAAGGCTGTCTAGTTTAACAAGAATTGCCATAGAGAAAGAAATTGTAATATCGCTAGAAAAGAATAAAATGTTGCACAACAAAGTAATTGAAGAATTTGCATTAAAACCAAGAAAATTGGAGTTCATGTATAAATAAATAAGGTAAGGCGATGTTTTATTTCCTAAATTTATACCAGTTAAAAATATTCTAATCATCATACATAATACATATCACAGTGAAACAAGTATCAAATTATACAGAGTACAGTGTGTGTATATATATATATACACACACACACTTCAGTTTATGTATTATGATTCCATGGTCACACTTGTCGAACGCTTTGGCAAAGTCTGTGTATATTACATCATCGTTTTCATTACTTTCCAGTGCATTAATAATGTTGTTGTAGTGTTCCATTAGTTTTGATAGGCATGATCTGCCTGACCGAAACCCATGTTGGTTATCGTTTAATTTTTTCAGTTTACAAAAAGCCATAGATTTTCTGTCTAACTATTCTTTCAAATATTTTAGTGAGATGAGATGTAAGCGACACTGGCCTATAGTTTTTGGCCTCAGATCGATCTCCTTTATATATTGGGACTATGTTCGCGCTCTTTAGGATGCCCGGTATTCATCCCGTGTCTAGTGATTGTCTCCATATCCACTATATATATATATACTGTATATATATATATATATATATATATATATATATATATATATATATATAGTGGATATGGAGACAATCCCTAGACACGGGAGGAATACCGGGCATCCTAAAGAGCGCGAACATAGTCCCAATATATAAAGGAGATCGATCCGAGGCCAAAAACTATAGGCCAGTGTCGCTTACATCTCATCTCACTAAAATATTTGAAAGAATAGTTAGACAGAAAATCTATGTCTTTTTGAAAACTGAAAAAATTAAACGATAACCAACATGGGTTTCGGTCAGGCAGATCATGCTTATCAAAACTAATGGAACACTACAACAACATTATTAATGCACTGGAAAGTAATGAAAATGATGATGTAATATACACAGACTGCCAAAGCGTTCGACAAGTGTGACCATGGAATCATAATACATAAACTGAAGTATATGGGAATAACAGGAAAAGTAGAGAAATGGATATATAATTTCCTTAGTGAGCGGCAGCAAGTCGTTACAGTACAAAGAGCATCTTCATCAGAATCAGAGGTCCTCAGCTCAGTACCACAAGGAACAGCATTAGCTCCACTACTCTTCATAATCATGCAAAACGCCTTGAGATTTGAACATCAATAACTTCAAAAATATGCAGTTTACACTTCCAAAATTTACAAAACTTTTACCCCAATCTATTGATAAGCCATCATAAAAATTTCAGACCTCTACATAAAATACTTTGTTCACAGCTGAGGGAACAATGAGGTATGGTGAAAAAAACGAATATCCTAAATCCTAAATGTGTATAGCTGTACCTGGCAACTATTCTAAGACTTGTAGTAGTTTCCTTAGCCTATGGATAATATGTTAATCTCTGAAAAACGTCAGATGATATAGGCTACTCCCATCTTAAATCTGTTTTTTTAAACTTGCCCTTCAAATTATGGTTCTAACTAACAATGAAAAAGCGGTGATTGAAAAATGTTTCTTGGAAAAAAGATGGACTGGGGCAAGAATTTTGAGGGAATTTCCAGAAATAACTTGTAATGTTACGTCTGTGAATAGAATAATTAAAAAACTTAAAGCACCGGTTCGACGGCACGGAAGCGTGGAAGTGGTCGGCCTAAAACAGTTTACACTCAAGACAATATAGCACTGATCGAAATGATCAGCCTATCTCAAGAGGATCGAGCTGGGTGGGTCACACTGCTCTCAGAGGAAAATTGCAAGAAATTTAGGTATCAGTCGAAGCTCCATACAAAGAATGCAGAGAACGGTAGGACTTAAAGTATTTAAAAAGATCCCTGTTTCAAGACGTGACAGCAATGTAAGAGCTAAAAGAAAAATTCGTTGTAAAAAATTGTTTAATAGATTTTCGTCCAATGATGTTAAAAAAATAGTTTTTACAGATGAAAAAGATTTCACCATCGAGATTGCTCGAAACTCCCAGAACGATGTTGTTTATGGTCGGCGTAAGAAAGACATTCCTCCATCGAGACTACCACCAGACAAGTCGGTTTTCCAAAACAATCATGGTATTAGTAGGTCTATCGTGGAATGGAAAGACGAAAATTCTTTTCATTTCATAAAATAAAAAAATTAATTCAGAAACCTATGTAAATCTCTTAGAGGAGAATCTTTTGCCTGATTGTCGGCGTCTGTATTATGGAAACGATTTCATACTCCAACAAGATGGTGCTACAGCTCATATTAGCAAGTTCACACAGGATTATCTACAACAGAATATAGTCAACTTCATTGGAAAAAACGACTGGCCCCCCCACAATCACCTGATTGCAATCCCATGGATTATTGCATATGGAACACTCTAGCAGAGAAGATTTATGAAGACCAAAGAGAAAAGTTTACAGAAATGCAATTAAAGAAAAAAATACTCGAATGTTGGGACAAAACAACATTAGCAGAAATCAGAAAATGTATCATGTCGTGGAAGAAAAGGTTAAGATTAGTTTGTAACCAGGACGGCGGACACATTGATCATATTTGTTGATAAGATGTGAATAATAAAATTTTTTGAGTTTACCTGTAAGTAGTCTTTTCTGTCTTTCAAAAGCTACCTTACCCATACCAATTCTCGATCTTACTTCCTTATTGCAATCTCCATTGTTGGTTAATAAGCGTCCCAGATATTTAAACTGCTCAGCTTCTTCTGAGGTCCGATTTCCTATCGTTAGGCTCATTTGTGCTCCTTTCCTTCTTGCAATTTTTATTACCTTTGTCTCGGTCTCATTAATTCTCATTCCGAATTCTTCCGCCGTTGTTGTCAAGCTATTGACCCTTCTTTGCAGTCCTTCCTCAGTACTACAAACAAATGCCTTGTCATCTGCAAACCTTAGAGATTTGACCAATTTACCTCACACTCTGATTCCCTCTTCCAGATCTGAGAGTGCTTCTATTACACTGGGGAACAAAAAATTTTGTTTTTCTTGGTGCCTGAGATTTTAGACCTATTCTGGATATTTTCATGCCACTGATTCAGAAAATATCATCCATTTTGTTCTAGCAGCTCTTGTTTTTGAGATATTGCATACGTCATTACCTACTTTATTACCATTCTGGAACGGTATTATGAGTTGCTCGTAAATCTAAATGCATCTGTATAATTAAATTGTAGCTATGATTTTGCTGATGTTGCTGTTTTGCATGTGTATTGTACATGTACTAACGTGAATTATTTCCTGTTACAGGTGTTGACATGGCTTCACCACGAAAAAAGTGTTTAAATCATCCAGATGTGTTTTGTTTTATCTGCGGAGAGTACACGTTCATTGAACAGAGAAAAACTATTACTGATTTTGTGAAAAAAGCTTATTTTGCCTATTTCAAAGCACAACTAGGGGACCAAGATAAGCCATGGGCTCCTCATGTTGTGTGTAAAACGTGTACGGAGCATCTGCGGCAATGGACCAACGGAAAGAGGAGGTGCCTGAAATTTGGTATACCAATGGTATGGAGAGAACAGAGAAACCACAGTGATGACTGTTACTTTTGTTTGGTGAATATAAAGGGCATCAATGGACGTAACCGGAGTAAATGGACGTATCCTGACATAGACTTAGCTAGACGGCCTGTTTCACATTCAGATGAGATACCTGTCCCATCATTCAGCCATCTTCCAGAGCTCCCTCAAGAAGATGATGAATCTGCTACTGACAAAGAAAGCATATGTGGGCAAAATGACAGTGATTTAGAAGGACCGTCATCAGTTGCAGAAGGTTTTAGTCAACACGAATTAAACGACCTCATAAGGGACTTAAGTCTTTCGAAGAAATCGTCTGAATTGTTAGCTTCCAGGCTGGGAGAAAAAAATTTACTGCTGCCGGGAACCAAAATCACGTTATATCGCGACAGAGAAAAGGATTTACTGCCCTTCTTCTCAAAAGAGAACGATTTAGTTTTCTGCAACAATGTGCGCGGATTGCTGATGAAAATGGGCATATCGGAATACACACCAAGTGAATGGCGGTTATTCATAGATAGCTCCAAACGGAGCATAAAATGTGTTCTACACAACGGCAACAGATACAGATCAATCCCAATTGGTCACTCAGTCGGTATGAGAGAAGAGCACGGGACAGTCGCCCTAGTCCTAGAAAAGATATCATACCGAGACCACCAATGGGTGATCTGTGTGGATCTGAAGATGGTGAATTTTCTCCTGGGCCAGCAGAGCGGGTACACCAAGTACCCGTGCTTTATATGTCTCTGGGACAGTAGAGCTAAAGATGAACACTGGGTGAGAAGACAGTGGCCTCTGAGAGAAAACATGGTGGTTGGAGAAAAAAATATCATCAAAGAAGCTTTGGTTGACAGAAAGGATCATATTGCCACCACTGCACATCAAACTAGGTTTGATGAAACAATTTATAAAGGCTTTGAACAGAGATGGGACGTGTTTTGGCTACATATGTAGAAAATTTCCTGCGCTGAGCATGGAAAAGCTGAAGGCAGGTATTTTCGATGGACAGCAAATCCGGGAACTCATGAAAGACCCGCGTTTCCAAGATTCAATGGGCAACATTGAGGCACGTGTGTGGTTATCGTTTAGTATGGTTGTGAAGAATTTCCTTGGGAATTATAAGGCCGATAACTACGGTGAACTAGTGGAGAATATGCTCTCTTCTTTTTGTAAACTTGGCTGTAAAATGAGCATCAAACTGCATTACCTCCACAGTCATTTGGATCGTTTCCCAGATAACCTCGGTGATTTAAGCGAGGAACAGGGTGAACGATTTCACCAAGAACTAAGGACCATGGAAGAACGGTACCGCGGACGATGGGATACTCACATGATGGCAGATTACCGCTGGAGCATCCAACGCGAATGTCCTGGCACATCTCATCGCAAGAAATCTCAGAAACGCGGTTTATGTGAGATGTCTCAATGAAAGAACTTTTTTTGCCGTTCGTGTCTCAAGCTTGTTTGAATTTAAGAAATATTTTTCGTACCTTATGCTTGTTTGATGTTAATACACTATTTTTGCTGACATTCATCATACTTTTGTATTCAATTGAAAACAACAGTGATTGCCAGTCAGCAATTATATAATATTATATACATTATATAGAAATATATATAGATATATATCATATCTTGATAAGCAGAGCTGATGGAGAAAAACTAATGTCATTTTTAGAATCAGCGACCTCAATATACCCAGAAACAGGTCTAACATCTAAGTCACCAAAAGTTGTGTTCCCCAATGAATTATCATTGCTTCCGCATAGATGTTAAATAATACGGGGGACAGGGAACATCCTTGCCTGACCCCTCTCCCAATCAATCCAGGCTCCGATTCTCCTCCTGCAACTCTAACATTCACAGTCTGCCAAAGATATAGATTTTTTATCAGTCTACTGTCCCTCCAGTCAACATTAATATTCTTCAATACTTCCATTAGTTTTTCTCCATTGGACTCTGTCAAAAGCTTTTTCAAAGTCAATAAAACAAACAAACATTTCCTGATCATGTTCCAGCACTCACTTTTCCATCATTCTCATAATACCAATAGCTTCTCTTGTTCCGCATTTTGACCTAAAGCCAAACTGATCCTCTCCAATGTACTGCTGAGCACTATTCGTTAGTCTTCTGGTTAGTATCCTTAGCATTATTTTTGATGCATGGCTGACCAAGCTTATGGTTCGAAATTCTAAACACTTGGTGGCTCTCGGTTTCTTGGGGGATAGTAATCATAGAGACTCTCATAAAGTCAGCAGGCCAGTCTCCACTTTCATATATGTTTCTGCACAATACATTAACCTCCTCACTAGCATCACCTTCAAGACTCTTCAGAAGTTCTGCTGGTACATCATCTGGTTCCTGGGGCCTTGGCGGCCAGGGGCGTATTTAACGTCGGTGCAGTTGGTGCATACACCGACGGGCCCTTGACACGCGGGCCCTTAAGAGCAAAAAAAAATCAATATTAAAATTGAGGGTAGATCGAGCACAATAACAAAAAAAATAAAGCATCAAGTGCGATCGCCTCTTCGTTTACGTAAAAGCTTAGTTAGAGAAAGAAGAAAGGATCGCTTGTGGTAGTCATTCCAAAATGTGGTAGTCCCTCCAATTGCATTTAAACCAAATATTTCTTAATCCAAATAGGCCCTATTAACAAAAATATACATAAAATATTCTATTTAATAACAAAATATACGTTATGTTAGATATACTACTTATGTTAGATATACAGGGTGGGCCGTAAGTTTCCATACATAGGAAAAATTAAACGTTTGTTTTTATGTTTCAGATACCCTAAGAATATGCGTTTGTAAGATCTTGTTTACTGATGAAGCAAATGTTTACGTCAATGGAGAGTTTAATCGGCAAAACATACGTTATTGGAGTAATGCTAACCCTAACTGGCTGAGTCCGACGAAGATGCAAGGTGCCGGTAAAGTGATGGTGTGGGCCGGGATATGGGGTGACAGAATTATTGGACCAATTTTTGTCAGTGGAAATCTTAATGCCGAAAGGTATCTTAACATGTTGCAAGAAGAGATTTTCCCATCCCTGCTAAACAAGGAAGGTAACTTCCCAGTTTACTTCCAGCAAGATGGAGCTCCACCTCATTATGGTCTTCACGTGCGTCGGTATTTGGATCAGCAGTTTCCGGATGCTTGGATTGGTCGGCGTGGTCCTGTGGAGTGGCCTCCCAGATCCCCAGATCTCACCCCCCTTGATTTCTATCTTTGGGGGCACTTGAAGGCCATGGTGTATCAGGAAAAGATACGAGACATAAATCATCTAAAGGAACGTATCACCAACGCCATTACAAGCATAACGTCAACTGTGCTAATGCGTGTTCATCAACAGTGGGGAACACGTATTGAAATGTGTTTTCAAAACAATGGCAACCATGTAGAGCATATTATATAAATAAAAATGGTTGTCCATAAAAAAATGTTTATTTTTCCTATGTATGGAAACTTACGGCCCACCCTGTACTACTATGTTACTTATTGATTTACAATGATGTTTACTTATGTGTTTTAATTTCAGATAATTTCAGTTAAAGTAAATGGGATATGAATGAGCTCAAGGAAATCTACGTATGTTCATAAATCTGGTGCCGCAAAACGAGTTGCTCAACAAAAACAACAATTAGAGAAAGAGGCTAAAAAATGTCGAAAAATATTTACGGGCCCGTAAATACATACGGGCCCCTAAAAGCACCTGCACCGAATACTTTGAGACCTTAAATACGCCACTGGGCCTTGCCATTTCTTAGGTCTTTTACAGCCATCTCAACTTCTCTTTCCAATATGTCCGGTCCTATACAATCTATTTCCACCTCATCTGCTTCCTCCATTTCGATGTTATTAGGTTTGTTCTCTTTATCATACAGTTCTTCAATATACTCAATCCGTCTCTTCCTTATATCTTCTGGTCTTTTCAGTTTTTCTCCATTTCTCCCCTCTATTTCACGCACTCCCAAGCTACTTCTTTTCCATCTATTTATGTCCTTAACTTTTTGGTACATTAAATCAGTTCTTCCTTTCCTTTCTAATTCCTCCAGTTCCCTGCACTACTCTTCAAGCCACATCTCTCTTGCTTTATCAGTTTCTCTTCTCAGTTCGTTATTCAACTGTCTGTATCGTTGTCTCCCTCCTTCTGTATTTATACTCTTCCATTTTCTTCTTCCTTCCATTTTGTCAAGCATCTCTGTAGTGACCCAGTGTTTCCTTGCTTCTCTTTTCACATAACCGATATTTTCCTGTGCACTCTCCTTTATTGTATCCCTCAGTCTACGCCATCTTTCTTCACTTGTCATATGAATGTGGCCGTCATTTCTTTGCCTCCTTATCTCTTCATTCACCTTTTTAGCAAAAACTATCCTTTGTTCTCCCTTCAGTTTTTCAATATCCCATTTCTTCCCCACTTTATTCTTTTTTAGAGTCTTCAGCCTCACCATATTTCCCATTACCACCAAGTTATGATCGGAGTCAGCATCTGCTCCAGGATAAGCTTTCGAGTTCTTCACTGCATTCCTATATCTCTGTCTTACCAAAATAAAGTCAATTTGGAATCTTTCAGTGTCTCCTGGTTTTTTCCATGTGTATCTCCTTTTGTGATTTTGGAACCAAGTATTAGTCACCATGAATTCTTACCTTCTGCAAAATTCTACTAGCTTTTCTCCTCTTCCATTTCTTCTACCTAATCTGAATGGTCCAACCTCTCTTCCGTCTTTCCCCTCTCCAATCACACTATTCCAGTCCCCCATGATTATTACGTTAGCATTTCTTCCATGGGCTTCAATTATTTCCTCTATTCTATCATACATTTCTTCTACCTCTTCTTCCGGATGGGCGCTTGTTGGCATATACACTTGCATGATAAATGTATCTACTTTTTTGCCTTTCATTCTTATCCACATGATTCTATTTGACACACAGTCTAACTCCTCTACGGTGTTTCTTATCTTTCCTCTAAGTAAAATAGCAACTCCTCTCTCAGCCCTGTCGCCACCAGAATAAATCACTCTCACGTCTCCACTAATAAAATCTCTTCCTTCTCGCCATCTGACTTCCGACAACCCCATGACATCAATGCTCAGCCTATTCAGAGGAAGTATAACCCAAGACTTTTATTTTTCACATAAGCTCGAAATTAGGGTACAACGTCTTCTAATTTCCAACTTTCTGCTTCGCATATTATTATTATTACTACTATAATAATAAATATTGTATATTAAAACCGTTCTTTCACCATTTCATACTAAAAGCAATTGTTCTGTATGTTTGGGGTGTCATTATCTCGCTAGAATGTGACGCTATTTCTAATCAGACGATGACCAGAAAGAATGGTATGATGATGTAGGATCAAGGCCTCAGAGAGAAATCACGGGCCCTGGTGCTACTTTTAACACCGGGCCCCTTTGCCCCTGATCACCACCTTCTCCATCTTCCAGCCCGGGCTCACCATGAGGCCCGGGTCCTGGTGCTTTGACACCTCATGCATCCCCTTCTCCTGGGCTCTGTGTAGGACACGATGGTACTTCTGTTTGTCGAGGTTTTCTTCAATTTTCACTTGGTCTCCAGTCCCATCACTAGCAAGACAGCATCACACCTTTTCTCTTTGACCCTTTCCACAGCTCTTCTTCTCACATACTGCCTTTTCTTACTGACAAATATTTCAACTTTGCTCTCATTTGTGCAAATTATTTGTTTCCAGTCTTGGTGTCTTGGTGTTCTCTGGCCCACCTCAATTTCTTTTGCTTATTGTCACGCCTCAGATAAGGTTTTATACCCTGCCTCCCTTAGTTGCCTTTGGGCTGTTGAACATGAGACACTGTGTTTTGATGTTAAATTATTTTCAGCGCCTACAATATCTCTTTCGGATAGCCCAAGACGATGCAGAACCATTGTTTCAGCGCATTTCTTTTCTGGGAGACATTATTAATTTGTGAAAGCGAAAAGGTTTTGCTTCATAAATGCTGAGTATTTTTAATGAGAAAACAAACTTCATGGTTGGTTCTCAGTGCTTAAACATCGTTAGAGAACTAATCTGTGTAAAATATAAAAAAAAGCCGAAAGATTTTTGAATACATAAGAATATGTAAGTAAATCCAACACACATCAAGAGTCAGTGTTCATAAATTTTATAACTGCAGGTTTAAATACAAAGTACTAAAGATATGAGGGCTAAAAGATCACTGCAAATTCATACATACTGTATGTCTACTGCATTACATAAAAAAATGTAATGGTTTTGTCAGGAGGGCACATTTTTCCACTGACACCATAATTTTGATCGCCAGTACATACGCGTACTTATTTTATAACACTTTATGAAGGTTTGAACGACGATTCAGGATCGGCCTGCGGTCGACCCCTCCGTAGCATCCTGCCTCATTTACGGGATTTGGTGGAGGGAATTGCTTTTCTATCTCCTCCTGCTCTCGTAGCCAACCAAGCATGGTTGGTCAGGGACTTTGTACTGGGTGGAAACCTGTCCAGCCGGTTCTTGTGAAATTATTCAGGTTGGTGTGTTGAAAGTTCTTCAGTTTTTTGGGCCGGACATTAAAAAGTTTTGGGCCTCGTATTCCGAGAGTATTTTCCATCCTCATTTTCATGACCCCATGTCCCACTCCTCCAGATGATTCCCATTATTTTTCTAGCTGCTGTAATTTTAAGCTCGAAATTAGGGTACAAAGTCTCCTAATTTCCAACTTTCTGCTTCGCATATTACTATTATTACTACTATGATAATAAATATTGTATATTAAAACCGTTCTTTCACCATTTCATACTAAAAGCAATTGTTCTGTTGTCTGCATCCGACGACATTATTACTCCAAGATCCCTGACTTGTAGGTTTGGTGTTATCTGTTTGCTTGCACAGTTTTGTACCCTTTTTTCTGTAGCTCCTTGTTATTACCATATCTTAGAAGTTGGAATTTTTATTTGCTGAACTTCATATTGTTTGTTATCTTCTGCCCACAGCAATAATGTTTCACTGTCATTCTGTAATTTTCTTATGTCACCTTCGTTCGATATTTCTTCGCATATCTTTGTGTCATCCGCGAAACATGAGACAGTACTGTCATTAATATCTGCATCAATGTCTGCAATCATTATTGTGGGACAGAGCTCATGACTTCTGGGACTTCAGGTTTAACTCCATTTACTCCCACTCTTTGTATTCTTTGAGTCAGAAAATTAAATATCCATCTTCCTAGCTTCCCAGTAATTCCTGTATTCTTAAGTTTGTGTGTTATAATTCCATGGTCATATTTATCGAAGGCTTTAGCAAAGTCAGTATATATTACATCAATGTTTTGTCCTCGACACAGTGTTTCCAATATTTTTTCTCCTGGTGGTCTAATAGCTGTGATAGGCAGAGATGGGCAGTAACGCGTTACATGTAACGACGTTACGTAACGAACGTTACAAAAGTAACGAGTAACGGTAACGCCTGAAAGATTTTCAAATGTATCAATGTAACGGTAACGCTTTGCAAATTTTTTATCACTGTAACGGATTTTTTCGTTACTCGTTACTTGATACTTGAATTTGAATTTGATAACATTGCCATTCCATTCATGAGGACTATTAAATGCAATTCACTATTCCGTGTTAGTGGCAAAAACTAAATTTATATTTTCTAGGTCTCTTCATCTTTCCCAAAAATCATTGGGTGCAAATTATTGTGCAATATATCGTTCTTAAAAGAAGAACATTTATATAGTCAATAATAGTAGCTATTAGAATTTATGTGGTATGACTGCCATTTGTAAGTTTATCTGGAGTTTCAAAATACGTGTGAAGGCACATAAACAAATATAAAATGTAACTAGTTACTTGTAACGTCGTTACATGTATCGAGTAACGGTAACGCTTTAAGGATTTTCAAAAGTAACGATGTAACGGTAACGCCGAGTACATTTTCGACGTGTAACGAGTAACGGTAACGCCGCCCAATTTAATGTAACGGTGCCCATCACTGGTGATAGGTATGATCTTCCAACCCTGAAGTCATGTTGGTTTGGATTGTATTATTCTTTCTTTGTAGGTAGTAAGTATGATAGTTTTGCTTCTGATTATACGTTCAAAGCACTTTATACAGCACAGTACAGTAAACTATTCATAAAACGTACGTTAAATCACGTACAGTTCTAATCGCAGTCGGGTCACAGTATATATATATATATATATATATATATATATATATATATATATATAATATATATATATATATATATATATAAATATTATATATATATACAAACACACTTATACTGTGTGTTGTTTGCAGTTAAAATGTATATACAGGGTGTACATAAAGTCAGGATCTATTTTTGTGAAGCACTTGGAAATTATATGGAATTCAATCATAAAATGATAAAGTGGTAACATTTATTAAATAATTAAGAGTAGGATTCGACGTGACGAACATCAGTATCCCTGCACAGCTCAAATCGTTCCGCAGCATTTCTAAACACATTCTGGAGAATTTGCGGGGTTATGTTATCTGCAGCAGTTCGTATACGTGTACGTAAGTTTTCAAGACTCGTAATCTTCGTCTGATAGACGTGCGATTTGATAAAGCCCCATGCAAAGAAATCTAAAGGGGTAAATCTGGTGATCTCGCTGGCCAAGGTCTGTTGCTTCCGCGTCCGATGCAGCGATTTGGAAAACGTCCATTTAGATAATCCTGAACAATTTTGGTATAGTGACAAGGAGCACCATCATGTTGATAGACGACGGGGATAGGATTGTTAGTACCGTCGTCTATCAACATGATGGTGCTCCTTGTCACTATGCCAAAATTGTTCAGGATTATCTAAATGGACGTTTTCCAATCGCTGGATCGGACGCGGAAGCAACAGACCTTGGCCAGCGAGATCACCAGATTTAACCCCTTTAGATTTCTTTGCATGGGGCTTTATCAAATCGCACGTCTATCAGACGAAGATTACGAGTCTTGAAAACTTACGTACACGTATACGAACTGCTGCAGATAACATAACCCCGCAAATGCTCCAGAGTGTGTTTAGAAATGCTGCGGAACGATTTGAGCTGTGCAGGGATACTGATGGGCGTCACGTCGAATCCTACTCTTAATTATTTAACAAATGTTACCACTTTTTCATTTTATGATTGAATTCCATATAATTTCCAAGTGCTTCACAAAAATAGATCCTGACTTTATGTACACCCTGTATGTACGGCATGCGAAGGTGCCCCCTCAGGGCATTGGTTTCTGCTCGTATGTAGGAGAATTACGACTTCTGATTAATCGAGGCCCATGGTGTAGTGGGTAGCATATCTGACCGGCAATCGGAAGATCCCGGGTTCGATTCCCGGGTGGTTACCTCATTTTTCATTTGTTCGTTCTCCCTCCTCATCTTGTGCGGAACGTTCTTCTATACAAGCGTCGTTCTTTACATATATATATATATTATATATATATATATATATATATATATATATTCAGTACAGTATTTCATGTTTTATTTAATGTAGTGATGTGTATATTTTATTGTAGCTGTACTTATTTCGTGTGTTTTTGCTACGTGAATGAATAGTATAATGGAATCTGTTCTATTTTGTCTTGTAAACAGGTTTATTTTTAACGTACTTCGTTAGTTTTTTGTTATTTCTTGATTACAACTTGAATACAAACCCCGGGAAAAAAGGCTCTCACTTAACCGCACTTTCTTACTTGGACGCACACCAATTAGTACGGTTTATGGACTTTAATATAGATATATATATATATATATATATATATATATATATGTATCATATATGTGTGTGTGTGTGTGTGTGTGTGTGTGTGTGTTTTTAGCTACCCTACAAAACTGCGACATTTTCACACATTTTCACATATTTAGTTCTGTATCGCAACATTTACCTAATATAAAAAATCCTAATAAATTTAACCAAACCTAATTTAACCTAACCTAACCTTAAGTGCCATCGAACTGAGAAGGGCGAGATAAGTGTTTCGGACGCAATTAAGAATTCAAATGGTGGTTTCCGTTAAGTCATTAAGTAGTGAGGTACTCGCTAATCTAGCCTAACCTAAACTACTATAACCTAACGTAATTACTACTAACATACCTTTTATTACGACGGTAAAAATTTCTACGTTTTTTATATAACTATTTAATGTTCCCAAGTACCAAAAATGTTACCTCACAAAAAAATTACCCCACTACATTTGTAAATTATCATATACTTGACCTCACCTATAACTAATGTCTACGCGCGCTCACACACACACACACACACATTAATCAGTAAAAAGTAAAATAAATTTTAATATATATATATATATATAAGTGGAGCCATAGGCATGTTATTAAGTGTGATTGAATCTGCATTTGGGGCCATCCAGCGCGGTAAAATATACCATAAATTGTGGCACAGCGACGCGGGCCAGTCCTTTCGGGCCTGCGGGCCAATCCTCTTAGATGATCAAATTCCAAATTTGTAACAACTAATAAGGGAATATTAAATCAGCAGCATTTTTATTTAGATTTAAACTTAATATGTAATTGTGGCTTTAAGGCCTTACCACTTTTCATTTTTTTACTTAAACAATATTTTATAATAATGAATTATTTGGTGTGTCGATTTTTAAGAAATTCGTTATTGAAGAGGTTGAAATCTAGTTCCGGGATACGTTCATTATAATCCTTATTCAAATATATAAATTAAGTAGATATAATATATATGCGCCTCGGTGGTGTAGTGGTTAGCGTCGCTGACTACGAATCCATCGGCCCCGGGTTCGAGACCCGATAGCAGCCGGCGCGCAGCAAAACCCAGCTGTTCATCCTTCCACACAATGAAGAAAGTGGTTGGTAGATAAATGGGTACCCTAGGTGGCCTAGTGGTTAAGACGTTGGGCTGCTGATGGGGCGTGGCTCGGATTCCACGTTAAATTGTAGGTCTAAGGTGGAGTGAAAAGCTTGACCTTCGTCAGAATGAACAATTCGGGCGGAAGCTAACCAAAGGTTTTATATATATATATATTCAGATTGTTTATATGAGTAACTATTCTTTAATCGAGTTCAAAGTAAGTAAACTGAATAGAATTATTGACTAATAATTAGCAAAAAGCTCTTACTATTAACTAATATTAACATCAGAGAGGAACTACACTAAAATGAGTCGCAATAAGAACTACTGCAATAACTGACTATACAGTGTTGAAAAAAAGTTCTCCCAGAAACACAAAATTTCTAAAAACGCGCCAAACAAAAAAATACTCATGACTGGATTTTGTTTCTCAAACTTTATTAGTGAGATCCCCTTCCCCTTAAAAGAAAATCCAAAGAAAAACACAATATTACCAATTAGTAATTTTTTTATACTTTTTAGAAGTTTTATGGTTCTAGGTGAACTTCTTTCCGAAACTGTACATGGAAGATGATGCTTAGTTATAAACAGATCGTGTTCTCTCGTACTGATCGTGAATGATGATGCCTCGTACAGTTGTTACTCATGATATATCACCATTTACTCGCTGGCGTTTGTTTGAACAATCAGACTGTGGGCAAAACGAAACGAGACCCAGATAACAACAAAATCTTCGATTTGGGTACGACAGTTCATAACGTCATCCGATCGACATGACATAAATTCGACATGTTATTATGGGTGAGATTAAGTTAGATCAGGTTAGTTTTTTTTAGAGTGTCGATGTTAAGTCTTGTCTACCAAATGGGTAATATACTCTGTAGATCCAGGATTTCGTGAGGCAAATATGAAGTGCGAGTTTCGTCCGAGATGCCCACCACTGATTAGCAAATGAACACAAAGCATCTCCTTCGCCAGATGGAGTTTAATCCACACACACACACACACACACGCGCGCGCGCGCGCGCACGGTGGAAAATCTATACTTAAAATAATTAAATATTTCCACACTATGCCAAGTAGTTAATCTGACTATACTGTATAGTTAATGTACCATTACTATAACTGTACTATCAATGCTTAATTTGTTCGGATAAAAAATTACGTAAGAGAATGGAACCACGGAACACTTGGATTAATCATAGCATTGTTGGATGAACCATTTAGTATCATATAGTTTGCAAATAGTTAATCATATATTTAGTGGTTTGCATCAAAGAATTTTCTCCTTGGCAAAAAGTATGTACACCTAATTTTCAGTTTTTTACTTTAAGACCACTTCAAATAGGCCTCATACGTGTATTATTTTTGTATAACGGCTTTTTGCATCAATGTATATGCATTTTTTATACACGGACACGGATAGGTATATACAGGGTGTCCCGTAAATCCGGTCTCATATTGGTCTCTATTGGAACCCGTTTTTGCGGGCGTTCGCCCTTGGTCCCTCCTTCCTGCATAAAAAAAATTACGTATAAACTACAGGGTGTCCCATGAGTTCGGTCTCATAGGAAAATTTATTTTAAATTAAGTTTACAAAAGTAATATATTATAACTAAAACAAATGTTCAAATTTACGTCTTGTTTTGGGATTTCTTTTTGTTGCGGGTAGAATAACACGCAATGGCTAATATGGAAGTGAGTTAGACTGGTGAGGAAAAAACGGAGGCATTTTCCTCACGAGTGTAACTTACTTCCATATTAGCTATTGCGTGTTATTCTACTCGCAACAAAAAAAGATCCAAAACAAGACATCAATTTGAGTATTTGTTTTAGTTCTAATATATTACTTTTGAAAATTTAATTTAAAATAAATTTTCCTATGAGACCGGACTTATGGGACACCCTGTAGTTTATACGTTTTTTTTTTTATGCAGGAAGGAGGGACCAAGGGCGAACGCCCGCAAAAACGGGCTCCAATAGAAAGGAAAGAAAAGAGCCAAAATACAAATATTATTCTTAATTTGTTTTTAATTTGAAAAGATTGTGTGGTGTGTAAAGTGCGCGCGTGTGTGTGTGTGTGTAGTTAGGAATAGTGAGAGAAGTGTGCGTTTCAGAGCATGCTGGACTGCTCAAAGGGTAGATGAGACGCGGGAAAAGATCAGCTAAGAAGGACAGTGACAGGAGAAACGGGAATTCCAGCACTCCCTGTTTCCTGTCAAACGTCCCCCTCTCCCACAAGTACTTCCCTGGTCGATTGGTGTCTACAATCTCCTCCTTATGTATTAGTAAAATGATGGAAATTCAATATCCCATATATATATATATATATATATATATATATATATATATATATATATATATATTATATACACACACACACACGGGATATATACTATAGGTACAAAGTGCACAATTAGACAAAAAGTGCGTGTACCATATTACTTAAAGTAAACCTAAGGTACACAATTAAGCGTGTACACACCGCAAATAATGTCAGCGTGATGTTATTCACGTAAATTTAGCCACGATGTACGGATGTTTGGTTCGACTAAAACCTCTGCTTACAACCGCCAGTGTAAAATGAAAACCGACATTTTAGAGTTTTGTTTTAGTTTAATCTCTTTACGTTAAATCAGGCGTTGTACGTATACTGTTTACAGCTTATATACCTTATTTAACACAGTGGTTTTAGCGTAATGACATGGGCACCAGTTCCAGATGTTGAGAAGACTGATTTTTTGATTTTGATGGGATTGTTTAACCTCTTTCCCAATATCTAAGGGCATATGATACAGGAGATCTACAGCTTTACGTGAGATCCGAACCATGGGGCGTTAGATAATCTGGACGCAGAGGGCGGTTCCTCATCCAATTACAACTCAGACCCAATGTTGCTTAACTTCGCTGATCGACGGGAAGCAATGTTTCGACCTGGTCACGGCGTTGCCCTTTTATATACATCACTAAACATCGCTAAATTTCGTTAAATTTAAGTTATAATTCTTATGTATACAACTCATATATTTTTGCATTTTGGAAATAATGTAGAAATAAATGTTTTACTTGTTCTGGTTTGGACACAAATACGTGTTACCTAATTATTAGACATTCCACACTCCAGAACTTAACCAAATAAATGAGATGCGAATGAACTTCTTGGATGGCTCGTTGATGATCTGCGGAGATCGTTATTTTAACATTTGGTGTGCTTGTTAAATTCAAGGTCGAGTCATGTAGACATTAAATGAAAATGCTTATATTCATCAAAGAAGGAATTCTGAGCACCAATGACTCAAATAGGATCAGTAGACAAAGAAAAACAAAAATGTACTTTTACGTCTTTAAATTAAGATATGAAACTAAGAGTTTATTAACACTGATATAATTAGAACTATCTTTTACTTGCATTTACATTTTCATCAGTACCTTTGCGAGTATTGGTTATGGTCCTTTATGAAACTAATAAACTAACGGAAAACTTCATTAAAACTGAAAACTTCCATACTGAATGATCGTATGATTAATGAAAGAAATTAAACAATGAAAAGCAGAGGAACTGCTGTGGAGTCTTGAGGCACTCCGATTTTAGTATCATTAACAGAGAGGTAGACCCCTCCAGCATAGACTTTGCCATCTATCTGTGAGATAAAAATTTAGAAGCTAAAATCATGCAGGACACATATAAATCTACCCTTGTGGAGCTTATTTAGCAGTAATCCATGATGTAACTTAGCACATGCCTTGAAAAAGGCAGCAAATCAGTAACACTGCTTCCCGTCGATCAGCGAACTTAAGTAACATTGGGTCTGGGGAACCGTCCTCTGCGTCTAGATTATGTAGCGACCCGTGGTTCAGATCCCGCGTAAATCTGTAGGTCCTCCTCAATCATATGACCTTAGATGTTGCGAAGGAGGTTAAACAACCCCAATCAAACAAATAAAAAAAAAGAATTTCTTTTAACAGATAAAAACTGCACCAGAAGTAAAAATATGGATTTAAGCTATAACATTTTTAGGTGGAAGAAAATTAGTGGATTCTTAAAATATTTTGTTGAAAGAGAAAGGGATAGAAAGTAGACCACAGTTATTGAGAACATTAAAATTAAGCTATCCCTTATAGACGGATTATAGAGAAACTTGAAGCAGTCGTTATGAGCGCATGAAGAAGGCAAATAGTAACTGATAAACCATCATCTGTACGAGAAGTTTGTTTTTCTACACTCGTAATACGCGTTGCCTGTAGCAGGTATATCAGCTACTTGCGATACTTCACTAACAAACAATAACGTAAAACGAAGTAGCCTCTTGATTGGAGAGTTAGGAGAGAGCGTGCGTTCGTAAATGTGTTTTGTTTATTTTCAGGGACAGACGGAAAGGGTGTAGCATTTTTGAAAGCTGCAACGGTAGCAAGTATGCCTGTCTCCTCAGAGCCAAATCTAATGGAAAGGTTTGTGACTATATTTTCTACAGGTATAGCCAATCCCAACAGATGGCGACTGTAATGAAAACCATTTCAGGTGAAACAAGATTGATAATTCTAACTGAAATATAGAAGACAGCAACTCTTCGTGATAATTTTAACCCTTTGGCTGCGGCGTAACCAAATACAGTATACCCGAAATCTAAAAGTTAAGGAAGCTTCGTATAATACAGCATTCAGTCACAATACGGTCTTCCCCGTGTGTTGCTATAGCAAGAATAAAGCGGACTAACGTCATTTCATCAACAACCCCAAACAATCGACGAGTTATTGTGGGTTAGATTAGGTTAGTATAAGTTAGGTTAGGTTAAACTAGGTTAGGTTAAATTAAGTTGTTTGGTTTTATCGACGAAATGAGTATAGGTCCGAATAAAGCAATATAAAACACACCGCACGCCGTACGTCATAATAGCACACGAGTGAAATTTATATGACGTACACCATACGTCATACCAGTACGTGAGTGAACTTCGTATGACGTAGCTCGTACGTTATTATAGTGTCGAATGGATTAATGATACTCCGAAGCTCAACAGAAGTAGCGTACGGAAGAATGTTGGGTGTGCTGCGCACGATCCATAAACACGTTTATTAGCTCGAGGAATCCACATCTGAATCGAATGGACGAAAAGAGATGATGCAATACGAAATACAAAACAAATATTGGGCAACTTCCTTCTTACTCCCAATATTTCTCTCAACGGCTTTGCCACTCTTTAAGCTTTTAATTCATGTCAGAATTTAGGGGAAGCGAATAGAGATCGAGAGATCTGTTTGCCGTTTTCTTTTACTAGATTCAGGGGAGACATTAAAAGATTGAAGAAAGAAAGGTTAAAAAAAATCATAGCCAATTTCACACCTTTTAAATTTCTGAGGAAGAGAGTTTTTTCTCAATGATTTTTCTTTTGTGATTTTTTTCATTTATTTAAGGGTTGAAAAACTTTTTGAAAGAGAGAGAGAGAGAGAGAGAGAGAAGAGAGAGAGAGAGAGAGAGAGAGAGAAGCATTACAGTGTCATTTTTAAAACAATCATTTTTTTATTATTGTTTTTAGAAGACAATAACTTCGTGATAATTAATCTACGCAAGTCAAGTTTGTACAGAATAAGTTAACAACGATTCTTTTCCTTATAAGGAACGACAGTTTATAAACGCATTATTATTATTATTATTATTATATATATATATATATATATATATATATATATATATATATATATATATATATATATATATAGGGTAAGTCAAAAAGTATCCACAATTTGTCTGTCTTTTTTTCCAGAATTGTCTACATTGCTGACCGTTGCCGGCGCTGCAGTCACTGAGCGTACAGCTCGCTGCTTCGTGGTATTAGGCGAGCGGCCAACCCTGATAACAGGCCATATTTTTTTAGTTTAATACCCCCCTCGTACAGAAATGTACAACATGTTCTAAAATGATCTGCACCATCTGGACATATAAGTTTGGCATGTTGTCCTCCATTCTGAGTGTGCTAAGTTAGTAAAATCAGTCATTAACTTCAGCTATGTACAGGTAGGTACTCGTGCATTCATGTTTTCAATTCACGCATTACAATTGAAATCTTTGAAGACACAATGAATAGTGAAGACAAGGTTTATTTCCCATGAAGTTATACATTTTCTGAATAGTCCAGTTGCACGGGGTGGGAACCCTGTATTGTTTGTTATAAAGCAAATCTTGACATATTTTGAAAGCTTATACCACCCCATTCAAGAATCCATCGGGTGTACACCTGACCCCTGCTTGGCTTTTTCAATATGGCCGGCGAAACTGAAAAATCCCATATCCTGGTCAATACTTGATGGATTTTGATGATCTTGGTGTCATTTCTAGGGGGTTTAGGATGATGAGTCGATCTGGAAGGGTTGCAGATACTTTTGGAGTCGTTTTGACCCACATTCGTCAATACTCAAGGTCATTGGTGGTCAAACGCCCCCCCAAATAAGGAATATCCCATATCCCGGGCAGTCGTGGAGATATTTTGGTGATCTTACTGTCGTTTTTATGGTTTTGGGTGAGACTGAGTAGTTCTATAGGCACATGATAACAGTAGGATATCATTTTGCAACTCCATGGGATGGGTCAAGTCAAGGTCATTTGAGGTTAAAGTTTGGCCTTGAAATATGATAATGCCACAGTTGACATCACTGTATTTGCTTTATTTCAGTGACAATTTCTACAATCTACCTAACTGCTGAGCACTTAACATCTTTTCTGCAGATAAAACCAGATCATAATGCTTAAATGACATAACCCACATTATATGGATATGGATATTCGGATATAAACCACAATTTATGCTGAAGTGCAGGGCACATGCATTCTATGGAAGGTTGCAAAGCTACAAGATATGACCTCGTAAGCAAAACAAAACTCACACCTAGCTGGGGGATTGGCATTGACAACTTTGATGCAGTTATTCACATTAGGTAACCATTTATTGGGGACAAATATCAAAAGACATGGTTGTGTCAGGATCGTCAGGATCATCAGTCTGCTCTTCGTTTGCAATCCAAGCCGCTGCCACATGCGCAGAACATTGTGCAAGGGATTTCGCGTCCCATGCAGCCGCAGCGACTCCCCCTGCATGCTGATTGTGATTCACACCCACATCTGATTAGCTTCAGAACTTCATCTGGTGCTAGCACACTCCTTCACCAACTGTTTTTGGGATGAGAACTCTGTTTGTTTCGTCTCTCTCCCACCCATAATGCACAGGATCAAGTGGTGGTGGGTCACACTTTAGTGCATCGAGCCAGTTCGCCACAGTGTAGTGGGCTCTGAGCATATTTGATGGAAAGCTTCAGTTGTTGGTGGTAGAGAACATAGTTTGGGTGCAGCAGTTCCCGACTTCCGTGTCTTCTGAGCCCATACTCGCTGACGACACTCAGTAAGAGATGAGGATTTCTTATCCCCATAGCATGCAACAATGAACGCTGTTGCCTCTTTCTCGATATGGTCAAAGCATGCATCAAGGGACCCCAGCTTGTCTAGCTTCCGACCCTTCTTGGCTGTGGCAATGGCAGTGGCTTTGCCGATGCCATGTATTGCTGCAACTGTGTCACAACCACTCAAAGCGTGTAGTTTGATGATTTGTGGGATGATGTCTTTGTGCTGGGTTACAGTTGCTCGGATGTCCACTGATTTTCTGCCACGCACTGGAGACTCCATAATCATGGGACAGCCTAGTTTCTTAAATTCATAGAAGTGAGTCAGCATGGCAAACACGTCTGTGTCATCACAAATGATGGAGATGCGGGCATCAGAATCTTTCTCAGCTTGTGCGATAGCCTGTTGTGTTATTATCACGTCAGCCTCTCCATGAGATGATGAAAGCTCCAATGCTGCTCGACTCCTACCTCGCACAATGGAAGTCGGTATGGTCTGCCATCCTGCAAGCACTGTCTCATGGTCTTGGGTTACAGTTGCGAGATACTCACTGTCAGCAAGGATTTGCTCACGGAGCAGCCTGTTTAGTTGCTCCTTGTTCGCGGTGCACGTGAGAACAGCATCTCTTGTAGGCAATGGGGTGTTGAGGTCCAGCTTGTGAACTCTGTTGCACTTGCTTCTCATTGCCCGAGTGCTTGATTTCGGAGAGAAATCATAGTAGCGATCAAAAGCTAGTACTACAGATGCATGAGAAAGATGTTTCGGTAGCCATACTTTGAAGGTTTGGATAAATGTAGCAACTGTGCCACTAGCAGGCCAGTCGACTGTCCACAAAACAGCTGACACATCCATGATAACAACTGTTGGTCGACCCCATGTTCAAGAGGATGTTTCCACTCCCAAGTTCTGCTTCAATGCGGACTTAGCTGCAGTTCTCATTAAGCCATCTGGTTGGAACAGTGCGGGTGGGTATGCCGCAAGCTCTGTTGAGAATACATGGGTCAAGTCAAGTTCGCGTTCGCTCATCAGCAAACCGATGACGCGTGCATAAATCGCTTCTTGGTCCATAACCAAGTGGGCACCCACCTTGATATGTTTCGTTTTATTTGCAAAGGTGATGACATGTTTGGAAATGGTGCCATAAAAGCCTTGTGGCCATGATGACTCGTACTGTGCCAGTTGCGTCTTTCCAATACTAACAGCTCTATCGGCATTGACATCTGGAGATGCAAGCTGCCTGTCTGAATATTGTATAAGTTGCCTCCTGGATGTGACTCTGGATCCATTGAGTCCATGCACTTAGAAAGGGAATCATGAAGTGATTGGCGATCTTCTCCATCATGTTTGATGCGACCTCCTGCCTCCTCTTTGTGGTACAGATGGAATGTTTCTAGGTGCTCACTCATATCTAGGAGGTCAGCAGTCAGACTCACACATCTTCCAAGAGAGGCTCTAGTCTCGCTCGAACATCTGGCTGCCCTCTGATGTCGCTGCTCTCTATGATTTTCTGAATCCTCCCACAATTTGAAAGACCTTTCTGACCTCCAGGACAGCTACGCAGGAAATCCTTGAAGAAACATTCGTCTGCAGCTTTTGTAGAACCTGAAAAATAAGAATTTTGTTTACCCATTCTTCCGAGTACAAATCGCATTGAAATAATTTATCCTCAGCAAATGAAAACTAAACAATACTCACCTGGTATATTCTCCATATTCAGCAGTCAAAAAACAATTTTGGCATCAGCACAACCAAGACGTCATCAAACCACCAGGTGGGCAGCACCATCAGCAATAATCTCAACAACTTGAAAAAAATAAGAGGAATAATTAGACATATTGGAATTCACCTTACCATGGGGAAAATAATCCCTGATTTCATTTTAAACCCTATAGAACTACTCAGTCTCGCCCAAAACCATAAAAACAACAGTAAGATCATCAAAATATCTCCACGACTGTCCGGGATATGGGATATTCCTTATTTCGGGGGGCGTTTGACCTCCAATGACCTTGACTATTGACGAATGTGGGTCAAAACGACTCCCAAAGTATCTGCATTCTGCAACCCCTCCAGATCGACTCATCATCCTAAAAACCCATAGAAATGACACCAAGATCATCAAAATCCATCAAGTATTGACCAGGATATGGGATTTTTCAGTTTCGCCGGCCATCTTGGAAAATGGCGGTCATATTGAAAAAGCCAAGCGGGGGTCAGGTGTACACCTGATGAATTCTTTAATGGGGTGGTATAAGCTTTCAAAATATGTAAAAATTTGCTTTACTGTATAACAAACAATGAGGGTTCCAGTAAAATCAGGGTCTGTGCTACCGGACTAGAAAGCTCTAGTGCTACAAAACATCAATTTATCTATAAAAACATTCTTTTACATGATATATTTTATTTTTTGCCTAAAAACGTTATTGTTAGCCCCAAAAAATATTACCTAAAATACAGGTGTTTCACAAAACTGATTAATATGAGTTACACAAAATTAATTTCGAGTACAATAATTCAGGTATTTTGATACTCCAAGCATTAATACACTATGTTGAACAAAATGAATGCCATATTAAAATGTTGAATCACCATACAAAGTACTGTGCCTACATGGGTTAATAATGGAGACCTCTCTTCGCATGCCAGCAGAAAGGTTTATCGTTCAGTTATGAAAAGCAGGCAAATGTTGGCATGATTAAAATATATATATTATATATATATATTATTAATATTATATATATATATATATATATATATATATATATATATATGGGAATGAACTCAGAATGGTCCCCTGAGTTTTTTATGATACACACAGACAGTGCATGGAACAAGGAACTCTTCTGGGATAATTAAATCCACTATAGTCCGAATAAGTAATGGTAAATGACAAATACCATAGTTTTTCTTTTTCATGATGCTAGCCCGACGGGGGCAACGGGTCACTCGCAAAGAGGTCCCATAAATATAGCTTCCCTCACCAGCTATCTGCAAAGCAGACAGGATCCATATATATATATATATATATATATATATATAAAGTAATGTTGCACTTGAAAATGAAGTTTGAATTGTTAACTGTGTGAAAGGACCGATATTGAGATTTGAAGAACGTCAATTTTGTAAAACAAAAATTAAGTTACTATACGTATATCGATGTACATAACCCAAAATCAACTAAATCAACTAAAATCAATTAAACCAACTCAATTTTAACAATTCTTATCTTTATGAAGCAAACTACTAAATAACTTTAAAGCAGAAATCATTACTTAAATTGGAATCTTTCCACTAAAAGTCTCAACTTGTTTTTCAATTACAAAACTGCATGTAAGTCAATGCATACTGTATTCGGTGATTCCCGCAATATCAATTCAATGCGTTATTAGCAGTCTACCCCATACTGGGCTGGGGAATAGCTCACGTTGTAGCAGCATATATGAAACACACCAACAAATTATTAATGCACAATGCTATAATATGGTTATTCATCTAGCTCATCCAGCGGTGGTTTGTGATGGGTTTGTTCATTCATGCAGTCCTCAGTAGCCTTGCAGAAGCATTCCTCTGTGCATGCTATATCATTCGTTGCACAACTGCAGTTCTTACTACATTGTCTGCGTCCACGGCATGAGCACAGAAGTTCATTTAATACTTCTGCAGTTGTTGGCCCATCAAATAACTTCAAATTTAATTCATCACCATCTCTTTGCCGCCCATTTCCATCTGGTGAAGACATATCTGGTTTAGCAACGTGAGCCAACATCCAAATGTGGGTCTGAAATGATGCTCTCTTAAAGTGTTGAAGAAAGCTAGGTTCTGATGGGGGTAGTTTGTGTAATGGTACCTACATTCTTGTCAGTAACGTGGACTCTCAGAAGATTCAAGTCATTATGTTCTTCTTTATATACATCCTTTGGATCGTATAGAGCAACAACAAACTGTCGGGCTGCATGTTCGGCCTCAACTGTGTTGTCAGTACTCAAACTACCAAGGAGTGGAATCGAACCTTTCTTCTCCAATGACTCCATGGTTTTCCATATTTTCTTTTTTCCTATGCCACAGAATGATGAGACGCTATCACATCCTGTCAAAGCATGCATGGCGGGAAGTAGACTAGGGACCACAGGACTTAATTCATTGCATATGCTGTGAACAGGAATATGATGATGGAGATCAGAGGTAGCGGTCACCTTTCCTGTTTCTACCCAGAAAGATGATGTACTTTGCATCTGAAGAAAATAATGTACAGCTAGCACGAGGACATCTGTGTCAGGTGACTTGACAATTATGCTTCCTTGGATATTAGCAGCGGAAAATTCCTCATCTGCCTTCATAGCATGGAAAAACATCTTTGTATCTGCCTCTTCATGTGAGAAAAACAGATCATCCACTGGTGTCACGCCTTCGCTGGAAATACAGACCGCTTTTTCTCCATCACTGAACCCACCCGCAAGGTAGATCTTATGTTCGTAGTGTGCAGCAAGTTCCGGTATTCTTGGTGCATATTCAGTTATGTAGTTGCACAAGAAGTCAGTCAATGCTGCTTTATTCAATGAGAGAGCCATGAACTTCTGCCATGGCGGAAGTGGGCGTCCGAACATCACTTGATATTGCTTGGCTCCACCTGCAGTTGCAAGCCTTCTGCTCCGTTCTTCAACTTTGATTGAGTCTTTATAGTCATACTGGTCGAACACATCTATTATAGTGTTGGCTTTATGGTACAAGTCAACGGCCGAGTCATGTATCTGTTGGCAAGCTCTCCAAATGTATATGTGTTGCTGCTGTCTGTCATTGATTGTAGTTCAGCCATGACATTTCTGATGTAGACACAGGTTGCATTATCATTAGCTGTTGGAATAGGACGAACCTCTACTTTGTTCTCCAATATGTGTGTCAAGTCAGCCTTGTGTGTTTTTCTCATTGCACTATCTTCATGAAACAAGCATGTTGGAATGGATATGACTGGCTGCCTCAATACATGGATCATGGTTATGTCTGGCCGTGCCTGTGAGATTTTAAGTGCTCTACGAAACACCATTTCAGCACTGATATTAACCAGCTTTTTCTTGCCTTGGATCAATACATATGTAGTTTTAGTCATGTCATTGAAGGTCTTATTTTTGGATCTAGTCAGAGGACTGTAGAAGCTATGATTACCTCCAGTGGACAAGGTACTCCCAATAAATTCGTACATTTCCTTCTCACCAGCATCGATGGCAGATAATTAATAGCCATTTCTGTACATCTTGGTCAGCAATGACTTCACTGGAAATGTTCAACAGTTTTCCATCTGGGTGGACATCTGGCTGAAATGGATTGGTCATATTGTTTTCAAGATGGTTGATCATATTTTTTACATCATCTCACTTGAGAGCAGAGGGTTTTGCTTGCTCATGTATAGAACATTCTTCAACAGCTATTCCAGTACGTTCTTTCATACTCTGGGCATATTCTCCTAGTGACGTTCTAGTGAGCATCCAGCGGAGAAGGGCTGGTTCCTTTCGGGTGAGCCCAACAACACCCTCGTTACTCTTGGCATCTCGTATCACAGTTGATTCAGTACCCATGTCACTCCAAATACCATTGAAACGACCTGGTCTCAGACGAACTGCAAACTCACCATCACTGAATGATTGAGACACATCTTCAGGAAGTTCCATTGTGCATAATTAGTACGGTTTGCAGCGAAGAAGTATGGCGTCATTGCAAGTTGTGAGGACAGATATAATGACCAGTTACCTTCACGTTCACTGCGTATGTAGTTCAATAGTATTTGAACTGCATCCAGCAACATTGACCAATATTTAAATGTGGGTGAGTCTGCATTACGTTCTTGTGTGAATTCACTTAGTTGTGGAAGAACATCATGAGTAAGTTGTTCCTTCAGTTCACTTGCTACATCTGCAGATTCTTGATCACCGCCATTCTGAATCACTTCATAGGTATCCACAATCTGTTGCCACACCTCATCTGGGATATGTCTTTGTTGGTCGGCATCGCACCACTTCACAAATTCTGTCAAGAACAGCTGCATCAGTGCCTCATATGGAAGGGTTAGACCACGGACAGATCTGTGAAACTGCTTCCCAGCAAGCATCATGTCAGCTGTGTTTGGGGCATAAGTCCCACTATCCACAATATTTGTCACAGCACACATTTGTCTTATTCTAATATTGTGATAATAAAAGGGGGAAGTAAATTTAAAACTGGGTCTAACCTATAACAATACATGATTGTATTATGTTTTACTATAATGTGATAATTCAGTTGTGTATCTAGATAGTAAACACTTATAATAAACAGTATAGGTTGATTAGTTAACAGTATTTCAGTTCGAAACTAAAACAAATTATCATCTGGTTAAAGTTTCAGGTATTTTCTAGGTGTTTGTTTATATTGGCGTTTCCATGGAAACCGCACATCAAAAACTGAGGACAACACTTAAAAATGTGTTCACTGAACACTGAGGACTAATAAAAAACATATTACAACTTTCTGTACAAGGGGGGAATTAAAATTGTTTAAATCGGGGTCTGGCCGCTCGCCTATATTGAGACTTTGACACCCAGTTGTTCAGTTGTAATCGCTGTAAACATGGCCGCACCATTTCGACTTAGTGGTCGATGTGGACGGCCGCCTGAACGTTCTGCGTTGGCGACATTTGTTCGACCATTTTATAACATTTCGCTCCGCCGTGGCAAAACTTGATCACCATACTGTACAGATAACCTTCTGTGAATTTTTAGCCCATTTTACGCCCTCAGCCCACAAGAAACGAACAACAGCACGCTGCTCTTCTTTAGTGCAAGTCGAAAGTGGTGTGGCCATGTTCACAGCGCGATTACAACTGAAAAACTGAGTGTCAAGGTCTCAATCCCACGAAGCAGCGATCTGTACGCTCAGTGACAGTAGCGCAGACAACGGTTAGCAGTGCAGACAATTCTGGGAAAAAGACAGACAAATTACGGATACTTTTTTACTTACCCTCGTGTATATACTCATATATATATATATATATATATATATATATATTATATATATATATATATATGCACACAGACCGTGCATGGAACAAGCAACTCTTCTATGATAATTAAATCCACTATAGTCCGAATAAGTAGTGGTAAATGACAAACACCATAGTTTTTCTTTTTTCATGATGCTAGCCCGACGTGGGCAAGGGTCACTCGCAAAGAGATCCCAAAAATATAGCTTCCCTCACCAGCTATCTGCAAAGCAGATAGGATCGATCCAGCTTTGGGACAGGATCTAGGGTTTAAAGCAGCCTAGCCCAGCTACATTTAGAACCTCAATATAAGCAAAAGACTCGCTGCCTTCACGTCAGATTGAATACATCAAAGAAAAAGGGGTAATGTTCCATGCACGGTCTGTGTGTATCATAAAAAACCTCAGGGAACCATTCTGAGTTCATTCCCATCTTGAAACGGACATGTTATGTGCCTTGAAAAGTGGACGCTCAATTCTGCACAGTCTAAAAGCATAAAATAAACTTATTAAAAATACACAGGAAAAGTAATTTACAAAACAACTTTGATATAAATACGTAGGCGTAACTAAACAAGCAAAAGCTAGAATAATAATAGTAGTTAAATTATAAAAAAGCAATATATATATATATATATATATATATAATATATATATCAGCAAACAACCACAGGGAAAAGGAAACACAAAGTCCGAGCGCTTTCGTGATATATTCACATTATCAAGGAGGAACAGAAAATGCTATTTTCTGTTCCTCCTTGATAATGTGAATATATCACGAAAGCGCTCGGACTTTGTGTTTCCTTTTCCCTGTGGTTGTTTGCTGATTAATAAGGTCACGTGTTATTTTGTGATTTTAGTGCATATATATATATATATATATATATATATATATATATATGAATAGAAACGACGTAAATAAGGAGCGTCTCTGCACACGGGGAAGAGAAATAACGAATAAATGAAAAATGAGGCGAACCGCCCGGGAAACGAACCCAGGGCCTTCCAATTGCCGGTTGGATGCGCTACCATTACACTACGGACCTCGATCAATCATAAATCGAAATTCTCCTACATAGGGCAGAAACCAATGCCCTGAGAGGGCACCCTCACAAATCGTGAATATGTGCATTTAACTGCAATGACCACGCAGTATATAAATGAATAGAAACGACGTAAATAAGGAGCGTCTCTGCACACGGGGAAGAGAAATAACGAATAAATGAAAATGAGGCGAACCGCCCGGGAATCGAACCCATGGCCTTCGAATTGCCGGTTGGATGCGCTACCATTACACTACCACTACGGACCTCGATCAATCATAAATCGAAATTCTCCTACATAGGGCAGAAACCAATGCCCTGAGAGGGCACCCTCGCAAATCGTGAATATGTGCATTTAACTGCAATGACCACGCAGTATATAAATGAATAGAAACGACGTAAATAAGGAGCGTCTCTGCACACGGGGAAGAGAAATAACGAATAAATGAAAAATGAGGCGAACCGCCCGGGAATCGAACCCAGGGCCTTCCAATTGCCGGTTGGATGCGCTACCATTACACTACGGACCTCGATCAATCATAAATCGAAATTCTCCTACATAGGGCAGAAACCAATGCCCTGAGAGGGCACCCTCGCAAATCGTGAATATGTGCATTTAACTGCAATGACCACGCAGTATATAAATGAATAGAAACGACGTAAATAAGGAGCGTCTCTGCACACGGGGAAGAGAAATAACGAATAAATGAAAAATGAGGCGAACCGCCCGGGAATCGAACCCAGGGCTCCTTATTTACGTCGTTTCTATTCATTTATATACTGCGTGGTCATTGCAGTTAAATGCACATATTCACGATTTGCGAGGGTGCCCTCTCAGGGCATTGGTTTCTGCCCTATGTAGGAGAATTTCGATTTATGATTGATCGAGGTCCGTAGTGTAATGGTAGCGCATCCAACCGGCAATTGGAAGGCCCTGGGTTCGATTCCCGGGCGGTTCGCCTCATTTTTCATTTATTCGTTATTTCTCTTCCCCGTGTGCAGAGACGCTCCTTATTTACGTCGTTTCTATTCATTTATATACTGCGTGGTCATTGCAGTTAAATGCACATATTCACGATTTGCGAGGGTGCCCTCTCAGGGCATTGGTTTCTGCCCTATGTAGGAGAATTTCGATTTATGATTGATCGAGGTCCGTAGTGTATTGGTAGCGCATCCAACCGGCAATTGGGAGGCCCTGGGTTCGTTTCCCGGGCGGTTCGCCTCATTTTTCATTTATTCGTTATTTCTCTTCCCCGTGTGCAGAGACGCTCCTTATTTACGTCATTTCTATTCATTTATATACTGCGTGGTCATTGCAGTTAAATGCACATATTCACGATTTGCGAGGGTGCCCTCTCAGGGCATTGGTTTCTGCCCTATGTAGGAGAATTTCGATTTATGTTTGATCGAGGTCCGTAGTGTAATGGTAGCGCATCCAACCGGCAATTGGAAGGCCCTGGGTTCGATTCCCGGGCGGTTCGCCTCATTTTTCATTTATTCGTTATTTCTCTTCCCCGTGTGCAGAGACGCTCCTTATTTACGTCGTTTCTATTCATTTATATACTGCGTGGTCATTGCAGTTAAATGCACATATTCACGATTTGCGAGGGTGCCCTCTCAGGGCATTGGTTTCTGCCCTATGTAGGAGAATTTCGATTTATGATTGATCGAGGTCCGTAGTGTAATGGTAGCGCATCCAACCGGCAATTGGAAGGCCCTGGGTTCGATTCCCGGGCGGTTCGCCTCATTTTTCATTTATTCGTTATTTCTCTTCCCCGTGTGCAGAGACGCTCCTTATTTACGTCGTTTCTATTCATTTATATACTGCGTGGTCATTGCAGTTAAGTGCATATATATATATATATATATATATATATATATATAATATATATATATATACTGAGTGGCAGAATAATCGGCCCACTTGGAACATCGCGAAAAGAAAAAAGGGGGGCAAGCTTCTGTTTATAAAAGTTTTAAAATTCGAAAATATAGTCTATGAGACAACCAAATAACAAGACAAAACAACGTCAACTGCGAAACACTAGCTGTAACGAATTTCCGACTTCTTTTAAGAATTCGACAGTCTGACATCCAATTGCTCTTAGATTGCTAGTGCCACTTTTTCCTTCCACTAGTGGGAGTAGGCATTTACGTTTAGTAACAGATAGACTTCTAATTCTTTTGGGTTTCAGAATTGGACATTTACAATGGATTTGAGTGCCGTGAACGTCGCAAGAGTCGTCGCCCTAATTGAAGATGGTCGGAGCCAGCGTTATGTCGCCGATGCGCTAGGAACTCCAAGAACAACGGTTTGACGTGTCTACCAACGTTATGTGGAGACAGGAGAGTACATCCGAAGAGCAGGATCTGGAAGATCGCGCTGCACATCTGCCCGTGACTGCCACAAACGTCCGCAATGAGCTGGAAAGGTCTCGAGATGTCAGTGTATCGGAGCAAACCGTTACAAGGAGAATTATGGAAAGTGACTCACATGCTACACGTTCAGCAATGGGCCCGGAATTGCTCCCACACCACCGCAATGCTCGTCATGCTTTCGCTCGTGAGCATGTCAATTGGAGTCCTCCAAAAGCAACCATCTCCGTAAAAGTGCACGGGGCGAATCTTTCTCCTGTTCTTCTCCACACTCTTTCCCGTCCATCGGATGTTCGAAGATTAAATCTTGATTCGTCCGTGAACAATACTCGTCCCCATTGGACCCATACGCCAAATTTTGCTGATGAATGTTTTCCTACCAGCGAAAATATGTTTAACTCATATTTTAGCTCTGTTCTTTTATTGAAATGTAGAATCTTGCATTAGTGGTAGCTATAGGAGGATATCAACATATGAAGTAATGTCGACACCTTGTGTTCTAGAAGGTGTTTGAATGATACGAATACGTGTGGTTCAAAACTTAAATATAACTACAAAATTATGGAAACAAATATGTGACGGTTGCTCAAGAATTTAGTGATGACCGACTGTTAGCCTAGTAGCCTACTGCCACTTTTTAAAAATTTTCCCTTTGTTTTTACTATAATAATTCACTGGGGAACAAACAAATTTTTTTTTCTTGGTGCCTGAGATTTTAGACCTTATTCTGGATATTTTCATGCCACTGATTCAGAAAATATCATCCATTTTGTTCTAGCAGCTCTAGTTTTTGAGATATTGCATACGTCATTACCTACTTTATTACCCTTCTGGAACGGTATTATGAGTTGCTCGTAAATCTAAATGCATCTGTATAATTAAATTGTAGCTATGATTTTGCTGATGTTGCTGTTTTGCACGTGTATTGTACATGTACTAACGTGAATTCTTTCCTGTTACAGGTGTTGACATGGCTTCATCACGAAGAAGTGTTTAAATCATCCAGATGTGTTTTGTTTTATCTGCGGAGAGTACACGTTCATTGAACAGAGAAAAACTATTACTGATTTTGTGAAAAAAGCTTATTTTGCCTATTTCAAAGTACAACTAGGGGACCAAGATAAGCCATGGGCTCCTCATGTTGTGTGTGTAAAACGTGTACGGAGCATCTGCGGCAATGGACCAACGGAAAGAGGAGGTGCCTGAAATTTGGTATACCAATGGTATGGAGAGAACAGAGAAACCACAGTGATGACTGTTACTTTTGTTTGGTGAATATAAAGGGCATCAATGGATGTAACCGGAGTAAATGGACGTATCCTGACATAGACTCAGCTAGACGGCCTGTTTCACATTCAGATGAGATACCTGTCCCATCATTCAGCCATCTTCCAGAGCTCCCTCAAGAAGATGATGAATCTGCTACTGACAAAGAAAGCATATGTGGGCAAAATGGCAGTGATTTCGAAGGACCATCATCAGTTGCAGAAGGTTTTAGTCAACACGAATTAAACGACCTCATAAGGGACTTAAGTCTTTCGAAGAAATCGTCTGAATTGTTAGCTTCCAGGCTGGGAGAAAAAAATTTACTGCTGCCGGGAACCAAAATCACGTTATATCGCGACAGAGAAAAGGATTTACTGCCCTTCTTCTCAAAAGAGAACGATTTAGTTTTCTGCAACAATGTGCGCGGATTGCTGATGAAAATGGGCATATCGGAATACACACCAAGTGAATGGCGGTTATTCATAGATAGCTCCAAACGGAGCATAAAATGTGTTCTTCTACACAACGGCAACAGATACAGATCAATCCCAATTGGTCACTCAGTCGGTATGAGAGAAGAGCACGGGACAGTCGCCCTAGTCCTAGAAAAGATATCATACCGAGACCACCAATGGGTGATCTGTGTGGATCTGAAGATGGTGAATTTTCTCCTGGGCCAGCAGAGCGGGTACACTAAGTACCCGTGCTTTATATGTCTCCGGGACAGTAGAGCTAAAGATGAACACTGGGTGAGAAGACAGTGGCCTCTGAGAGAAAACATGGTGGTTGGAGAAAAAATATCATCAAAGAAGCTTTGGTTGACAGAGAAAGGATCATATTGCCACCACTGACATCAAACTAGGTTTGATGAAACAATTTATAAAGGCTTTGAACAGAGATGGGACGTGTTTTGGCTACATATGTAGAAAATTTCCTGCGCTGAGCATGGAAAAGCTGAAGGCAGGTATTTTCGATGGACCGCAAATCCGGGAACTCATGAAAGACCCGCGTTTCCAAGATTCAATGGACAACATTGAGGCACGTGCGTGGTCATCGTTTAGTTGGTTGTGAAGAATTTCCTTGGGAACTATAAGGCCGATAACTACGGTGAACTAGTGGAGAATATGCTCTCTTCTTTTTGTAAACTTGGCTGTAAAATGAGCATCAAACTGCATTACCTCCACAGTCATTTGGATCGTTTCCCAGATAACCTCGGTGATCTAAGCGAGGAACAGGGTGAACGATTTCACCAAGAACTAAGGACCATGGAAGAACGGTACCGCGGACGATGGGATACTCACATGATGGCAGATTACTGCTGGAGCATCCAACGCGAATGTCCTGGCACATCTCATCGCAAGAAATCTCAGAAACGCGGTTTATGTGAGATGTCTCAATGAAAGAACTTTTTTTGCCGTTCGTGTCTCAAGCTTGTTTGAATTTAAGAAATATTTTTCGTACTTTATGCTTGTTTGATGTTAATACACTATTTTTGCTGACATTCATCATACTTTTGTATTCAATTGACAACAACAGTGATTGCCAGTCAGCAATTATATAATATTATATACATTATATAGAAATATATATAGATATATATCATATCTTGATAAGCAGAGCTGATGGAGAAAAACTAATGTCATTTTTAGAATCAGCGACCTCAATATACCCAGAAACAGGTCTAACATCTAAGTCACCAAAAGTTGTGTTCCCCAGTGATAGGCCCAATTCATCAAAATACGCAGGTAAAATGCGTTTATATCTGGTGTTGTACATTTTAGTGATAAGTAGTGGAAAATTAGGTTGAATGGAATAAAAGTAACTTTTATGTAATGAATTGTTACTTGAAAGGCCTATCTCATTGATATTATCCTTAATTATGTGTATTTGTCTATTAGGCCTGGAGGCTGGATAATATTTTTAAATTTTCTAAATTTGATTTTTCACCACTGAAAATAAGATATTAAAAATATTTACTTTTCTGCGTGAATCAGATATTTTCAAGAATATAATTAAAAAATTAGCTGTTTTTATTTATCTTTTAATTTTTCCAGCAATGTATGGGAAAAAGAAACCATCAGGAGCAGAATATCGGAAGAGAAAAGCCAAAAAGGAATTGGCGATGGCAAAAGGTAAAGGCAGCCTCACAAAATTTTTTAAGAGATCAACCGAAGCTGAAGCATCCATCAGTCAAACAGCAATTAACTTAAACATTGTGTTAAATGACGATGGAAATAGTCCAGAAAGATTAGCTGTCGAATGTGAAAAGGCTACTGAGAATGTCCCCAGCGAAAACGCTTCAGATGAAAGCAGTGATGCATCTCACTGGAATTCAACTCGGCAAACTACATTTGATTATTCTGATATCACAAAGTGGCCCGAAAATACGCAGTCTATAACCGATTTGCTGGTAAGAATTGGTCCCGTGCAAGTAATAGATCATGAGTTTCCCATAACCATCCAAGCTGGTAGAAATAGAAAATTTAATGCAACAAACTATTATCGAACGCTTCCAAACGGGAAAAAGTACAAGCGCGATTGGCTTGTATATTTAAAATCTAAAGATGCTGTGTTTTGTTTGTGTTGTAAATTGTTTTCCAAAAAATTAATCGCACTGAATCATGACGACGTTAACGAATGGAAAAACGTAAATAATAGATTAAAAGTACGTGAAACAAGTGCCGAACACTTGAGTTGTTTTAGAACATGGAATGATTTCATCAAACGACTGAATTGCAATTCAACAATAGATTCAATTCAGCAAAAGCAAATTGACGAAAATACCAAGCATTGGAGGAACGTTCTAGAACGTCTTTTTTTCTATAATAAAATTACATGGTTCTCAAAATATTGCATTACGAGGAAATTCAGATCAATTATACAAGGACGACAATGGAAATTTTTTGAAAATCGTGGAGCTGTTTGCAATGTTTGATCCAGTAATGAAAGAACACGTAAGAAGAATTACAATAAAGAAATTTACCAGCATTACTTGGGAAAAACATACAAAATTAAATGATTCAAATATTGAGTAAAGCCGTTAAAGAAAAAATTGTAAAACAATTGAAAGTTAGCAAATATTATTCTCGCACACTGAACAGATGACATTGGTAGTACGTTTTGTTTCTATTGTGCTTACCCCCAGATAAAGATGGAAATCATGTGAAAATCTGTGAGCATTTTTTGGGATTCGTCGATATCGACAATAGTACTGGCGCTGGAATGACAAAGAAAATTCTAGAAATTTTACAAGAAAATAAAATATCGTTGTCTGATTTAAGAGGACAAGGATATGATAATGGATCCAATATGCGAGGCAAACACAATGGGGTGCAAAGCCGAATTTTAACATTATATACACGAGCGTTTTTCGTTCCTTGTTCCTCACATATATTAAATTTGGTGGTCAACGATGCAGCCAAATGTTGCATAGAAGCTGTTACTTTTTTCGATATTGTACAACACCTTTACGTTTTTTCTCGTTGTCTACACAAAGATGGGACATACTTAGACAAAATGTAAAAGGCTTGACATTGAAGGGACTTAGCGAAACCAGATGGGCTAGTCGCATAGATGCGTTGAGACCGATGAGACATCAACTTAAGGAAATTATACAGGCATTAAACAGTTTTTGAGAAGAACAAACTACTGTAACCTCAATAACAGCTGCAAGAAACATATCGGAGGCGAGTGCTCTATTACAAGAAATTGGAAGTTTCAAATTTATCTGCTGCCTGATTGTTTGGTACGATATTTTGAGCCAAATAAACATCACACGCAAAGCCCTTCAAGAGGTCAGTTTGAATGTCGCAAACTGTCTCCCTGCTTTCAAAATCAATCGAATACTTTAAAAATTACAGAACAGATGATAATTTAAATGTGTTCTAGACGATGCAAAAAAGTTGGCAATCGAATTGGAAATTGAACCTGAATTTGAGCAAACAAGAATTCGCCGCCGAAAAATAATGTTTGATTATGAACACGATGATGAAGTTGAAACGATAGAGAAGGAAAATTTTAGTATCAACCTTTTCAACAACATTTTAGACAACACAATCCAGTCATTGAAAGACAGATTTGAGTTGATCGTAAAGCATAACGATCAATTCCATACGGTATTCTATACAATTTGAATAATGCCACAGAAATGAGTAACAACGAGCTGCGTAAGAATTGTATGGATTTAGAAATTCTGCTTACAGTTGGTGATCAGAAAGACATCTTCGGCATCGATTTATACGAAGAATTAAAATATTTGCAAAACCACTTCGAAGGTAGTTATTCTCCAACGAAAATCTTGCAATTCATGTGCTTAAAAGATTTGACGGCATCATTGCCAAATCTTTTTGTGGCACTGAGAATTCTTGTAATAATTCTTGTAATGGCCAGTATCAGTGCCAGCGCAGAACAGAGCTTTTCAAAGATGAAATTAATCAAAACTTATCTCCGTTCCACGATGAAACAAGATCGGTTGGATGGGTTGGCAACCTTATCAATTGAACATGCCATCGCCAAGGCTTTAGATCTGGATGAAATAATGCAAAGATATGCAGCTGATAAGGCCCGAAAAATTAATCTTTGAAGCCGAAATTTTAATGAGTATGTATGTTATTAATGCTACTTGGTTATTGGTTATCGAATTCAAATTAATAAAATATATTTTTTATTTTAAGCTTTTAATAAAATGTACTGAATGAAATAAACAATAAAATTATACAAAAAAATTTGTTATTTTTTAACTAAAAAACCTTTATATAAAAAATAGGATTGGGGCTGGCGCCAAAGCAAAATTGGCTCAGGGCGCCACAACCCTTTGAGCCGGCCCTGGTCTTCTCCCTGAACACCACACTATCAGTTTCACTATACAAAACACTCCAACCCAGAGAATGCATTAGGCCCCACAGCTTAATACCGCCGTACGCCGTTGTGGAGCTGGCGATTGGTATGTTTGTGACGCGTGAGGTGTCTGTAGCCCAGGGGTGTACCGAAGGGGGGGGGCGACAGAGGCGATCGACCCCACCTTGGGCCTTGTACCAGTGTCTATTGATGCGCTTATCTCTATAACTATGTACTAAAGTTTGTACATACAGTTACAGAGATAAGCGGGTTTTGTTTTAGTTTGTATATTTTATAGTAAGAATACCGTACATTTTAAATTATTACGAATTTATTCTATATGCATTAATATAAAATATTAGTACTAAACCTGTCATCCCAGGCCAGTGTTGCCAGGTAAAAATTGAAAACCGGCCAAATCATGCTTGAAAACCAGCCCAAAAACAGCCAGACCAAGCTTTCATACTATATATATATATATATATATATATATATATATAGTGGCAAAGACGCTTTCAAATACTTTAGCGATGTTCCATCAACACAAACACGACCAAGATGACGTCACACAAGTACGACAAAGGTGACGTCACAGCGAGAGACTACTTCAAGGCATGTCCTTATGCTTTATCTCACACCTCAACTTCGTTACAAGGACTCCTCGACGCACCTCCACTTCTCTCTCCGAAGAACCAGTGACACGAGAGCTACCACCATGTGAACACCTTTTGTGCAGACCCCATTTAGGCCTGGTGTCATCAACCTAACTTTATATAAAGACTAATCATTACCTCACGCGTTATTAATATCAAAGTCATTATTATAGTGAAGTCATTATTCAGGTGTACATCTAATTTCGACTGTAAACAACCACCTTACATTTTGTCTCGTTCCTAAATCATTTATTTTGTTTAATAAAGGAAGAAAACTCATTCTACCAATCAACCTAATTAATAATATTATTTGATCTGCAAAGATCATGGTGACTCCAGCCTTATCATTAACAATCAATCATTATCAATTAACCATTATTATTATCATTATAATTATAGTGCCAACATTACGCTATAAATTGGTGACTATATATATATATATATATATAATAGCATTAAACCTGCTTGGTGTATATACACACCTTTGTTTTAGTTACTCACAAGCTAAAAAATTTGCACGTATCGGTGACCGATACATGCAAATTTTTTAGTTTACAGTATTTATATTTGTTGAATATTCAAACTTTCCGCTATTAGTCAAAAAGACGTTATCTAAATTTAAAAACAGTAAAAATTCGTTAACCCGCGACCGTACAATTTTACCCGCCAATTAGTCTTAAAACGCTCAGTTGTACTGTCTTGTGCATAATGAAAGCTCAAAAATGTTTCAGAATTCACTATGTTAAATCCTGTCTGTACACACGTAGTAATGTAACTATCATTTTTGACTCTGTATTTTTCGCATGAAAAATGTATGGTACAGTAAATCTATTCATTTATCTAATTTAGTTTACACTTGCTGTAAATAAGGCTTTGTTAATACATGAATATTGGCTCTAGTATGGTATACACTCACCTTTGTTGTAGTTACTCACAACCCCCCTCCTGGCTTTAGCCAGATCATTGCAACGTATTATATACGTATTGCCTACGTACACAAGCTCAACAACCTCTTTATCAATACCATTGGTGTAATCGTTAACACTATAGGCTAAATGCATATTGTCCTTCTCATTGTTCTGTGCAAATTTGCACCAGAGACTCTTCAACCAGAGCTCAGCACTAAAGCGCTTCCCAGAGTTCCAGGAAACATGCTCACGATCAAGCTGCATACCCTCACGATCTTGATAGCGCTAAATATAGGCCGTTTTTATTTCATCGGTGTCAACACCCTTGGAAAGCCTTATCTCTCAGAAAGGTACTGAGACAAGGTCCAAAGAGGTTATCACGCTTCTGGAACCTCCACACCTGATAGTTTTAGAATTATGTAGCCGTGGCATACGGATAAACCCAGTTCTGAACTGGTGAACACCCTACGGATCTTCCTCTGGTTGACTGTATGACAACATTCGTCGCTGTTCTTCTCTGCGCACTTCATGTACAGGGTAAACATGAACTTGTGATGGCATGTAAAATAGGCATCCATAAATCACGAGGGGGGAGTACATCGATGAAGGGCAAGGCAAAATAGTTCCCGTTTTGTCTGGTTGAGAATTCGTCGATGGAGTGAAGGGGGGGGGGGCGCAAACTTTTCAGGAACACCTACTGCGTATGGGTTTTTCTCCGTTATATACAATATGGGTACAATGAACAGAAGTCAAATTAATGGATTTTTACCCCCTCTGTAAGAGAAAAGTACAGTTTGAATGGGCATGTGCGACCCTCAGACAAGCTGTCACCACATTTGAGAGATTCCACTGCCACTGAACGTTTGATTGCACGTATCTAATTAAGGTACCGGTCATTAGGTTCCAACCATTCATCATACTCATGTTTCCATAATACCTGGTGAATGAATTGTGAACTTCTGTATAAATTCGTCGCCAGTAGGTTTTATGCCAGACTATCTACAGGGGATCTACCAAGGTAGTCTTCTCTGATACTGCACCCCGGACGAGGACAGCCGTACCAAAGACAGTCGTGAAAGGAATACACTGTCTTCTCACCAGTGCAAGAGGTCCTCACTCCACCCGTCAGGCCAGAAATCTTTTCCGCTAATCTTGATGGCCGCTTCTCCAGTGTTGGGAGCGTGTTTTATGTAGATACCTGTCTGGTGTTGTAAGTGTGTGAATCAGTAAAGGTCTTTATATATACCAGCATCTAGGTCACTTGTTTCTGAGAATGTCAGTGAGTGTGTCCTTTGGCATAAAATTGTTTTTAAACACTGTAAAACAAAGGGAGGCAATCATGGTTGCAGGCTGTATGGGATCGCAATTAAATCGTGTAATATACATGTTTCTAAACGTCTGGAAACACACCCTAAGCACGTGTACGTCGTTCACACAGTAACGTTCGCATTTAGACGCTATCTTGTAAGAGTTTTCTTCCGTGAAGCTGTTGTAATAGCGCTCAAACTCTTGTTCACTCGCATTTATACCTTTATAGTTAAAATAGTGTTTGGATGGTGGCAGTCCAAAGTAGCTGAGCGTGTCACATGTGAGGAATATGTAATGGAAATACCCTTTTGACATCTCGGTATCCACCCTATCACTTTGGGTATCTTAGCTAGCTTGCAAGACGTGAACAGTAGTGTCTTTGAAATGTATATTATCCCGTATCTGCATCTGAATGAGTTTATTCTTTTCAAGGAGTCGCCCTTGAATATTTTTGATGATCTGGGTTGACTATCAAACTTTGCGGCGTTATGTCCAGAACGTACACGGTGAACTTTTTAAACTGTTCAGTTACCATCACTAGATAATCTACAAACAGTTTCACGGGCAATTCTTTTTCATTTGTCTTAAAATTGTGTATATGTTTACCACTCTTGCGACACTTGTCATACTCAACATTCGAGTATTCATTGCAGAGGGTTTGGCTCACAAGTAGATGTGAGATAACTTCATTGTCGTGGTCAGTGTAGGTCTCAATTTTGTAGTGTATGGTAATGCATGACCTGTTTAAAAGGCGGGCATCTTTCATATAACAAACATGCTTCACGCCGTCCATCTTATACTTCTCATTACACGTAGGACAATGAATTTCATCGCACCTATGCGAAAGAGCGAGAGAGAGAGAGAGAGAGAGAGAGAGAGAGAGAGAGAGATTTTATATTTGCGTTCATTTATCATTATTATTATTATTATTATTTAGGGTTTTTCTTAGTTCCCAAACAAACAGCCACACCATGGGCGGATCTAGGGGGGGGGGGGGGTCGGCGGGGTCCGGACCCCTCCTCAATATCTTAAGGTGCCCTTTTTTCAGCCGTTACAAATAAAAGACAGGTAGGTATGTTTACTGATAAGCCATTAATATTCTGGTCCGTTTGGTCAGACGTGCCCTGTGGAGGGTGCAGCCATATCACTTACGGTAGCATCTTCATCTAATATTGTTAGTTATTAATTTAACTTGCAAGACATTTGAAATTGTGATTTTCATTATGTCTATTTGAATAAGACTGATATCTAATAAAACAATAAAATTGGTACTGCACTCGCTCATTGAACCAAGTGATTATTCAAGAAAATATAATATACTGTTGTGCCCGTTTTGTTATATAGGGAATGCCCTTTTTTTCTCTGTACCCCCCTCACTGAAATATCTGTATCCGCCCCTGCACACAAATAAACAAATCCGACGAAGAGCGTTGGTGACGTCTGTTCGACGGTTTGGGCGTTTTATTTTTATGAACTTGACTGACTTTTTTGCAGAGGCAGTTCTGTCGTAATTATTTTCAGGTATTTTACAAGTCCGTTTTAGAGTTGTCATAATTTAAATAATTTAAAATTTTAATTGTATTTTTCCAAAGTTCATTTAATTATTTTAATATTGTATTTTTCAGCATTTAATAAATAGAATATAAATTTATTTAGATCTTTTCCTTTATACCACCCCATTGTTTCACTGTGTTCTTTTATAGCACCCCCAAATATATATACTGTATATAATATATATATATATAACCTTTGGTTAGCTTCCGCCCGAATTGTTCATTCTGACGAAGATCAAGCTTGTCACTCCACCTTAGACCTACAGTTTAACGTGGAATCCGAACCACGCCCCGCCAGCAGCACAGCGTCTTAACCACTAGGCCACCCAGGATACCCATTTATCTACCAACCACTTTCTTTATTGTGTGGAAGGATGAACAGCTGGACTTTGCTGCGCCCCGGCTGCCGTCACCGGGTCTCGATCCCGGGGCCGATGGATTCGTAGTCAGCGACGCAAACCACTACACCACCGAGGCGCATATATATATATATATATATATATATATATATATATATATATATATATATATATATATATATATATAGTGGGCCTATTGTTAGCCGAATGAAGTGATGCTGATTAATTTAATGCTAGTGATTAATTGATGCAAATTGATTGTTATAATGACAGGCTGGGTTAACAATTTATGATGTCCTACAGTATCACCGGTTGAAAGTGGCTAATGGAGTAGGCCTACTATAATATTTCTGAGTGATAAGAATTGCTTCGAGGTCGCCAGCTTGGATTACACCCAAGCAAATACAGGGTGTACATAAAGTCAGGATCTATTTTTGTGAAGCACTTGGAAATTATATGGAATTCAATCATAAAATGATAAAGTGGTAACATTTATTAAATAATTAAGAGTAGGATTCGACGTGACGCCCATCAGTATCCCTGCACAGCTCAAAACGTTCCGCAGCATTTCTAAACACATTCTGGAGCATTTGCGGGATTATGTTATCTGCAGCAGTTCGTGTACGTGTACGTAAGTTTTCAAGACTCGTAATCTTCGTCTGATAGACGTGCGATTTGATAAAGCCCCATGCAAAGAAATGTAAAGGGGTTAAATCTGGTGATCTCGCTGGCCAAGGTCTGTTGCTTCCGCGTCCGATCCAGCAATTTGGAAAACGTCCATTTAGATAATCCTGAACAATTTTGGCATAGTGACAACGAGCACCATCATGTTGATAGACGACGGTACTAACAATCCTATCCCCAATCAGCTAAGGTTCAACGAATTGCTGCAACATGTCCAGATAAATAAGCCCCGTAACTGTAGCTTCAGCAAAGAAAAAAGGACCATAAACCTTAGATTTTGTTAAACCCATCCAGACATTAACTTTAGGTGAGTCTCTTTCCCAATTTTGGACGAAATCATTCGGTCTTTCATCTGCCCAAATTCGACAGTTATGGCGATTTACTTTTCCACACGTATGGAAAGTGGCTTCATCACTAAAGAGAATGTTGTCCATTAAATTATCACTCCAGATTTGTTCTACGAGATCAGCACACACAGCACTTCGTCGAGGGAAATCTTCCTCATGTAAATCATGTAAAACCTGCAAATGATAGCTTTTCTTCTGCAAATTAACTTTCAGAATTTTGTGCACAGATGACGTCGGGAGGCCGAGTCTGTGTGATGCAGCACGAACGGACATACGTGGCTCCTCAGTGATAATTACGCGTACTGCATTCACGGTAAGATCTGACATACACGGTCGTCCTGATCTTGCTTCATCATTTACAGATCCCGTTCGTTTAAATTTGTTCACCAATTTTCGTATTGTCTTGTTTATTGGCCCCGGCTTATGAAATCTTCTAAACTTCTCTCTGGTGTCATTGTATTTCTTTCCCTCGATTCGCCAAATTACTATTGCCACACGCTCTTCTGTATTCATTCTAAGGGCTTCTGAAAAGAAAAATAGAAAAAAATAATTATTTCACAAAAATAGATCCTGACTTTATGTACACCCTGTATATAAGCAACTCAAAGTATATTAAACTGTGTAGTACATTTAGATTTAAAATATTCTAGCAGAGAATCCGCCCTTCGTGAGGGTAACAAAAGCATCCCTCCTTACAACTTTAGAATGAGACGTAAATGTAAAAATTAACCAAGTAGTTAGGTTGATTGAATGCCCGGTTAGGTTAATTGTACGCCCTTGATGATTGGTTAAGTTAAGTCGTGATACTTTCGTCAGTTTTAAAGAAAATATCACGACTTAACCTAACCAATTATCAAGGGCGTACAGCTAACCTAACAGGGCATTTTCCCGTAGGTTTCTATTAATTTCGTTAGTTTTAACGAAACTGTATAGCACCCCCATTGTTTTACTGTGTTCTTTATAGGGAAGCAATTGTGGGTGCTATGAAGGAAAAGATCCATTTATTTTAGCAAACTCTTTTATTTCTACATAATTTATTTTAATGTAAATTACTTTTCATAAATAATTTATTTTAATGTAAATTTTTGTAAATTTATTTTCATTAACGTTTAATAAAAGAAACGTAGGATCACCTGAAGATCAGGGGCCCCAGTCTTCGTTAGTTAGCCTTATAAGGCTAACTAACGAAAATATCACGACTTAACCTAACCACTCGTCAAAGGTGTACAGTTGACCTAACGACTGGTTAGGTTAAGTCGTGATATTTTCGTTAGTTAGCCTTATAAGGCTAACTAACGAAGGCTGGGGGCCCTGATCTTCAGGTTATACGAAACGTAAATTTACTTTTGTAATTCCTTTTAACAAAAAGTTTTAGAATATATTTTAATGTACAGTTGCCCGCATATGTAATGGTCCTCGCCTCAGAGGTGACTCCGTACATGTGGCAACGCCGCAGTGTTAGTCAAGGTACCCTAACTGGGGGAAGGTGGGGTGGATGGGGGACAACCGAGCCCAACAACATATAACACAGACATATATATCTAAAGGACAATTGAATGTGCACTGTGCAGTCATTGACATACAGGTAATTATAATGTAATGTCTGTGTTCATAAAGATAAACAATTAATATGATCGTGAACAGCGTTGAATTCCATGTAGTTTACTAGTCTTATACAGTAATAAGGTTCCATTATGATTACTGCAAATCTATATGAACAGCTACTGCAATAGAACTTTTTATATACTTACGCGAAAATATCCAGCAGGCGAAAATTTGACGATTTAAACTAATCTTTGGACGATAGTAAGAAAATAAATATTGTAACAAAACATTGTAAAGTAAAAGCAGTAAAAACATTTTAAATTATACTGTATTATTATTGTATAACAAGAATGTCATTAATGCCGCTAATTTCTCAACCCTTCCGAATGGTCTCCCTCATTTTGTGTAGGTTAACCCATGCAGAGACAATCCATTTAGCATGAATAGGCTTCAGTGTGGAGAGCTTCAAATCTATCTTACAGAGAGATTCATTTACGTTGAGTGCTGCTGAAACTTTATCCGCATACCAAGAGGTAAAACTTGCCTTGATATACGACCTCAACCTCGACCCGATCGAGTAATGTATTACCCGAGCATACCCAACCCGATCGGGTAATTGCTCAAAAATCGGGTAGTAAAAATCTATGTACACGGAACTTTCTTCGCGACTCAAAGCAGTCGTGAAAAGCCGTCGAAAGTCGTGAAAATACTCCACGTACTACACATCCATTTCTTGTTTATAAATTTTTATTTATTTATGAAACCAATGGCGTAAAATTGTGAAAAATTACCTGTATTTGTATTTTTCAGTGTGTAACATTCAGTATTATGCTTAAGTTTTTTTGTGTGTGTGTGGTAGAGTAAAGGATTATGTTCCAAAAATGGCTGTTGTTTTAACTTAAATTTAATTTTAATGATAATGTTGCAGTACCCGATCGGGTATTACATTTCGGGTACCCGAACCCGATTACCCGGTAAAATAGCTACCCGTTTTATCCCTAATTTCTACACCGTATGACGAACACCGACTCTGAAAATGAATCACGCTCAAGATAAAATTGCACAGCGAGGCCGGATAATTGGTATGCGGGAAGCAGGCCTCTCTATAGCTGACATAGCCATGGAACTGGGAATTTCGAAGCCTACTGTTTGACGCTGGGTGCAGAGGTGGCAGGAGACTGGGAATCTACTAGATGTCCAAAGTGTGGGGCACCATGAAAGATCACCCGAGAAGAAGACCGGAGAATAATCAACGAAGTGCAGAACGATCCTATCAACTACGCAGTCGTCGCCATTCTGGAGACACTACATATGGGCGCGTCAGTGGACACCGTAAGGAGACTGTTGCATGAAGCAAGATATCACCACCGTACTCCTGCCAAAAATGAGAGGATCGAGGAACGACATCGTCAGGCCAGGCTCTAGTTTGCTCGCCAGCATATAAATAATGATATCGCATATTGGAGCAGAGTTATCTTCTCTGACGAGAAGACGTTTGCGTCTACAACTCACGCCCGTCTTCGGTGTTGGCAACAGGACAACACGAGATATGCCCGCCAAAATATTTACGAAGTAGCACGGAGTGGGCACGTGACGGCGAATGTGTGGGGATGGATGCACCTGCAAGGACTAGGAGAGCTGACTGAGATCCACGGGAGGTTTACGGCAGATCAATATATAGAGATCATGGAGGAGGTGATGATCCCTTCTGTACGCGCGTATGCCTTGCCCTATCCTGAGCAGATTATCTTTATGCAGGTATGTTGTATTTGTGTGTTATAGAATATTATACTACTACTAGAGTAAGATTTATGTATTACACGCATTTGTATGTCTGGTTTCCACATTTACATGTGACGAATAATGGTCATAAACTTGTTTTATAACTCTTTCAGTACTATGACAACACTTTAGGATTTTATTCCTGATAACTGCGGACTGTATTATTTGTATAACGGCGTACAATTACATTTAGCTGAGAGAAACCCCTAATATATAGGGGTTGGTTAAAACCTATCTCGAATAGTGGGTTACTGATGAAGCGTATGGATGAGATATAATTGTACTTTTAATATTTAAAATCCATTTGCATGACAACTCTCCCATCCACACCGCCAGGATTGTTAGAAGGTGGTTCGAGGAGCAGTGAAATCTAAACCTACTGGACTGGCCTAGTAAGGGGTGTGACCTCATCCCCATTGAGAACGTGTGGGGGGAATGTGGTGAACTCGTGGGAGCCTGGGCAGGAGCGGACCAGCCGCCAGCTGCTGGATCACTATGGCTGAGTGGGAGATGTTCCGAAGGAACCCACACATCATACATAACTATGTTGCAAGTGGCATAGATGCCTATTACTGTCTATTACAAGATGTAATAGACAATAATGAGGGATGGGCCAAATACTAACTATGAACCGAGTATAGCTGTGCCATTTATGTTAATCTATGGCAAATTGTGAACATTTTGTATAATAAACTATTTAGTAAAACATTCTCAACCATTGCATATTTGTTGTAATAAAGAATTGGTGTTTTATTGTATTATATATATGTATATATATATATATATATATATATATATTCCTTGTTAAGATCTAATAATATCTCCACATTGATAATGCAACATAAAATCTGGAAAACATTAATGGGTTTATCTGTCCGTCGTGATTTAAACATTATCTCTCCACATTGATAATACAAATACAATCTAGAAAACACGATTAATATAATAGGTATCAGCCACAAACCGGTGGTGATATCCTGCTTCATGCAACCGTCACCTTACCGTTTCCACTGACACGCCCATACGTAGTCTCTCTTGGGCAACGACAGCAAATAACCATGTCAACACCACGGTTTGGCCGGTCAACATCATTTCTCAAACAGTATAATACTGTATGAATTTACAAGTACAGTGTATATATAAATATGTTTATGCCAGTATAACCGTGAATTATTCTTATGTGATTTTGATAATCAGTTACTGTTATTCAGATCGAAACTGTTAACAAGATCTTTGTGTAACAATCGAAAAGCCATTTCCCACTAACTCTCTCTGCCCGTCTACCTCGCTCTCTCTCACACTGTCTCAATCGTTTTCTCGCTCAATATCAATACATATCTATATATAATCGTGTATATTCGTAAGTTAGTAAAGGTTTAAGGCTGCATACGGACTCTACAAACACCTTTGTTAGTATTGTTACATAATGATTTAATATACGCGAGACTGGTGGGCGTGGAAGGGGAATGAGGGAGTCTAGAGGATGGTTGTGTAAGTCTATTTTTGGTTCAAGTTCACTAGTATATAAAAAGTTGTATTGTGGTATCTGTTCACATAGATTTGCAGTCATCATAATGGAACCTTATTAGTGTATAAGACTAGTAAACATGGAGTTCAACGTTGTTCACGATCATATTAATCGTTTATCTTTATGAACACAGATATTACATTATAGTTAGGGGGCCGTTCAAAAATTACGTAACGCTATTTTTGCTAAAACTTGACATCCCAGATCTCCCAGGAACGTTCTGTAACGCTAGATCAGGCACCCCCTAAGATGTTATGTAACCCCACACCCCACACGTTAAGAAATGTTACAGGTGGGGGGGGGGGGGGTCAGGTTTTAGAAAAAATAGCTTTACGTAATATTTGAACCAAATATTATGTAACCAAATATTACAAATGTCCCCACTCCACCCCACCTTCCTCCAATTGGGGTACCTTGACTATCGCTGCGGCGTTGTCACGTGTACGGAGTCGCCTGTGAGGCGAGGAACATTACATATGCGGGCAACTGTACATTTATTTTTGTAACTTCCTTTTCTCTCGACCTTTCACTCGACCTTACAGTTATAAAATGAATGTAAATTTATTTTTTTATTTTATTTTATCTCGACTTCACAATATGAGAGAAATGCCTTTTAAACCTGATTTTTTCTGTTTTATTTGGTTGAGAGTGGCGGGACTTGTGTGATTGAGTGTATATGTACATATAGGTATGCGAATACAGAGAATTGCGTGCACCTCCACCCCTACACACACACATACACACATATATATATATGGGATGAATTTCACAATAAAACACGTGAAATGAATAAATGCTGCAAACCCACAAGGAAAAAGAAAAACGATTCCAAGGCCTTTCGTGTATTCAAAGCTACACCACGTCAGGGAATGAAGATAAACGGCGAGATACCCATAAATATATACAATGTACAGGAAAAACAAAACAATTAGCACATACTTAACAAGGGTTAATGAGAGGCAAAAGAAATTTTAACATGATATCGTTAATTTTATACGTCCCCGCACTGTTATTGAAATTGCTTTTAAAATGAATAAATGCACATTCTAGAATATTTCGTTCTATTATATCTCTGTTTTTAACAAGCGCTTTAGAACTACCCCACTTGATGCTATGGTTACATCTATACATATGGTTAAATAAAGCATTGGAAGTATTAGCTGTTCTACAAGCATATTTATGCTGTTTTACCCTAATATCTAACGTTTTACCGGTTTGGCCTATATATACTGAGTTACATTGTGTACATCCGATCGAATACACACAACCAACAACATTATCAGGGCTATTCTTTATTAGGCGTGATTTAACAATATTATTATACTTAAAGATTACATTAATGCCAATTGCTTTAAGTACAGTTGGAAGGTATTGAAAATTAACATGGTAAGGTAGGCTAAGGATATTTTTACGCTGAAATTCCTTTACAATTACATTATTATAATACCTATTCTTGGCTTTCTTAAGACAGTTATCTAAAAATGAAATAGGATAACATAATTTAGTACCAATATTCATGATATTGCATAACTCGGAATCTAAAAATTCAGGACTGACAACTCACAATGCTCGAAGAAACATAGCAGAGAAAATAGAGGATTTAATCGAAGGATGATGGTCAGAATAAAAATGCACGTAAGAGTTATTATTAGTAGGCTTACGGTAGACTTCATATTTGAACTGATTAGAGCATCTCCAAATTTTTAGCTAATACTTCCAATGCTTTATTTAACCATATGTATAGATGTAACCATAGCATCAAGTGGGGTAGTTCTAAAGCGCTTGTTAAAAACAGAGATATAATAGAACGAAATATTCTAGAATGTGCATTTATTCATTTTAAAAGCAATTTCACTAACAGTGCGGGACGTATAAAATTGACGATATCATGTTAAAATTTCTTTTGCCTCTCATTAACCCTTGTTAAGTATGTGCTAATTGTTTTGTTTTTCCTGTACATTGTATATATTTATGGGTATCTCGCCGTTTATCTTCATTCCCTGACGAGGTGTAGCTTTGAATACACGAAAGGCCTTGGAATCGTTTTTCTTTTTCCTTGTGGGTTTGCAGCATATATATATATATATATATATATATATATATATATATATATATATATATATGTGTGTGTGTGTGTGTGTGTGTGTGTGTGTGTGTGTGTGTTTCTGTGTGTGTCTGGTAAATACCTGCTGAAAATTTTTGTCTTGACATGTGCTCCCATATAGGCTATTTACACAAATAAATTGATGCTCAGACCGCCCTGCTTGTCTTTTTCTGCCATTTCAGCCAGTCAAAACGCCTTTATGTGGCTTTATTGGCGTTAATTCTCTCTCAATTTGTTTGTCTGTCTGTAAACTCGGGTGAGTAAGGTTGTGTTCTTCTGTCTCCTCATTTCTTTCTAAATTATATACAGTATTAACCTTGGTTTTGCTTCCGCCCGAATTGTTCATTCTGACGAGGGTCAGTTTTGTTGCTCCACCTTAGACGTACAACTTAACGTGAAATCTGAACCTTGACCCTCCACGGGTGGTTAGAAATTACAAAGTCCTTGCACGGACTCGATCTCACGACCTCCAGATCAGCATCCCAGCACGCGTCTTAACCACTAGGTTACCCAGGCTACCATTTATTTACCAATAAATTTTTATTGTATGAAAAGATGAACAACTGGGTTCCTTGCGCGCCGTCTGCCGTCACGGTATTCGAACCCGGGGCCTGTGGATTCGTAATGAGCGATGCTATCCACTACACCACTACACTATAATACTTGTACACTTTCATTTTTAAACGCTAAGTTTATCTGCTTTGTAATTTTTTTATTGTAAACAAAGTTTTTCTCTAGAATTAACTTGTTTGTTCTCTTTTAGTGATTTTTATTCTGAGTCATAATAAGAGCAAAAACAACGAGTGGTCTGTAGAGTTGTGGTTTGTGGGTTTTGAGGGTCGTGTTTGTGGTGTGGGTTTTTGCGGGATTGTGGTCGGGGCAAGGCGGACATGGGCTTTGTCTGGACAATGAAGATGCGTTGACGGAGATGAGGAGTGTTGGGTGGCTTCTAAACTTGGTATCATATATATATATATATATATATATATATATGCTGCAAACCCACAAGGAAAAAGAAAAACGATTCCAAGGCCTTGGAATCGTTTTTCTTTTTCCTTGTGGGTTTGCAGCATTCATTCATTTCACGTTTTTAATTGTGAAATTCATTCCAATATATATATATATATATATATATATATATATATATATATATATATATATATATATATATATATTTATTATTTATTTATTTATATTTCGTACGTAGATAAACTGAATAATTTTTAACATAAAAATAATTTTATATTGCCCTGTCTTTCCGTTTGAGATTAAAAAGGATTAAAACACTACCTTCAAAGATTAAAAGGATTAAAAAAATATTTTTGAGTGCCCCCTTTTGCCCCTTACTCATTTGTTTCAATCAAATTACTTTTTCTGTAAGTTACAAAGAAATCTTTATCGAAACATTTGACAAAACCTTCAACATTGAGAAGAGTATTTTTGGATCATAATTTTGAATTACGATATCATTACGTAATTAAATTTTATATATATATATATATATATATATATATATATATATATATATATATATACAAACTCAGAATGGTCCCCTGAAAAACTTATATGTTAAACACAGACCGTGCATGGAACAAGGAACTCTTCTGGGAAATTACATCCACTATATTTCGAATAAGTAATGATAAACGACAAATACCATAGTTTTTCTTTTTCATGATGGAAAGCCCAACGTGGGCACCGGGTTACTCGCAAAGAGGCCCCAAAATATAGCTCCCCTCACCAGCTATCTGCAAAACAGATAGGATCCAGCTTTGGGACAGGATCTAAGGTGGACGCTCAATGTCCCGGTTGAGGTTTAAGTTTTTTGGCTAAAAATACAATAGTTACACTTTTTTCTTTGATGTATTCAATCCGACGTGAATGCAACGAGTTTCTTGCGTATATTGAGGTTCTGAATGTAGTAGGCTAGGTGTAAGCTGTAAACCCTAGATCCTGTCCCAAAGCTGGATCCTATCTGTTTTGCAGATAGCTGGTGAGGGAAGCTATATTTTGGGGCCTCTTTGCGAGTAACCCGGTGCCCACGTTGGGCTTTCAATCATGAAAAAGAAAAACTATGGTACAGTATGTGTCATTTATCATTACTTATTCGAAATATAGTGGATGTAATTTCCCAGAAGAGTTCCTTGTTCCATGCACGGTCTGTGTTTAACATATATATATATATAATATAATATATATATATATATATATATATATATATATATATATATATATATAAATAAAAGTATATATAAAAGATGAACCAAAAGTTTGCTTCGTGTGGAATATTCATTAATTCAGTAAATGTTCCAAATGGAGGCCATGAAACCGTTTACATATCAGTTCGCTTTTACTAGAGACACTGCGTAGCATTCTAGTAGAGACGTTGGGACGATCATTTCGAAATTCACTTTTAGTTCATCAACGAAGCCTGGCCATGACTTTGCCTTATCTGTCCACAGTGACATGCTTAACACATACACATACATACCATATTACCATAGTAAATGGGCTTCCTCGTTCACCGGATTTCTCATTGCTGAACTTTTCTTGTGAGGTCACCCGAGGTCTGTGGTTTACAAATCATGGCCAGGCATCGTTGAGGAACCAAAAGTAAGCATTCGAAAGGAGTGTGTCAATGTTTCTACTAGAATTTTACGTTGTGTTCGTAGCAGTATATGTAAGAGGACATATGTAAAAGGCTTCTAGTTTCAGCCTCTAGTTTCAGCATTTAATGAAGTAATAATTATTACGTACATACATACTGACATACGCGCGCACACACACACACACACACACACACATATATATATATATATATATACATACACCAACCATCTTGCAGTGGTTTCGTGCAATGATCCCTCACCACACGACGGTTCAAGCTCGAGTCCCTTCCTTTAAAATTGTTTGGTGAAGGAAAGGATTGTTTTCTTGAGCTCTCCATCTCATAGCCAGACACACCTGGCTCACCTGGTACCGTCCTGAGCCAGGTGTTTATTCCCATTTTGAAGACGTTCACTTTGACATCAGTATTATGTCTTTATTTATTTTGGCAACTGACTAAATAATTTGGATCCTGAAACTTCAAAGCTATTTTCACGCACGGTTGACTGAGCTGTCAATTGCTTGGCTTGAAGAACTATCACGAATAAACTTTCACCCTCATACTTATAATGAGTTATTTCATCTCTCTAACTTTTTTAGACATATTTCAGTCACCGCTGCTCCAAAGAGCTTCACTCCATAATCCCACATATTTGTATCTTTTCATGATTCACAAGAATCTTAGGTAACAGTCATGTCTTCACCCTACAAACACCACAGAACTTGTTTTGCAGCATTCATTCATACCCTGAACTGGTGATCTCTAGAACTCACTCCCAGAGAGCATTTTTCCAATGGACTACAATGTTCAGAGTTGAAAACTAATATATATGAACACCTTTTCTCGATTGATGGAGGACAAGCAAAAATGAATGGACAATAAGAGGACCTTGAGAACAGTATGAAGAAGAAAAAGAAGAAAGAACTGACAGCGATTTCAAATTTCGATCCCTCATCGCACGGAGGTAAGATTCATGGCCTTGTTTATAGAGTTGGCTTGTTGGAGGAGAGAGTTGTTTTCTTGAGCTCCACATCTCACATAGTCAGGTACATCCGTCGTAATTGAGACTATCCCATACCATGTGTGTATATGATCCTCTTACGAGGGTATGCGCATCAACACCATCAATATTCCTTATTTCTTTTGGTATTTGGTTCAATAGTGTGTTGTTCCTCCAACAACAGAGCTATTCTCCTTCAGAGTTGAGGATGTTCTTATCTCAGTTTAGGGATATTGCCTTTTTCTATTTCCTAATGTTCTTTGGATGGTTATAGGGTTCAGCTTGAGATTAGGAACCAGTTTGTCAATTATTTTTCATGTGTAAATTATATACTCACTCTCTCTCTCTCTCTCAACTGTGCAAACTTTACCAGTATCTATTCTCTTAGTTTCTTGATTTCGGCTGTAAATTTTTTTGAATTCTTTCTAATAATTAACTAATCTCATTATATATATATATATATATATATATATATATATATATATATATATGGGGACGTTAAGACTAAACAATATTTCACTTTTGGTATGATTCTGCTTTGTTTATTGCTATTTTATTTTGTTTCAAATGTGGCGTCGTCTGTCATTATAACTCCTAAATCTTATGTTTTTGAATTTTCTGTCCATTTAGGTCATAGTAGTCTGTAGAATTTAGTTTTACATTTTTTCGTGTTGATGAATATTTGCGGTGTTAAGTTTCATAGCGTTGTCTTCTGACCATCCGTATATATTCTAGTTACATCCGTTTGCAAAGACTATATCGATTAGGGTTTGTGAGCTAACCGACGGTCAAACCGAACTACTGTATCTGTTAGGTTTTACGTGGTCATCGTAAACTTTCATTAGATTGCAACCAATATTTCATCGATCATTCAAGTTTTGACATTTTCTGAGAGATGATGCATTGTGCAGCTACAGTGCAAACTATTTTAAAAATGTAACGTTTATTTTTTAAATTCCAGTTATTTTAGTTCATATATTGAGACTTCGTCTTTTCTTTGTATTTTTAAGCATCGGTGGTGCATCAAGGCCGGCCCAACACAGGATCGTCTCGTGACTCACGACTCGAGTCGCGTGTGATTTCACATTGACAGAATGGGAGCTGCACACTACAGCGACCGCGACAAAATTCTCCAGAATCGCGTCAAGGTCGCTGTAGTGCGCGGGGCTCCCATTCTGTCAAGGTAAACTCACACGCGACTCGAGTCGTCACGACCCAATTCGTCAGTCGTGAGCCGCAAGACGATCCTGGATGCGGCCGACCTAAGAATATAAAGTGCAGAAATTTTCAAACATACCATTCTAATTATAATGTCAGGTTTGGGGACTTTTATGTAGTGTGTGTGTGTGTGTGTGTGTGTGTGTGTGTGTGTGTGTGTGTTGAAACTTACTCAAACCTGTTCAAATGGTCATCCTTGACAGTTTTCGGTAGTTAATTTCCCGCTAATTTTTGTATGATCATCAAAAGATGTTAGTGTAATATTACCGATTACTCCATAATCTTTTTCAGTAAACATGGTTACGAATAGTAGTTGACTAATACTATTCCTTGTGGTATTGAGGTAAGTACCTTTGGGTCTGATCATGATATTCTTTAAAAATTGTAAAACAATTTGCAAACATTCTCTAAAGAAATTATTATTCATTTTCTTCTTCTGACTGTCCCGCCTACACCCAAAAACAAGATAAGTAAACAGAGAAAAAATAAGCAAGATGGTGGAAAATTTTCTTTATTATTCACAAGATGATATTTTTCATCTTTATAAATTGCATCACAGACACTTTATTACTTACAAAAGCTTTCTTACTAATATATATATATATATATAATATATATATATATATATATATATATATATATATATTAAATAAACGCTCTTAAGATGCGCTTGATATTAACGCTTTTTTTGAGTTACAAACCAATCAGGAATTCTATAGTAGTTTAGGCGCAATATCAACATTTAAAAAGTGAATAATAATAATAATAATACATTTATTAACATTTATAAATAGTGTGCTACAGTTTGTATTGAATATGTTTCTGAATTCTGATTTTTGCATTCAAGATAATATGTACCACATTTTATGCGCTATTTCTCATGCTCAAACCTATGAAATGTGTTGGTAAAGTGTACAGTATTTTGAAGTACGTCAGTGATAGTCTCCTGGGACAAAGCATATATGGTACATTACTGTTTTACTAGTTAGAAAATTTAAAATCAGTCTTGAAAGGGTTAAAGTTATGACAGCCACGATCTTCTTCATCGGGATCCTTGGTTGTTTCTTATTGAACCTTTTTCTGCCTCCAAAACATTCGTAAATTTTCTCCCCAGCTATTCTCTCGAATGAGCGCATCTTAAGTGCAATAACCATAATTCAATGAGATAGAAAGGGAAAAGATGTTAAAGCGGGAACTAGGAGCTAGTGGGACTCGAACCCATTTATCGCGTGGTTTCAGAGTCACCCGTTCTTACCGATGACGCCATCCAGAAACCCCAAAAAAGGTCTTACTAGGTGCTCACTTTCCATCAATTCTCTAGAATATTTTAATGAGACGAGATGTCAGTGACAAAGACCTATTATAGTGCTTTGTTTGTGATCTGTCTCCTCCTTCATATACAAGAAAAATGCTAGTCCTCTTCAAGATGTCTGATATCTCTACACTGTCCAGAGATCATCTTCATAGCAAGTACAGAGTGATAACGATTTCTTTCTTACATCTTTTAAGCAGTGTAGCGTCCCATTTGTGAGGGGGCTGCTGCTGAATGTGATATCAGTTGTTATATAGCTCGTGCTTTATCGTCTAATGTAAAACCAAAGTTTGCTATATTTTCTCTTTGTATAATTCTTCTTCTTCAAAAAGGGAGGTTTTGTCACATACTATCCGTTTTGGGCACACTGAGAATTGATTCACATTGAGCTCCTAATATTTCAGATATTTCTTTTAGATCTATGATTAGCGTATTATTTCCTTTTCTTAAAAGTCCATTAATAGTCCCGCGAGTCTGTTTTCCTTTTTGTAAAGTTACAGAAATAATTTGAGTTTTTCTCGATCGCTGCATTTTCCTACTCCCTCTCTGCATGTTTCTCAAATAGATCTATATGTTACTGTCAATACTCTCTAGTTTTTCACCCGATCACTTTTCTTGTACTGTCTTTGCAGTTTTTATATTTTTTTTGCCACTCTCTCGTTTCTCCGACATATTTTTCCAAAATCTACTATCTTCCCTTTTAAGGAGAGCAACATCTCTTCATTATTAATTTTTTCCTTAAAGATAATTTTCCAGTCATTTGGTGCCATACTTGTTTTTATATCTTCCAGTTTAGAGCCTTGGAATTTGGTTAAACCTTTCAAATCTGCTTCTTTCTGTAATATTTATTTTCTTTCGATGTGTTCGTTATATTGGTTATTATTTAAAAAATGTTGCGGTCTGATATTATTGTCGGAGTTATTTTTACGTCATCAGTTAAGTTGTTGCAGTTTGTAACTGCGGACAGTTATTTTTCCTGGTATTATCCGTTATTTTTTATGTTAACATAAATTTATCTGTTAGAGGCAGCATTATTCTTGCTTGCCCCTGGTCTTCTTGATTACTATATCAATTTCTCATTTCCTCTTATGTTTTATAAACGGAAAATTAAAATCTCCACAAAGTATAATGATGGAGATTGAGGATTGTAAGCGTCTTATTAAGTTTCTGATCTCAGTCATGACATCGCCAAAATTTTCAATTCGGATATTGAAACTTTATATACAGTATATTTCTACTGGGATCACGTTAAATTTTTCAGTTTTGCCGCCAAAGGTTCTAGAGGTATCTTATATATAATATATATATATATATATATATATATATATTATATATATATATATATATAATATATATAATATATATATATATATATATAATATACACACACATATATATATATAATATATACACACACACATATATATATATATATATATATATATATATATATATATATATATATATATTTGTCCCAAAACTAACTTAGCCACCGTTGCGAAATGCCAACTAACTGAAACGTTTAAACATTACAAATGCATTACCCTCGAAAGGAAAGAAAACAAAATACAGAATCACTCGTCAAACAACTAAGTCTCTTTGCTTAAGTCGGTATCATCTGTATGATAAAGATACAATACAAACCAATTTGGACAAAGATGAAACGCAAAAAAAAGTTAAAAGATATTTGGGAAATAGGGGAAATGGCGTAAAAAGTAGGCAAAAGGCTTAGATTGGTAAAGTTGCGAGTGAAGTTATTTCATTTATTACTGAAAAAAAACCCGTTCCCGCACTGAAAATTAGATGACGTTTTGCCAGACGTTAAAGCAGGCGTTTATATAACGTTCTGTCAGCATAACATAACATATATATATACACACTTTTGTCCTTTGTTAGCCTTTATTTTGCTTCCGCCCGAAGCAGCCCCACCAGCAGCCCAGCGTCTTAACCACTAGGATACACAGGGTACCTATTTATCTACCAACCAATTTCTTTAGTATATGAAAGGATGAACAGCTGGATTTTGCTGCGCGCCCCCTGCCGTCACCGGGTCTCAATCCCGGGGCCGATGGATTCGTAGTCAGCGACGCTAACTAGCACATCACGACTATATATACACCCGAGTATATGTGAAAATGGTCTTTATTTTTCAATTTCTTCTTTACTTTCAGGACATCCTTCAGTTTGATTTATTATTGCAAAAAAAAAAACGTTAAATTACGAACAAAATAAATATTTAGAGGTCGCTACCGAAGTCATATTTTCCCAGTGCCACGTCCCACAGGCTGCCAAAGGGCAAGACACACAAGCAACAACTAATCAGTGATCAGCTAGCCAACTGCAATGGCTGCCGGCCTAGCCGCCTCTATGCTGTAACCGCAGTCTTTTAACTCAGATCATGATCAAAGGACCAGTTCATTCTTGAAGTTTTGATCGTTCGAGTGTTGTTGATAAAGGGTTTTCCGCGGGTTATCTATTTGCAAGCCTGCTGATTGTATGATTTTCGTTTGTAGGTTGTGATTATGGCATTCACTATCCGTAAAGCCACCGAAGTGTGGTTCATTGTACTCCAATCTAAGGAGCTTCCTGGAAACAAATTGCCCTCAAAACGGGAAGTGATAGCGTTCTTCTCTAACCATTACTGCACTGAGAAGAGGACATTTGCATGAAAGTGCAACTCTCGTGGTTGAGGCTACGATAGCCGTCTGGAAAATAGCTTGCATTCCCACTCGCGAAAAGCAACACGTCACTGATGCGACGGAGAAATTATTTGAAGAGTGGATAAGGCTGAGGAACCAAATAACAAGACCAGGAGATTAGCTGCTTTAGTGCATGAGAACTTCAAACTGAGTCTTGATTGCCTGTTTAACATTGCCCACGTGGGCACTTTGAAATTGATCAAAATTCCAGAGGACAAGGAGTTCCTCCTTGCTCGACGGAAGAGGGGCGTCGCGGGAAGATGGGCGCCGAGGATACTGCCCTCGCAAAGAGGGAGGCTAGGGAGGACGTGCGGTCGTTCCGCTATAAGAGACATATGGAAAGAGAGGATGAAGCGAGAATGATTCGTCATGAGACAACTGTTCTACATTTTTCGTCCAACACCAATGACGAGCAAACAACGGCTGAAATGGAGGGAGATGTTAAAGGTCCATCGATATCTGGTAGTTTGCCTCCAAAAAGAACATGACAGAAGATTCTGATCCCCACCTTAGCTTCCACTCGGCCGAGCGAAGGTTAGTTATCGGAGTGCTGCACTCTTGCTAACTCCCATTTCAGAGAGCCTTAGCCACAATGCTTCTGATCTGAATATCAATCGATCCTCCATTCGCCGAGACCGCATCACACTAAGAAGGAAGATCATTCACGCCATTAAGGAAGATTTGAGCATCAACGTTCTCTTGCTGGTACACTGAGGTAGGAAGCTGCTTTCTGATATAAAAGGAAAGGACGTTGCCGACCCTTGTTGCCGGTTCTGGAATTGAGCAACTACTCGTGCTGAAACTTCTCTCAGGAACCCGTAAAGAAATGATCTCAGCCGTTGGCGATGTCCTCGGTGAATGGAACGTGGTCAACCGACTCAACGGTATATGTCTTTTGACACCCGAAGAACGGGGCATGTACCCTGCTAGACCAAAGGATCGACAAGGATCGGTTGCATTCCGGATGTCGACACCACATCCATGAAATCGTGCTTGGGGCAGCATTCCACATGCATTGGACCTTTGTCCAATCCAAATCTTCTGGCGTTTTCAAGCAAAGTTGGGTTCCATTGATTACAACAGATTCGGGAGAGTTGTAGATGACGAATTCACAGCCACTGCTGTCGCAGACCAAAAACACTGTAATTAAGTCCGCCGAGGGTCAGCTCGAGATGCACCAACCTCAGATGATTACAGGAAACTCCTGGAGTTCATCATTCCTTTTCTTGGGGGCACGCCTCACCGCCCAGCTAGGTACATGGTACCTGGTGTGCTACATCGTGCACGATGGATGGAAAATGTTATTAACGCCATCAAGGTGGGGATGTTCCGTGTCCACTTCAAGGCTACGTCAAGGGAAGAGAAGGGATTGAGTGACATCTCAATCTTTATCGTCCGTTTGTATCTGAGGGTCTCGTTCCTGTCTCCCTGTGTCTCTTCTGCCCCACCCAGCCAGTGATCTCCAGTTCCTGAAGGGTCCTGGACCTTTACAAGGCGAACAATGCCACTGTTGATGTTGAGACTCTGATAAAATTCCGTGGACAACTCTGGTACTTGTGAGAAGACTACTATCGGAGACGAAGAGGAAAATGGTCAGAAGGTTGGACGAAGAAGGCGAAGAGCTTCTCACAAAGAAGACAATAGTGGACGTTGATGCGATACAGGGAAAGAGTCTGGAGGACTTTGTCTCCGCGAATACGAAAAAGCTCTTCGACATTTAGAAATTTCAATCACTTTTTTTTCGGCAAAGATCCCGACGCCTGATACGATGACGACTTTCTGGCTTTGGAGACCATCGTCTGGGCCCTCAAGGTTGTGAACGACACGGCAGAACAAGGAGTCGCTTTAATGGAGGAGTGCAATAAGCTACACAACTGCAACGATAAACAGAAGCAGTTCCTTCTTCAGCTGGTGAAGGATCACCGATATAAGTATCCAGACTTCAAAAAGACGACGTTGGCAGAGCTTTCTAGATAACAATGAGTAGCTGGCCATCATAAAACCTCCCCCTTTGAGGGAGTAATACTCGAACCGGGCCCTTCAGAGTCCGAGTCTAATCTCCAACCAGACGAGCCGCAGTATAAGTTTTCAGTATTCATTTTTTATTGCTATTTCTAACTTTTTTACTCCCTTCTTGGGCTAGCCTAGAATGGATATTAGGGCCTTTGTTAGCATTTAACTCTGTAACGCTCCTGAAGTCGTTGAAATTCACAGGCTGACATTTTCCTTGTGACGTAACTGTTACATTATGAAATCCTCAAATAATTTACAGTGATACAAAGAATCAACCAAATAAAAGAAGAAGAGTAATTAGACGAAGAAAATAAAATACACATTTTCAGAAAGATAAAGAATACATGAAAAGATAAAACTATTTACAAATCAGATCCTACGAATACAAGTAAAATCTTATTCAGCCATTTTAGTATTAAAGAATATTGTGAAAGAATATTGAGCATTCAAGAATAGATAAAGAATCCATGACCATCCAAATCTCTGCATACACACTGCGAATGGTTACTGTAAACTTTTGGCAAGCTGTAAATCCCATCGTCTCCGCGTGTCGTGGCTCAATAGGTAACACGGTTTTCTTATAAACTAAATGAAGACGCCGAGGTTGGGGGTTCGACTCCCGATGGTGCGGGTAATAATTAATAATCGAGATGTTACCACACTTGGACGCATTAGTTGGCTCGAGCGCTGTGCCAGTTTCCATCCCTCATTAGCGATTATTAGTATCGTGTCTCGACTAAACAGTGTTACGCGAGATAGGGAGACTGCAAATATGAAATGAGATCTTATACTTTTACTAACCATTAATCAATGACTATTCCAATTCACGTTGTTTCAAATATAATACCACACAAACATATTAACATTTAGCGAAGAATCCCTAAATAAAGGAGGGGAATTAGCGACATCTTTGAAACTTTCGAAATAGTAAAAATGTTCAAATGTCCCTCCATCCAAAATGGCGTCCTCAGATAAAAAATTATACGGCTACAGTCGGAACACTGTAAAGGGAGTGACAATGTTTGGGGGTTATTTAACCTCCTTCGTATCGGCAAAGGTCGCGTGACGGTGGGGACACACGGCTTAACATGGGATTCAAACTATCGAAAGATCGCTACATCATCTGAACGCGGAGTATGGCCACCCATCCAACTACCGATCAGACCCAACGTCACTTAACTTCGCTGATCTCACGGGAAGCAGTGTTACGATGTCACCACCACGTATCCCAATGGATCCACAAATACAAACAAATCAGTCATTAAGTTATTATTGTTAATTTAAATATTTTTGGGCTACTTTAAAAATTAAACATTTTCAGAAGTTAGTTTTATAAAAAAAAATCCTTAATTAATATATCTTCGTGTCTTGGATCCGTCTAACTTACGCTATTCAGTTAATTAATGTCATTGAAATAGTCCTATTATAGCTTTAGGCCTTAATTGGCGACACTGCCGTAAGAAAATAAATTAACTTTACATTCGACTAGCGGCTCTATAGAGCCTAAGGCCTATAACGAGACCTAGAATTGTTGTAGGTAATGTGTATCTGTGTGTGCATGAGTGAGATTAGGTATGATGGTAAGTATAAGGTAACAAGGAGAAATGCTCTACGGTCTACCTCTGAGCATCTATTTTTATTGACTTACGTTTATAGAATTCTTGATTCTCATTTTCCCTGACTTCCATCTTTGTGATATTTGGAAATCTGCGCTTTTTACCTAAGTCCTACTATCATAACCTATCTTTTAAATTTGCATTCTGCGTATGCATGAAATAATAATAATAAACAGTAATAATAATAATAATAATAATAATAATAATATTAATAACAATAATAATAATAATTCTTTGTTGTTCAAAAGATAAGTATATAAATACAGATATTACAGGCCATACAATATCAAGAACGATATCTAAAGAGCTGCCAGATATAAAACTTTATAATATTGACTGCCTCCATAGCAAACATTGCTTACATTCGTTACACAATTTATATAAATTAGGGTTATGACAGATATGTACAGAAATTTGGATTCGTTTTTGAACAAAATAATATAATAATATACACGTATTCACGTATAACTTACTTGAGATTAAAATAAATAAATAATTGCTATACGACATAAAAAGATTTTGTTTTGAAGGTGTTCTTAAGTTAAAGTAATTCGTATTTCAAACATCAAATGGATTTCTTTAAAGATTTCAGGAGAAACGAAGAAAATAGAATATGGAGAAAAAAGTTAAAGGAAAAAGTAGCTAGTAATCGAGCAAATGTCACCACCCGTAATTTAGTGAGTAAGCGAAGCAACAACACTGGAGATCGTGGGTTCGAATCACGATGATGCTGGTAGTTATAATTCAAGATTTAGCGCAATGGGCCGCATTTGTTGGTCTGGGCAGTATGCCAGTTTCTGGTCCTCCTCACTCACTATTATTAACCATACAAAATTTTATATTTTAAATGGATACGAACATTTTTAGAAGAATCGTTCGCTTTTAAATTTGTTTCAAGATTAAGATTATCCCAAACATCAACTCCTTCGGACGAAAAGGCTCTCTCTGATGTTTTCAAGAATAAAGTATTATGTCAAGTATAAAGTATTGTCTTAGATTTATTGAGTGGTTCACTTGTTCGTTTGATATACAGTAATTTGTCTACGTAATTAAACAGAGAAGCTTCCTTAAAAAATATCTTATAAGTGCGTGAACAGATTTCAGCTTGCGTAGGTCATTAAGCGTGTTGCGTGTCCCGTTGATTTTATACAACACCCGATATGATTCTGGCAATTTTTTTATGTAATACTGTATAGTTAAAGAGACAGATATTGGTTTGAATTTACCCAAATTGCTATGTTATATAGGATATAAGGGTGTACTAAGGTATAATATAGATTGAGCACTATATTTGCGATTGTGGTATCTCACTTTATGTAACATATAAGTGGATTTTTATACTTTGTTTAATATGTATTCGCTGCGCACTTTAAAAGATACTTTTGGAGCGAGTGTAGTTTATGTCTCCCTGACGCAAAAGGGGACACAAACTACACTAGAATCATTAGGGGACATTTTTTAAATGAATCCATCAAATAAAACGTTAAAACTAACGAAAATATTACGACTTAACCTAACCAATCGTCATTATTTATATATATATATATATATATATATATATATATATATATATATATATATATATATATATTGACGATTGGTTAGGTTAAGTCTTATATTTTCGTTAGTTTTAACGTTTTATTTGATTAGGTACACGCGGACAAAGTTGGGGAACGCAAACTACGCTAGAATAATGAATGGGAACGTAAACTACACTAGGCACCACAGGGGGACGTAAACTACACTTGCTCCATACTTTTTCATCTAAAACTACAGCCAATGCTTTTATTTTATTAATTCTGCTCATAAATGTATTACTTACAGTATGTGTGTATTTAATTTTGCATTGTTTTTTGAGAGATTTGAAGGTAAATACTGATGAGTGTCGTGTCTTTTGCACATTGGATACTAGTTACGTTGTGACAATTATCGAAGTCGTCTAAATCAGTGGTCTCCAAACTTTTTTGATCACGCACCCTTTAATCAGCAAAAAAAATAACACGCACCCCTAATGAACATGAAGATTATATATATATATATATATATATATATATAATATATATATATATATATATATATATATATATCCTTTCATTATTTACTAGTAAGTTAATAGTATACAACATAAATACGATAGGGTGAAGATATACTTACCAATATAATTTAATGAGACCAATGTGGCTGACTGTGCTTCATAATTTCTGAAAATCTTGGTTTGATACTTTGTGATACAGCGATTCGAAGGTCTGGTGTAAAGTCTGAAAATCTACCCCCCTCCCAGAATATACCCGGGTAGATTCTCTACCCCCTTCCTCCCAGAACCTACCCCCTAGATTGTGCAATCAGCGTGAGTCAAACTGACCTCATTTGACTTGGTTACATTTGCTACATAGCCTACAAACTTAAGGAATAAGAATACCGGCAGAGCTGGGCAATAAATACATTGAATGTATTTAAATACTAAATACATGGGAGAAATGTATTTAAATACTAAATACTAAATACATTTTAGAATGTATTTAGATACTAAATACAAAATACATCAATTGTATTTAAATACATTTGTAAATACATTTTAAATACATACAAATTTTAACATATGTATTCACTAATTCATGTTTTGATAAATTTCTACTTTAGGGGACACGGTGAATTTCGAAATAAATACACCGCTCGATAGATCAGACGATTTTAAAAGCTTTTTCATCAATGATTTTCCATCGCAAATTGGATTGATTGCAACGAGTTAGTTACACAGGCCCACTTAAGGCAGAGCCGTTTTGTACGATTATTCGGTCAATTTCAAGATTTTTTTGATGTCTAAAAAAACACTTACCTTCAGATGAGTGTATAGATTCGTTGTAGCATTGCTTGCAGCAGAGACTTCGTGTTTACACAGCAAGCAGGTGCACTTTACCTTATTACCGTCTTTAGATTTAATTTTAAAGTATTTTCCATCAAACAGAGGGTGCACTAAATTGTTATCTGCAGATATATCACTGTTTGATTCACCGGATTTGCTTGTTGAAGCCATGACACGCACACGATAAGAAATCAACCGCTTTCGACTAAGAGTGGCACACAACTGATTGAACTGACACGTTGAAACATGAACCATGCTGTACTACACTGTCGACGCGTCGTACTGTGCTAGTACAGAACGTGTATTAAACCAGTAAAAGTATTTACATTTTTATATTTTGAGTATTTAAATACATTGTATTTAAATACTCATTAAAGTATGTAAATACTATATTTAAATACATGAAAAAAATGTATTTATAAATACAGTTCTAAATACACAAATGTATTTAAATACATATTTAAATACAAATGTATTTAAATACTGCCCAGCTCTGAATACCGGTACTGCAATAATCCTATTGACACATTCTAGGCCAGGGGTGGCCAGACTTTACTGAGATGGGATCTACTTTTTCCAAAGTTCTCCCTATACGATCCACCACCAGCCCAGTTATATATATATATATATATATATATATATATATATATAATATATATAATTATGTGTGTGTGTGTGTACACACACACACACACACACACACACATATATATATATAATAAATTATATATATATATATACTGTTACTTCCGTGCAGTCAGCCACTATCTGACAGGATCAGAAAACTCTCACTTAGCTCTCCGTGACAAGGTCGTTCAACATATGAGTGGTACCATCAATAAGAAATTAAAGGATTACCTGTCCCAAGACACCAATGACTACCTTAACAGCAGCAATATCAAGGCTAGTGGCACGTGGGCTACAGATGCCGAAATTATGGCTACTGCCAACATGTTGGGTATTGACATTGTTGTATACGTCAAATCTGGCCAGTCTTTTAAGTGGCTTGTGTACCCAGCATCATTTTCTCTGCAGACAACATCTGATCACGCCCTTTATCTCACCAACATCGCTGATCATTTCAGCACTGTACTCGCAGTTCAATCTTAGCCATAAAGAAAATGCTTCCAAACTTTTAAAAAATGCCTTTCTACACGTATTATCATTTCATTATATTTTTAAGCTAGTGAATCAATAGCCCTGTATTTCTAAAAATAAATAAATTACATTGTTAAGTAAAGTTGCAAAGTAAAAAAATTGGTATGTCTACAAGTGTTATTATTCCATTGTATTTAAAAAAAAAAAAATGCCTGTGTTTACAAGTATTATCATTATTATTATCTCACAAACATCCCTGGGATATGGGGGTAGATTCTGGAATTTCCCACTGTCTACCCTGAGCAGTGGATACTTGTCAATGACATATTGTCTGGGGGTAGATTCTGGGAGGCGGGGGTAGATTCTGGGAACTCCCAGAATCTACCTGGGGTAGATTCCTGGAGCTCCCAGAATCTACCCGGATATAGTTTAAGGGAGGGTATAAACTGGGACCTTACACCGGTTCCAAGTTCAGTTTATTTCGATTCTTGGTTTTAATACCTATCATAGCAGAAAAAGACACCTCACACAGATATGTAGATCCAAATGGAAGGAGCGCATCGTTCGCTGCGCTTGCTAAATCTGGGTACTCATTTTTTAATACAATCCACCAATTGTGCACAGTTTTCTGTTGAAATTCGGTTCGTAAACTTGTATCTTCCCTGATGTCAATCAACTGTTATTTTACAAAATAATGCGGCGATCTCGAATTGTGAGATTTAGTTTGCTAAATTTTAATCGCAAGTAAGCGATATCGCGGATACTATCTCGCAAATTCCTATGAATGACCGTGTGTTAGCGAGTATTTTCTTTCTAGGTCATCTTCTTGAAATTCAAAAACTTTCTACGAAAAAACAATGATAAATCAGCATCATCAAATTTTCTTCGCGCACCCCACTTTGGAGACCACTGGTCTAAATAGCATAGAAATAACAGGGATCCCCATATCGAAACCTTACTGCACAGTTATCCAGTATTTGGGTATAGGACTGAGTGTTCTCTTGAGTCAAAAGGTATAGGTAAACCCAGAAAAATTGTATTTGAGGTTTTTATTGCTTAAAATTTTATAGGTTTTCTCAGTTAATTCAATAACTGCAACCTCCTTAGGGTACAGCTTATTGGTGACTATATTTGCCTCTGCGCGGTAACTTACGAGTATTAATCGCCTATACATGATTTTTTTTAAAAGATTTTTCCGTTTTGGTCGACAAGATAGATATTGGATGGTAATCTGAAGAAATTTCCGGATTACCATTTTTAAACACGAGACAATGGAAACTATTTTTAGAATATCGAAATAATTTCCGGTATGGATATGCAGATCCTGGAGGGCGGCAAACAGTTCAGAAATAATATTGCAACATTTTATATGGAATCCATCGAGCAAATTTTGTTTCTGTATAAGGCTAGTTATGTTTGTTGACGTTATTAGGAGAAACAGAATGTTTTATGAGGTTTCCTACCCCATGAAATCTCCAATGGAATTAAGAAATTAGGGGACTTTTCCCGATGTCCGCCTTCCTACTTCTGAGAAACACTTATTGAGTTCGTTGGTAATGATTATGTGTTATCAGTAATAACTGAAAAAGGCCAGAAACTGGCACAGCATTCAGAACGGACGAACGCGGCCCCTCGCATTAGCTCCTGAATTATTATAAATAACTGCTACCATTGGGAATCGAGCCCCTGACATTACTATCTTCACTTCGCTTTTATACACTCAAAATAAATAAAACCTCAATTTAAAACTTATAATTTCTTTTTTGAGGGTGCATTCTAGGGGAAGTTTTTCCTTCTTTTGGGTATCAAAGCTTCTTGTCAGATAATATAATGTCTCCTTTTAATGATACGTAACTTCTTTAGATAGAAGAAATGGTCTTCTAAACTTCTTTTTTGAGTGATTTGAGATAAGAAAGATAATATTTCTACGTATGGAAGGTTACAAGGAGTTATAAAGACAAGAGGAAGCCTCAAAGACCTTTTGGTCCGCTCGGGGAGTTCCTGTTATTAAACTAGTTCATTTTTTAATTATTCTAGCAATAGTAGAAAACTGGATAGAAAATCATAAGTCTCTCTCCCCACCCTCCACTCCCTCCCCGCCAGAGGCGGGTACGGTAAAGGTTGAAGAAAATACCTTGACGCTGGAAAAGTTGCGAAGGAAATTTTACAGGAAAGAGAATATATAAGCTAGCTCTACAATTACGCTATGCATACATAGAAATCGTACACTAGATAGCACCGTTGTATAAACTAAATAATAATATATTTGTGCTGATCTTATATCAACTACTCGGTATTGTCACAACCTCGAACGTATAGTTTTGATTTTATACCAAATATTTACAGCTCTATTTACGGAGGTATCGTTCCAACAAAGACCCCATGGCCCACTCCAGGATGGTCCCAAAAGGGTGAAGAGAGGAAATGGTTGAACTTTCCATGTCCACACCCATGTACGTGCGAAGCATCACGCTGGCAGTGACAAAATGCTTCTACAGGAAAGGCGTTGAAGCAGAAATTGAGAACAGAAATCGGATTTTCACACCATGCCCTTACCCGTCACTAAAGCCTTTGTTTTCTATGATAGAGAATGGTGTTATACCCACTGATATTCGGGCGCTGGCTTTAACACAACTGCTATTTATATTAAATTTTTGTGGAAAAGTGTTCTCTTTACTAATTACTTTTCATCTTTCGGGTAACCATTTGATTCGTGAAATTTATCTCAGTGATACTTTCCATTGTCCTTTTAATTAGTTTTTCAAATTTCCTTTTATATCTATCGTAGAAAGTACTTGAGGAACAATTCCATTTTATGCATTTTCTATTTTCTGGTTTTGATCAACTGATCTTCACAAGCAGCTAGAAGAACTAGTCACACATTTGGGCTGGTCCTGCCTGGCTGAACCAGCTCAAGTTGTATTGCATGGGTTACATTACACTACACACACTAGGGCTGGAAAGCTGGTACCAGCCCAAGTGTGTGTGTGTGTGTGTTGTCATTACAACCCATGCGGTACAACTTCAGCTGGTCCAGCCCAAATGTGTGACTAGCTTAAGTCATGGATTTTGGAGTATTTTGTTTCATATCGCTTTGTCTTTATTGAATTATTTTAACATTTTATCGTTTGTTCGGATTATTGTCAACGGTCTGGACAAAAATATTTTGTTAAAACGGTTCGGATGCGTTTCTTATTTTGTAAAACGGTTTGGTTCTGATGTGGACTAACATTTTTGTGAATAATAAATGGTTTTGACTCAAACATGGTTATACCCTATTTAAGCACATTGCAATTTGAACATGGAACAAAAGTTCAAAGAACTTTGTTCGAAGAAATCCTGTTCTCTCGAATAAGGAATTCCATTTGTCCTGAATATTCACACTGGTTTTGCTGACTTTAACGCAACCCTCAAATCACAATCACTTATTTATTTTTTGACAAAATTTCATATAAAAATTATTACTTTTGTTGATAAAAATAAACTATATTTGTTTCTAGTTGTTTCATGCTGTAATGAGAGTTGCTTACTTCTTACTAATATGTTCTTTGGAAGTGTTTTGGAATTTGATCTTTGCTGACTGAAGTTATGTTTAGTAATAAATGGAACAAGAAATTCCTCAAAAACTATTAAGAATGAGGAATGTTTCTCCCAAAAGCGTTCGTCCCCTCAACGGATTGAGAAAACATGATTTGAAACGGGAATTTCACTGAAAACGCAGTGTGAACATCGTATTTAGAACGGATATCAGAGATACTGGTCTGCAGTAAAAAAGAGTGGTTATAATCAGGGCTGTGCGGGTCTATCACTTTCGGGTCGGGTCCAGGTCTGGGTCATTTTTCTAATTTACTTTCGGGTCCGGGTCCGGGTCCGGGTCATTTTTCTAATTTACTTTCGGGTCCTGGTCCGGGTCATTTTTCTAATTTACTTTCGGGTCCTGGTCCGGGTCCGGGTCGGACCCAAAAGTTCACTTTCAGGTCTTGTCGAGTCTTTCAGTATATGACCCGGGTCTGCGTCGAGTCCATTATTAAAAAATGTAATAATTATAATTTGGTATAGGATAGGTAATAAGACTGCTACCGTAGCTACATTAACATGTTTTCTGAAACATAGTAAAATATTATATGGCTATACGGTAGTAGCCTAACCATATATACAGTATATTAATTAATCCGATTTGGGAAATGTTTGAAAGTAGGTGTATTAATTGTATTAATATTTAATAGTAACTAGGTATAGTTATACACGCATTGCTAAGAGGCAAAGTACGATGTATGATTGCTCTCTTCAGCCCCCTTATTCTAAATTTTAATTAATTTTCTGAAAACAAATTCTATATTTTTTTGAGTGAACTCAAATGGAAATTATCATCTTCTTGCATTAAAATTAAATATTTTGTTTATCTTAAAAAACAAAAATAAAACCGATAATATGAAATAATTAAAGTCATTTGGTAGTAATATTGTCTTTATATTCTGAGGGCAACATATTCTGCGAACTCCTTTAAAACAGATATTGATATAGCAGCATAGCCTATACTTATTTCTCCTAGAATCTAGATTGAAAGTTGTGGCAAGACATGAAAGAGATTCTGAATTTTTAACTGATTTTTTTTGTTTTGAATATACACAGTATATATATATATATACCTTTGGTAACCTTTGGTTAGCTTCCGCCCGAATTGTTCTTTCTGACGAAGGTCAAGCTTTTCACTCCACCTTAGACCTACAGTTTAACGTGGAATCCGAACCACGCCCCATCAGCAGCCCAGCGTCTTAACCACTAGGCCACCTAGGGTACCCATTTATCTACCAACCACTTTCTTTATTGTGTGGAAGGATGAACAGCTGGGTTTTGCTGCGCGCCGGCTGCCGTCGGGTCTCGAACCCGGGGCCGATGGATTCGTAGTCAGCGACGCTAACCACTACACCACCGAGGCGCTTTTTATATATGCGCTTCTTAACCGAAATATTTTTATTAGGATTATTCTACACTATTTTATTTGAGAAGACTTTATTCCCCAACACCGTTCGATCGCAAGCGTCTAATAATGATTGCGAAAGAGAATTTCTTTGCGGGTTCAGAATGAAGCTTAGAGCGGAGAACAATCTTTCAACGCTAACTTGTGTGCACGGAGTAGACAATGCTACCAAGGCTGCCTATTTTAATTCTCCTCCCATTTCCAGCCACCATTTCATGGGATCTTGATGGATCAGTTTCCCAGCTGAATCTCTCTCTTTCGTGAGGCGAGGACATTTTTCAAACTGTATCACACCCGCATCAAACTTCACACTCAGTGACACAGTTTGAAGGTGTACACATAAATTTTGTAAACTAAAATCCCGGCTGTGCGGGTCCTTCACTTTCGGGTCGGGTCTGGGTCTGGGTCAATTTTAAAATTCACTTTCAGGTCCGGGTTCGGGTCCGGGTCTTTTTTCTAATTCACTATCGGGTCCGGGTCTTATCTCACTTTCGGGTTAAACCCGGGTCTGGGTCCGGGTCCGGGTCCGGGTCCGACCTGCCAGCCCTGGTTATAATATAACCAAAAACGAGAACATAAATTATTTATGTGCACTTAATAATTAAAAATCGTGAATAAAGAATTTCAACGTTATATAGGTAGTGATCCAAGCACAGTAATTGAATTTCTTAAATTTATTAACATTTTTCAAGGTTCGGAATATTGACAGTCTTCCCTTGGCGTTGTAAGGAATAGTACAAAAGTCGTGGTATTCTTTTTCTTCAGGATTTTTGGCAGTCCACCTCTGAACAATGTTCACATAAATTGCAAACTTTCGCCTACCCACTTAAGGTTACTGGGATTGTACAGACCATCGACAGCGATTTTAGAAATCTTGAACTGACGTTTGACGTTGCGAACGACACCAGCAAACAAATGCGACGCCACATCGAATTCAGCGCTTGCGATACGAGTTTTGACTTCCTCGGACGCCACGAAAACTCTCACGTAACGATGATATGACGTAATAATAAAAATATGACTACGATGCCGCAACTAACAAACCGTATTTTACAGTTCTCTTTTTTGGACGAACCAACCTAAATTTACGTTTTCTTTAAAAAAAATATAGCTGTTTAAAAACGTGATTAAAAATCCTGATAAAAACACCACGACTTTCGTAACACTCCTTATCATTAACTGAACCGGTTGTAGCCAAGTTCTTGTGGCAACTTTCTATTGTCTGAACATTAAAAGTAGTATGCCTTTATATATACTTCCGTTACCATGACTGAACTTCCACCACACACCTCCGAACCTCCACCACACATTTACAAACGTCGGTCACTAGCACTGAACCTCTGCGCCATGTTTGGTCAAAAAATGGAACCGATTTTATCGAATATGAAAGGAAAAACAGTTTATTTATTAACACATTAAAATTATCTTTCAGATGAAGTAAAATTATTTTTCTACCAGTATTTGAACGAAAGTTATTACTGTTTAAAAATAGGAAGTTATTCTCTCTCTCTCTCTCTCTCTCTCTCTCTCTCTCTCTCTCTCTATATATATATATATATATATATATTTCTGTACGGAGTTACTATGTGGGGGCAAAGCCTGCACATGAAATGTTAGTGTCTAGTGAGAAAAACAATACAGCCTATTAACTTGCTTCGAAGGAATTTCGATAGGATATTAAGAACTCACTTGAAATAGTGCCAGTGCCTTGTAATTCGAAACCTCAGTGATGTTATAAACTTCGAATTTTTCGATGAAGCTGATGGAATGATGATGATAAGTGGGCTCACATTTACCTTATCAGTGATAATGTATAAAGCGATCATGCAGGTACGCTATTATTGTTCTATCGGGGGCTACAAATCTATACCAAGTTTACAGTAAACATTTTTACACTGAATAGGACCACAATATAGTAACATTAAAGGTGCAGTAACTCAAAAGTTAAAAAAAGGTTGGGTTATCATTCTTATATAATGCAAATGTATGGCAATGTCCGTAACTGCTCAAATAAATCGCAGACACTTTAACAATATTTTATCAATTTTGAGGTAAAACTATACTTCTTTTATCGAAAATTATGAGTGCCACAACGACCTATACTTTAAAGATAGAGTGATTTTATCACTCTCCCCTCCAAAAATGTGAGTCTCACACGGAAAACTACTTAGCAGAACCAGGATAAGGCCCATTTTTATGAATACGCGTTGCAATAGAGATACAATTCAAAGGTTAATCAAAATAGAACAAACAGTTCTGAAAATCTGTAAAGAAAAGTACTCGTATAGGTGGCATAATTAACGAAATGTCTGTGTAGGCTAGCTAGAATTACAGCAGATTATGTATGAACTATTTTTTGAAGAATAATGTCAGGGTAAATATTATCATTTTTTACATCATTTAAAAAAATTCACTGACTATTTTAACATTTCACTGACAAATTACGTCTGATTAGTGAATTATAAAAGGATTTATCCCGGTTTACAAAAAAAAAAAAAAAGAAATTGAGGATTTGTCGACTGACTCCTTAATATGTCTCCGACAGGTTTTATTAACACACCTTTGTTGTTTTTAGACATATTGTCTCGTATTTCTATCCCGGTGAGTTTAGGCGTGTTTATATTTTCTTCCGGTCCTCTGGTTAGGATTAATTAGATTAAGTTGCTAACATCTTATCCGTAATTACAGACCCACTACAGCATTTTCCTACTCCTCTAAACTGTTCGAAAAGCTATTGCTTCATCTTTCCCGTAATACTCTGTGTCGTCTACAAGCGGATCAGTTTTGAGACAATGTAGACGGTTAAAATTTGAATTAAGTCGCGAGTAGAGCGCATAAGTAATAAATGTAACACGACAATATTATTATAGCTTCACAGAGTTATAACAGTTTATCCCAGTGTCTTTGGCTCAGTGGGTAACACTCTTTTTCTGTGTAAACGAAATGAAGACAGTGAGGTACGGGAGACAGACTCCCGACGGTGCTGATGATAAAAATATAGGAGTTAGAATAAGGGGCTGCATTAGTTGATCCGAGCGCTGTGCCAGTTTCTGGTCCTCCTCACTAATTACATTACAACGGACGTTCCGAGTAGCTTAAATCCCATCTACAACATTCTATTCTAATGTGATAAAATATCAAATAATTTAACATAAACATTTACTTAAAATACGCGACTAAAATACTTTGTTGAAATACATGACGAAATGTAGAATCTTGATTATGATTTCACAAAATTGATGAAAGTAAAGTTGAAACATCGTCTGAACAAAAAGATCATAAATGATCCTGTATTCAGGTTGAACTGCGAACACGCTGAGCAGTGAGCAAGTACTGTACAAGAATTACAATATCTGGTCACATTAGTAGCTCTTTATTTGGCGACGCAAACATAAAAAACAACATCGAAGAAGATTATGTACGCCAAAGCAAATATGGAAATGAAGAATCCATTTTTGCGCAAGAAAAGTTAAAGACATTCATTTCCTTATCTTTTGCTCTGACATCTATAGATAAGAAGAATAAGGGGGACGATTACAACCAGTACTGTTACAACCTTAAATTTGCTTTATAACCTATCCTCCACGGTGTTTATGCTTACAAGTGTTCCTGAGATACTCGGCATCACAAATGTTTGCCAGTCACGCTATTCTGAATTTCTTTGAGGTACATGTTTTTATATGTCGAAAGCTCGAATAATATATATATATATATATATATATATATATATATATATATATATATATACACACACACACACACACTGTATATTCCCTAATTGTAGGCCATCGTTTGACGTCTGCCCACTCTATACTAGTTGAAGCTATTTTTAATCTATTTAAATATTAAGAATGTACCATTTAAAAATTAAAAATTAAAATTAAAAAAACTGAGGATGACGTTTCGCGTATAACATCGTAACAGTTCTCAACCGACCTTCGACCAAAACGAGACAAAAGGTATGAAATTCGTATGACTACAAAATCGTCTTTTGTGTTTCTGCACTTAAATACAGTTTTAAACACTTCGCTGTCTCATTTACAAAAAAGATTTTAATGCAATGATTCTGTAAAAGAACCGACTGGGTTCGAGTTCCGGCTCAGATTTCAGATTTTAGCGATGAATATACTTTTCGAGGTCTTTCATGGAGCGAGTAGTGATTCGGGTTCCACGTAAAGCTCTAGGTCCCGTCCGTTATATAATATAACCTTATAAACGAAACAAAGAAGGCCCAACAACTTCAAACATTATGATATATATATATATATGTGTGTGTGTGTGTGTGTGTGAGCCGGATATGCCTGGCTCTGTGCGATTGAAATCTCAAGAAAGCAATTTGCTCCTCCATCAGGCCAGGCCTAGAGGCGGGGCCACTAGCTTGACCTTCGTGTGAAGAGAGCCCGATCCACGGGACTTCTACCAGGTTACCAGGTATATACAGGGTGTCCCATAAGTCCGGTCTCATAGGAAAATTTATTTTAAATTAAATTTACAAAAGTAAATTTTCCTCACGAGTGTAACTCGCTTCCGTATTAGCCATTGTGCGTTATTCTACCCGCAACAGAAAAAAGGTCCCAAAACAAAATATCAATTTGAATATTTGTTTTAGTTCTAATATATTACTTTTGTAAATTTAATTTAAAATACATTTTCTCATGAGACCGGACTTATGGGACACCCTGTATATATATATATATATACGAACTTTAAGGAGCCAAATATCGTATGCTTATTGTTTAGTATTACTTTGAAAACTGGTCTTGAAAGCCTTCAAATCGAGAGAAAAATAGTTTTAAAGGAAGGACAAATTACTGAATCGCTTCAAAAGAAGAAAAATGTATTGGTTCGTTTTTGAAGGAAGCAAAACAGTCGTTTTAAAGGAAACTCAAATTGTGATTAAATATTTAATTTTTATGTCTGCAAATAAAAAATGATAATTTGATTAAAATTAAACGAGAAATAGTTTATTATTATTATTATTACTATTATTATTATTATTATTATAGTAACATTAAAATTTTGGGCTGAACTCGTTGTGCAATGATGCAATTCTAGCGACTATCAATCATTTGACACGAAATGTTGCAACGGACAATTTTGTTTTGGAGAAAAATCGTTTTTATAACTTTAAAAAATTTGTCCATTAAAAACGTCTTTAGGGGTGAGAGTGGGAGGGTGGGGGGTGGGGGTGTTCTGTCAAACTGAAAGAACATTTTCAGTGTAAAAATACTTCTTTGCCATGTTTATTAAAGGAAATAACATCCCTTTTATAAGTATTTATTTATAGAAATATTTTCATTTTAGTCTTTATTTGTTTGGAGGAAAATTCAATTTCGTTTTATTTGTTTTAATTAAGTTAACTTTATTTTTATTAAATGCCAAAATGTAATTAAGTTCTTTTGTCAAAAACTCTCGCTTCTACCCTTTATTCAATATGCATGATGAGTCACTGTACTGTTTCGTTCTGGTTAACGACAAACAATTTTATACCATATGAGAGAAGGCCCTCATCCATCACACGCTCATTTATATATTTTATTCAGTATCACTTTTAGTAAATATATATATATATATATATTATATATATATATGTGTGTGTGTGTGTGTGTGTGGTGTGTGTGTGTGTGTGTGTGTGTGTGATGAAATTATGTGTTTAAGATTGGGGGTAAATTGAATTAATAATTTTGTGTGGCTCCAGACAGTCGTCATCATTTCAAGATTGGAAATTATATTACATCAATAAAATAATAAATAGCCACTAAAATGAGATGTAATAATATAAGAAAAGTAATAAATAATAATTATTAATAATAATAATAATAATATATTTTCCTATAAAAGAGAAGTAATTTCATGTTTTTTGGTACTTGTTAAAAAGATTTTGGAATAAAATTGCGATGTTTTACATCACTGTCCTCTTAAAATATGTCGAAAATTGGAACTTGATGACGTCATACAGTGCGATAAAAGTACGAATAAAAAGGTTTTTATTGTTTTATTGCCTTCAAACTTGTTTTCCCTTACACACTCCAGTCATTAGAACTAATGACAGTTTTAGTACAAATATAAAACTTGGACAATTATTTTAATTAAGCGCCAATTGAAACAGTTAATAATGATAGAAAAGTGCTCGGTTTTTCTCTCGCGCAAAACTAATGTGACGGCTTCCATTTCTTTGGCAGAGATTGTTGTTACGCATCTCCTGAAGATCTTTTTACCTTTTTCTTTATAAGGTCAACACCAGAACACGAGCCCATGAAATTGGTGTAGCAACTTTCTCTCTAATAGATAATTAGCTTTAAATTTAAACTTTTTACTCAACGCCAAAAAGATAAAGGATTCACTACAAAATGAATTCCAGTTTAGGATACGATAGATTACTTAAAATGAGACGAGCTTTCTTAAGAAATTAAAAATAAGTATCGCTCCAAATCCATTTTTAAAGTTATCGTACGCTTGGCAACACGTGGGAAACTGTCAATCAAACGCTTAAAAAAAAAATATCAAGTAAAAAAAATGTCTGACTTGCCATAAACTGCCATTTAAGTCTTTCTTGGAATTCCATCACAGACGTGGAAATTGAAAAAATGTCTACATTATTTTCTATACCCACTTTGCTTTCTCGTAACACAAAGTTCCTCGGGCACAGTAACTACAGTTTGGGTATATTTTAATGCCCTTTTGACAACTCTCACATCTACGATTTTGAGGGATATATTTACTGAAACAATACGTTAATTTTTTCTCTTTATAAAACGTTTACAAACAACGAAATCACTGAATTTTATCCCGAAACGTTAAAAACGTTACAGTAAAACAATGAACAGTAATACAAGGTATACGCAAATTGGAGGTAAGCTTAATAAGACAGAGCACGTAACAGTCTCTTTATCCTGCCTTAAACTGTGAATCTTTTCTTGGAATTCTAAAAAACGCATTACTCTTAAATCTTGGTACCTTTACGGAGGTCAGCCTTCTGCCCGGGCACTTTTGCCTTAATCTTTGCAGTCTCCTTCTTGGAGGGACGTGGAGGAAGCTCTATTTTCGTTTATTAATATTCATGTAGATAGGGTTTAGTCTAGAATTACTAGAAGTGGGTATAGAAATAGTATCTAAGATACTATATAATTAATTCTTCACTCTTTCATTTAAATAATTTTAAAAAAGGATATATATATATATATATATATATATATATATATATATATATATATATATATATAATACACTGCCTCTTTATATTATAATAATAATAATGGAATAAAAACAACTAAAATATTACTTAAAAGTTTTCTTTATAATTATCCACTAAGGATAATAAAGTAATTATTAGTTGATGACACACACACACACACACACACACACACACACACACACACACACACACACACACACACATACATACATACATACATACATACATACATACATACATATATATATATATATATATCAGAATAATAATAATAATAATAATAATAATGATAATTAATAAATAAGTAAATCAATAAATAAGTAATATTTGTTATCCCACCTCTTGCATGGGGACCAGTTGTTTTGTTTACCTTTAAACATCATTCGATCGTGGAATCCCAATCTCCCTACCTTTATTAAAGAAAAATTGGTGAAAAGGGTTATCGTTGCCGATAAAGAAAGGCCAAAACTTCGGCAGCTTGGCGATGTTCATGGACAAAGTGGTCCGAAGCACCAAGTCCAGCGTCCACACAAAAATAATATTAACATAGTCTTTTTTATAAAACCATTTTTCAAGTGCTAAAACAATGCTAAAGTGAGCGGTGATTCTGCTAATAACTTTATTTGAATATAGTTAACCTCAGCTAACGTAGCATTATTAGTCTTAACTAAAAGCATGGGAACTAAAAGTCAAGGAGAGAAGTTTGCAGCGAAGATATACCCCCTCCTTATATACTGAGATTCATATACAAGAAGTATTAGACTCTCTATGTATATGTAATTATATACTACTATATTCGAACACGAAGCGATAGATATTAATATAAATATATCTCCGCATTATATTCGTACAGTATATTCGAAAAGAACATAATATATTCCCGATTTAGCACTTACAACAAGGAGAGAGTCTCGGACAAAAGCTAAAATACAAGTTTATTATCATGTTTGTTCCGATAAGCACCAAAAAACTCGTATAAGAACAAACGCGCGAGAAACGATATCCTCCCACGTTAACAGCAACACTGATACTGATGCCATTCCTTTCTGAGAAGTCTTTTAATACAGAAAGATGGCTAACTGCAAAGAAGAAGGCTTTTTGGCTTATTCGAAGAGGCAGTTTTAATTCGATTCTTTCTTCAATGTTTCTCGTCCTAAACTTTGTTTTACACACAATGTTTACGTCTAATTTTAAGTCATTTTCGCTCCGTCTCCGAGGGAACCTCGAACAAAGCTATTATAATTATTCGCCATTCCGGAATTGAAATTCAATACAAGTATATATAAATATAGGTTCAAGAACCACACACACACACACACACACACACGGTCATATACGTCCATATACACTCATGCACACACACATATGTAAACATTTGTGTGCGCGTGTGCGTGTGCGTGTGCCTGTGTAATAATGCGGATACAAATAAACATATAATTATATAACATAATTGGAAAGTAAACGCTTTTTAACGGAATAAATTAGTATGCTAAATTAACAGTATATATATATATATATATACTGTACGTAAGTCTAATTTGAAGCCTTCTACGTGTCGACGACGCAAATATGTGTCGAAATGGAAATTGAGTCAGATTTCTGTCGTGTCCCATTATTTTTAGGCGGTTATTAAGGGAAATTTCGTTGACTGATAACAGTGTCTGTTCGTCTGTTCCGAGTGTCTGCGCCAGTAAGGTTACAAGGTCGTATTGACTCGCTGTCTGTCGATTCGGCGGCAATTAGTTACTTTTTTATATTTATATATACATATATTACATTATATTAAAGTATATATATATATATACATATATACATATATATATAAGACTTATATTGTAAAAGCTATTAAGTTATTTTAACTTAGACTATGTTAAGTAACATCCGACCCTTCAAGTAGTTAGAATTACTACATCACTTTAGTAGTTCGAGGACGGGGAATGTTTCGTACTCTTGTTATGCTCAGAATGACTCAAGTAATTTAGTAGTTTCGACTACTTGAAGGGTCGGAAATTATTTTATGTAGTTTGGGCTAAAAGTGATTTTTTTTTGGTTTAGAGGTGTGGCCACCAGACTGACCTCCGTGCAGTAAAAGATTGACGCGCCAAATTCCTACCACGTTTTCAAGTATACTGTTTAGTGTGCATTTGTGTAATTGGAGTTCCTTTTTATAGAAGTGTCGCCCGAATAAATTGAACAGAATGAGAAACAGGAGTTCATTAACCTTGATTATCCACAGACGACAAATGGGATGGGACCCAAAACGACGTCTTCGGGACCCCTCTACGGCAATTACCGACCTTCGTTCTCATATTTCTCTCACCAACAATGACGTGTTTGTTTTAGGTTCCATAAATCCTAAATGATCCTTCAACCTGCCAAATTAGGGTTTCAGCCAGCCAAAACTACGGCTCCGATATAACACAATTTTGAAACAAGTATCTATAATTATTATTATTATATATATATATATATATATATGAAAAATTATTTCACGAAAGTGACACGTGAAAAGTATTTATGATGAATAAAACCACGAAGGAAAAAAGAAACACAAAGGGGTGCTCAAGCGCTTTCGTCTAATGACATGAGTGTTCCTGAGGATGTCATTAGACGAAAGCGCTTGAGCACCCCTTTGTGTTTCTTTTTTCCTTCGTGGTTTTATTCATCATATATATATATATATATATATATATATACACACACACACATATATATGGGATGAATTTCACAAAAACACGTAAAATAAATGAATGATGCAAACTCACAAGGAAAAAGAAAAATGATTCCAAGATCTTTCATATATTCAGAAGTACACCTCGTCAGGGAATCATTCGCTGACGAGGTGTACTTCTGAATACACGAAAGAGCTTGGAATCATTTTTCTCTTTCCTTGTGAGTTTGCATCATTTATTCTAAAATTCTACATATGAAATCAAACCTGATTAAGAAGAGATGAAGAATTCGATCGAAAAAGAGTAGAATGTTTTAGAAATCTGACACTTGCTTATGCGAACGAAATCTTAATAAGCAAATCAAATAGAGTATAGCTAAAATCCCCCATAAATAAATGTAAGATAGTCACATTTTTTTAAAAATAAACATTTTTAACTGATCAAAATCAACACTGAAATAATTTAAGTTAAGTTTGCTTTAAAGAAATTGATATTACAATAAGTTACACCTGATCGTTTCGGTGTGTGGTGATTTCAACTTTCCCCTAATCTCATCACTCTGAGATACTGATAACATTTATATATAGGGTGGCCCATAAGTCCCAATCGGTTGTTATAATGTTATAATGTTTCAGACCAACAAAGACCCTGAGATCCAATCATGGCTGGTCTACCTAACCGTGTTTGTAATTGTATATTGCGCATGTTCTCCGTGGTGGCGGAGGGGACCTACAATTTTATGTGGGTTCCGAACCACAAAAACCTTAATTTTACTACCTTAACTATACCCAATCTATCAACATATGCATCGAATCGATTTTTAAACATATTTATAGACATGCTACTAATTACTTCTACCGGCAAACTATTCCACCTATTTACTATTTTATGCGTAAAAAAGTTTTGGATCTTTTCCGTTTGTTGCCCACCACTAGAATTAAAATTGGAGCAAGTGTAGTTTACGTCCCCCTGTGGTGCCTAGTGTAGTTTACGTTCTCTACGTTATCCTAGTGTAGTTTATGTTCCCCTACGTTATTCTAGTGTAGTTTACGTTCCCCTACATTATTCTAGTGTAGTTTGCGTTCCCCAACTTTGTCCGCGTATACCTAATCAAATAAAACGTTAAAACTAACGAAAATATTGCGACTTAACGTAACCAATCGTCAATTTATATATATATATATATATATATATATATATATATATATATATATATATATATGGATCACCTGAAGATCTGTCACCCCCAACCTTTTTTAGTTAGCTTTATGAGGCTAACTAACGAAAATATCACGACTTAACCTAACCAATCGTTAGGTCAACTATACGCTCTTGACGAGTGGTTAGGTTAGGTCGTGATATTTTCGTTAGTTAGCCTTATAAAGACTACTAATAAAGGCTGGGGTGACAGATCTTCAGGTGATCCACATATATATATATATATTGACGATTGGTTAGGTTAAGTCGTAAAATTTTCGTTAGTTTTAACGTTTTATTTGATGGATTCATTTAAAAAATGTCTCCTAAAGATCCTGGTGTAGTTTACCTTCCCCAACTTTGACCTAGTGTAGTTTGTGTCCCCCTTTGCATCAGGGGGACGTAAACTACACTTGCTCCTTAAAATTAATTATTACCATCATGTGTACTTTTTTACTTTAATTTCAAAACTATATAATTTTTTCCGATAAATGAATAATAAAAACGTTACAGCCCTTTAACTTTTGAATTTCGTACATTTAAATTAACTGGTATGTGTGTGTTTCAAGAGATTGTCACCTTAACAAAAATGACCAATTGGACCTTTTCCGTTCTATGGGCACCATTGAAATGAGAAAAATTAATAGTTTCTAAACTTATTTTAACTTTTTATTTATTAATAATGAATATATTTTGAATACGAGAAATTTAATTTATTTAATTTAACAGCTTTTGTGAATATAAATAAAAACAAAAAATATTTGTCGATTCTACAAAAATTTGACGATAATTTGCGTTGAAAATTGGACGTAGGCCAGAAGCCATTTTATTCTTAGTTCGCGCAAAGACCTAGGCTATATACATTCGTGACACTTTTAAAGCATAAAAGGAACAGAATGGAAGACTGGAATATTACAAAAATAATTACAAACTAACGAAAATATCACAACTTAACCTAACCAATCGTCAAGGGCGTACAGTTGACCGAATGGGGCATTCATTAACTTAACCGGCCATTCATTCGACCTAACTGCACATCCAGTTAACCTAACCAGTTGGTCAATTTTAATGTTATATATATATATATATATATATATATATATATATATATATATATATATATATATATATATATATTATCTTCCGCGCAAAAAACTACCAGAACAGGTAGGCGGAAACGGATCTCTCTCGGAGGACCATATGGCATTATGACAACGAAACAAGCGATATCGACGGAAAACGAACTTGAAATGCACAAGGGGCAACGAAAAACAAAGAACATAAATATTGTCCTGGCTAATATTCAAGGAATAAGACTAAACCAATCACTCAACGAAGTTTCGTACCTGAAAGGATTTATGGACGAAACAAGGGTGGACATCGCATGCCTCACAGAAACTCGTCTTAAGGATTGCCAAGGAAATTGTGAAAACTGCGAACATTGTATTGATAAGAAAGAGATAAATATAGAGGGTTTCAACTTACGAAGAGCGGATAGAACAACGAGACGTAAAGGTGGCTGTGCTATATATGTACATGAAGGTCATATGATAGAGACAATAATAAGTAAATCAAACAGCTTTGTGGAACTCCTAGCAGTGAAAATAGAAAAACTAAACGTGATACTGATAGTCATTTATTGACCTCCAAACACTCCAACCGAAAAATTTTCGGAGGCCATTGATGATATCAGAAAGCCAATAAAGGCCATAAACCCTCCATCCCCGAATATAATGATCTGCGGAGACTTTAACTTCCCATTTATAAAATACAAAAAGGTGGATAGGAATATATATACACACCAGGACAAGGGGGGCACAAGAGAAGACCAGGAGCAAGCAAAAAGGTTGATGGCTCTCACAAATGAGTTTATGCTGACACAAGAGATAACAGAAAATACCAGAAAAAATAATGCCTAGATCTGGTATTCACGAATAACACGAACTTGATTGCTAATATAAAAATAACCCCAACCATTATCTCAGACCAGAACTTAATCGAAATATCAACAAATATGACGACAACATTAAAAGACAATGCACATATTGAGGAAAGAAACAAATTTGGGGCCTTTAACTTAAACTCCAAGACTATAAATTGGGAAGCAATCAGATCACACATGGCCCAAATAGAGTGGAGAACAGTTTTAGAGAATAAAACAACTGAAGAAATGCTAACAACCTTGTAAGAAAAGACGCTGAGAATTTTAGAAAAATATGCTCCGAAATCACAGCCAAAAGGGAAGAGGAGCTGGCTAGAGAGGCAAAAGAGAAGAATATTCCGCAAATGAAAGAGAGTGGAGGCGAAGTTAGCCCACTGCGAAGATAATGCCAGGAAAGTAATACAAGAAAAACTGGAGGGTATCGATAGGAATATACAAACTCTGATTAAGGACCATACAGAGAGGGAAGAGGAAAAGGCGGAAGAAGCAATAAAGGAAAATCCAAAATACTTCTATAGTTATGCGAAAAGGAAAACAAAAACACGTGCCGCTATTGGGCCCTCAAGGAAGAGAAATAATGAACAACCGACGATCCAAAAGAAATATCTGAAACATTGAGAGCCCAGTTTGAATCAGTTTTCAGTACCCCAAAAAGTGACAACGATACCTGACATAGATGCATTCTTTGAAGAGCAATTGCAAGGAGAGTGTATAGCAGACTTTGATTTTACCCCAGAAGATGTAGCGAGAGCTATAGGAGAAATGAAACCACATTCAGCTGCAGGTCCCAACAATTGGAACGCATTATTGATTAAAAACTGTAAAAATGAAATAGCTACACCTTTATACTGGATATGGAGAAGATCCCTAGACACGGGAAATACCGAGCATCTTGAAAAGAGCAAACATTGTCCCTATATATAAAGGAGGGGATAGATCTCAAGCAAAGAACTTAGACCAGTGTCATTGACGTCCCACCTCATCACAGTATTTGAAAGAATAGTTCGAGAGAAAATTTACGATTTCTTGGAGACACTGGAAAGATTCAACGAAAATCAGCACGGATTCCGATCAGGTAGATCATGCCTATCACAACTAATAGAACAATACAACAATATCCTAGATGCACTGGAAGGCAATGACAACTACGATGTCATGTACACGGATTTTGTTAAAGCTTTCGACAAATGTGATCACGGTATAATAGCACATAAAATGAAATAACAGGCAAAGTGTGAAAATGGATTTACAACTTCCTTAGAGAACGTCTACAGGTCGTCAAAAATCAAGGTATATCATCATCATCATCAGAATCGGAAGTACGCAGCTCAGTACCACAAGGTACAGTACTGGCCCCACTCCTGTTCATTATCATGCTAACAGACATAGACAGCGGAGTAAACAGCAACAGTATAATAACATCCTTTGCAGACGATACAAAGATCAGCAGAAAAATCAGCGATGTAAATGAAGTGGAAGCCTTGCAGAGGGACACGAACAAGATATACAAATGGACAAAGACAACATGACATTTAACACCGAGAAATTTCAGCTCTTGAGATATGGTAGAAAAGAGGAACTTAAACAGACTGCATATTATGCTCCAGATAGGCAGGAAGTTCAGAGAAGCACGAAAGCGATCGATCTGGGGGTAATAATGACCGATGATGCGAAATTCGAAACACAAAATCAGATAGCGATAAACAAAGCAAAAAGAGTTGCGGGACAGGTACTAAGAACGTTCAAAAGAAGGGACAAGACAGTACTGATTCCCCTGCTAAACACACTGATTATACCAAAACTTGAATACTGCTCAGTCTTGACGTCCCCATATAAAAAGGAAGAAGCTAATAGACTAGAAGAAACTCAGAGGCATTTCACAGCAAAGACTGATGGCTGCAAAGATCTCGTAAAGACTACGTAAACAAAATTTGTACTCCCTGGAAAGAAGAAGAGAGAGGTACACCATAATCTACATATGAAAAATGATCGAAAAACTGGTACCAAACCTCAAACTAAACCCAATTACCTTTAAATTTTGTACTATGAGTACTTTTGTGTAATTGTACTCTTAGCACCTAAAGTACAGCTACTGTATTTTTATTATTATATATATATATATATATATATATATATACGAGAGCTACTCAATATATTTTGCCCCACCTTTTTTTTTCTTTCCAAGTTTACTTGTAAGTTCCAGAAATTTTGTACACAAGTAGTTACATACCTTTTTTACAAGTTTTTATTTTTCCACATAGTCTCCATCCTTTTCTACGGCTTTCCTCCACCTCGAAACAAGGGCCTTTATTTCTTGTTGGTAAAAGTCCGCTGGGTTCTGCTGGAGCCACCTCTTAACCTCCTCAACAACCTCATCGTCACTCTGAAACTTTCTTCCACGAATAGCATCCTTCATTGGCCCAAACAAATGGAAGTTTGAAGGTGCCAGATACGGGCTGTATGGAGGGTGGGGTAACACAGTCAATCGCATTTTTGTGATGGCCTCTCTTGTTTGCGTTTGTCTTGCGTTATCGTGCAAAAGAAGGACGTCTTCCAGTTTTCTCTCCGGTCGAACTCGCTTTATACGTCTCTGGAGTCTCTGTAGGGTAGCAATATATGCCTCTGAGTTGATTGTTTGTCCTTTTTTCATAATGTTCACCAGAATCACTCCTTTTACGTCCCAGAAGATGGTGGTCATAACTTTTCTTGCAGAGGGAGTCTACGTGATGCCACTCCATGGATTGTCATTTTGTTTCAGGTTCAAAGTGGTGTACCCAAGTCTCATCCCCAGTCACATTTCCTGGAAGGAAGTCATCCCCTTCTGTCTCGTAGCGAACCAACGAGTCGGAAGCAATTTCTTTTCTTTGGGCTTTGTGATCTTCAGTCAGTTCGCAAGGAACAAACCGTGAACACACTTTTGAGTATCCCAGTTGCTGAATTATCGTATTCACACTTCCTTCACTAATTCCTAGCTCCAGTGATAGCTCCTTGTATGTGACGCGCCGATTTGATCGAACGATGCTGTTAGCACGTTGCACAGTGTGAAATGTCACAGCCGATGCCGTGCGACCACTGCATGGCTTATCATCGAGGCTGGCTCTCCCTCTCTCCGATGATCTCACATTTAGACCAGCGTCCAACTGTGCTTCGATCAACAACAGCATCCCCGTAAACGTTTTGTAGACGTTTGTGAATATTTCCAACTGTTTCCTCTGCGGTTAAGAACTCGATAACAGTTCTCTGTTTACGACGCACATCACCGTCAGACGCCATTTTCGAAACTGCGTTAACCATCGGTTTTATACAAGGGCGTTTAAAAGCTGTTTTATACAAGGAGGGGAGGTTCAAACTGGAAAAATACGGTTATGTGAAGTGCAGAAAATTCAAACTTACGGCCCAAAAGACTTTTCAGCCCCATGGCCTATTATTTAGCAAAAAAAAAAAGGGTGGGGCAAAATATATTGAGTGCCCCTATATATATATATACACGGTGAACCAAAAGTAGGTGGACAGTAGGTTGAATACGGTTTGTGTTATATTATATTATAACTATGGTGTTCATTATAACTATGGTGTTTGTGTTTTATTATATTAAATATTATAACTAAATTTATTTAAATTTTATTTTGTATTATAGTATACAAAAAAATTAAATATGTATTCTCAAAATAAACGTTATCATTTACTGTCCACCTACATTTGGTTCACCCTATATATATATATATATATAATATATATATATATATGCAGTGGTGGGCGCGGTACCAAAATTTGGGGGTGCGTTACGCGGTACTGCGGTACCTCAGCATGCCCAGTGCGTTACGCGGTACTGCGGTACTTTTTCAGGTCCCCCTGGTGCGTTCCGCGGTACTGCGGTACTGCGGTACTGCACACAAGAACAACACAAGTAATAGCACATATTTTCAGAAATTGCATATCGGCGATTTCGCACCTGAACTTTCTGCCATAATGGCTAAAAATCGATCTTTGTCACAGAAATGTAACACACGTGCAACCGGCTCAAAAGCAAGCACTGCACTGAGGCGTTGTGATAGGATGGCAACGTAACATGTTCTGAACGAAAACTTAACGTGTCTAGAGTTAGGCTGATGCAACACACGTAGCATTCGTCTTACTGTACTCCTGTAATAAGGTTTACTTCAAAAAAAGTGTTAATTTTTTGAAAAGTCGTGTTTGTCGGTACCGCGGAAAGTACCGCGGGAAATTTGAATGCGGTAGCGGTACTGCTGTACTTTCAGCGATCCTTTGCGGTACTGCGTTATGCGGTACCGGTTTGGTAGTGCGGTAGTACCGCAGTACCGCAGTACCGCAAAAAATACCGCAAGTGCCCAGCTTTGTATATATGTATATATATTATCGATATAAATGTATTACTTAAAAGTAGTGGTGTAGTAGCAAATTATATATATATATATATATATATATATATATATATATATATATATATACAGTATATATAATTCGAAAGAAAAATGTTTTAAACTTTCTTCTAACAAAGGGTAATGAAATGTATAAGTGTATAATGTATATACGGGTGTCCCAAAAAAAACTATATACTCTTTATAGCATCATATATTTTATAATTTAAAAAACAAACAAACAATATATTGTTATAGCAATTGCCAATGAAAGGTAAATTAGTAATCTAAGTGATCAAAATGTTATAGCGAGTTGTTTGCATGTAAAATTTAATTAACTACGCCAAGTGCTCAAAATGTTCTCCGGCGGCATGAATGCACTTTTGAATGCGTCGACTAAGCCTGGCCTTGTTTTATTAAAGGCCTTGTAATGGCGAAGCCTATGGACCGAACGTAGTCTAGTCACTCACTAGCTTGCTTCGGACTTAGCCTACGCACTCATTCCACGATACAAACTCTACAGCATTCAACTTTATTCAGTTCAGCAAAAGAACCCATGTTGCGTAAACGTTTGACACTGGAGCAACGAAAAAGTGTTCTGAAATGGTTTTGGAAATTTGAGAATGTGTCCGAAGTCCAGCGGCAATGGATCCGGGAATTTGGTACAAAGCCACCGACACGTCTCGCCATTACAAGCATCCGTGACAAGTTTGAGGCAGAGTGATCTGCTCAAGATATGCACAAGCGAAGATCTGGACGACGCAAATCAAGTGCGAGTGATGAAAACTCCGTTTTAGTGTTGCAAAAATTTAATCGATCACCACAGAAATCAGTTAGGCAATGCGCCCGTGAGACCGGAATCAGCAAATCAGGTGTTCACCGGATTTTAAAGTCGGCAAAATGGAAAAGCTACATTCCAAGTCTGTTACACGCCCTGACTGAAGATGACCCTGATCGCAGGCTCGAATTTTGTGAATGGTTTCAGTCAATGGAAGCCGAAGACGTACAGTTTGCGAACAAAATCGTGTGGTCTGATGAAGCTACCTTCAAGCTGAATGGCACAGTAAATCGACACAACTGCAGGTACTGGTCACTTGATAATCCACACGTTTATGTGGATAAACATGTTAATTTACCAGGATTAACAGCATGGTGTGGTTTATCGTCCAGGGGTTTGGTTCGACCATTTTTCTTTAATGGGACAGTTACCGGTGCCGCATATCTCGACATGCTGCGGACAGAAATTATACCTGCAGTTCGGAAGTTGTTTGGAAACGACGACTTTTACTTTCAACAAGATGGAGCCCCCCTCATTATCATTGTGATGTCAGAAGGTGTCTCGATGAAACGTTGCCTAACCGTTGGATAGGACGAAGAGGAAGCGTTGAGTATCCTCCACGTTCACCGGACTTGACTCCACTTGATTTTTACTTGTGGGGCTACCTGAAGGATGCAGTTTATGGTACAAGACCCGCAACACTCGAACACCTTAAGGATGCAATTAGGGAAAAGTGCGGGACCATCACAGCATCCACATTAGTCCATGTCTGCGAATCAGTTAGTCGACGCATTCAAAAGTGCATTCATGCCGCCGGAGAACATTTTGAGCACTTGGCGTAGTTAATTAAATTTTATATGCAAACAACTCGCTATAACATTTTGATCACTTAGATTACTAATTTACCTTTCATTGGCAATTGCTATAACAATATATTGTTTTTTTTTTTTTAAATTATAAAATATATGATGCTATAAAGAGTATATAGTTTTTTGGGACGCCCTGTATAAAATGTACAAATGTATAATGTATGTATAAAATGTATAAGTGTATAATAAAATGTATAATAAAATGTAATAATTATAGGATGCATATAAGAAATTAAGAAAGAAAAGGGATCGAATCCTTGATGAGAGAAGAGTCAGGAGTGGTCAGATATTCTGCTTGAAAATCAGTTTATAAAATTAAATCAAATAAATTTCAAAGAAATAGGAAGGACAAAGGACAAAAAATTATATTATTTAATATAATTATATTATATTTAATACATTGCGTTCAATAAAATTATATTATTTAATCGCCGAGTAAAAAAGTGTCGAGAATCTTTTTCTGGAATGAAAAATGAGTCGCTTGACTGTCCATCCATATAAAAGGGAAAAGTATGTCGCCCAGTCAAACATATTTTGGAGAAATACTTAACAAATGGAAAACGAGTCAGAAAACCAAAAAAAGTTGACCGAGTAAAATTATCTCAACAGAAACTTATCAAGAAAGTTTATCAACAAAACATGGTGATTCCAAACAAATGATTCAAAATATTTCTGGCCTGACATTATTCTCTTAACGTCATATTTAACCGATAAGTTATTATGGGTTAGAATAAGTTAAGTTAGGCTTGGTTAACATAGGCTACACTTAATTAAGTTAGGATAGGTTAAACTTAGGTTAGGTTTGCATAGGTTAGACTCACTTAGGTTAGGTTCGCGTAAGTTAGACTCAGTTAGGTTAGGTTAAATTAGTTTTTAGAGTGCCGGTAAAATGTTTCATTGGCTAAATGAGTATATTACAAAAAACAAAACGTTCTCAAAAAGTTTTCATAATGAAAACCTTTAGGATACTCATTTAATTTTTTAGCACTTTTAATGAAGTTTAATAAACGTTTAGAAGGAGATTAGTTTTATGAAAGCACTCAAAATGTACTCAAATTTTCAAAACCTACTTACTCATTTCGAGAACTTTGCTGAAAAATGGCACTCGACGAAAACCTCGCGTTTCAGTACTCAAGATGACGCTCTTACGTTTCCACATACCCATTCCAACATCAGATTGGGAACCAGATGCAATACAGAACATTTCAAGTGAGTAAATAAAATACCAGAAATGAGAAAAATACTTAACGAACAATTTACTGTAATTCACTTTTTAATAAATTTAAGTTTGAAACGCTAAAAGAAAACCGAGATTTAGGCTATTCTTTAAAACTATTTCTCTACAACACACGAATAAGCGGATATGAATATTCGTTGGGTCAGTGATTTCTTCGCAAAGATTACTGTTGCAATACTAAGCAATTACCAAAGAAATGGCGTACACTATTTGGGGACGGACCAGTGGAACGCGAAGATTTTAAGAAAAGAAAGTGCGGTGAAGCCATTACGACAGTTGAAGAATTGCCGTACGTACTGCGTACTTGATACCCTAAATCTTAAAAAGTACCTGCATTATTAGTAACTCTTCAGGGTATAACCGGAGCTGCGACAGAAAGAAAAAGAAAAACATATCACTGGCCCTTATATTGTAGCTCTCATTTTAAAAAGTTTTCCAGTGATGATGACGAATAAAACTGTTTCTTATATGAGGATAATTAGCGTGGTTTCGGAACAAGTGTATAAAATATTGTCCATTTCAATTGGTGACTTGCCGAGAAACATTTTTAGACAAACTCCACAAAAAAAAAATAATAAAAGTAGGAAAATACACATACAAGTAAAATTTATTAAAAATCGACAAATAGAAAGTTAGTGCTGAATAAAATCAAATCAAAGGTCCCAAACGCCGGTACACTCTAAAGCAGTGCTTCTAAACAGTCAATCCGCGGAAGGAAAGCTACCGGTTCACGTTTCTCACCGAGAACATAAATGTTGCATTCAAAATAAATCACTAAATTTGCCATTGTGAAAATGTTTTCCTTTCTGCAAATATATACAGGGTGTCCCGTAAGTCTGGACCCATAGGGAAAAATAATAAAATTACAAAATAGTCCAAAAATTTATTTATAATATATTTTTTTATTATTTTTATTATTATTTTTATTATTTTTTTATTATGATCTTACTCCGCTGGAGTTTTATTTGTGGGGCCACTTGAAAGCCAAAGTGTACGAGGTCAAACTTCAGAACATTTTCCACCTTAAAGCACGCATTGTGGAGGCGTGTCAAGAAATTTCTGCGACTGTGATTCAGAAAGTGCTGTCGCAGTGGAGATTGCGTCTTCAACTATGTGTGCGACACAACGGCGGACACTTTGAACAGATTATGTAATAAATTTTTGGACTATTTTGTAATTTTATTATTTTTCCCTATGGGTCCAGACTTACGGGACACCCTGTACATCTGTGTAGGCCTATGGATTGTTGGTTCTTAAGTTTGTGCATCCTATTATCAATAACGATTTTGCTTTCTTTATGACGCTTTGCGTATTATATGTCTATGTCCGTGAAGTTGTAGAAAGTTGTGTGCGCGCGTGTGTACGTAAAGTTGAATTCACAAATGTACGTGTGCTATTATCATTATTTTGATTATGATTTGCGAATAGTGTAATGTCTCTTTATTTTCCGTATTATTATATGTACAGGGCTATTCAAACTGATTCACCTGATTTCAAATGAGAATATTTTTTAATGTTACAAATACAGAGTGATTTGTGATACATCAACCAAAAGAAAAACTGTCCAAATTTTGTCTCTCACCTCATAAATGCTCTATGTGACTTCCCCTAGTTATACGAGCAACGTTGACACGATAGTCGAATTCCTCCCATACTCGCTCCAGCATGTCCGTTGTCACTGACTTTACGGCAGTAACAATGCGAGTTCGGAGCTCATCCAGAGATGTGGGCAACGGTGGCACGTACACAGTATCCTTAACGTACCCCCAAAAGGAAGTCGCACGGTGTAAGATCCGGCGACCTAGGGGGCTCGAAAACAGCTCGAAAACTGCAACACACAAAACGCCTTCTGCTGTGCGGACGCCATTTTCACACTGACTGTTTGTTGCTAGGCTAGGCCACGGCGTGACTTTGGAGCCCTCTCGCGGTGATCTTGTAAAACTCGAAGATTTCCTCTTTCATGTGGTGTATGCCCAGTTGATGCACGGTTGATAGGTACGGAAGTATTCTCAGTTGAAATCGGATGAATCATTTTAAATAGCCCTGTATAATTATGAGCAAATAGGCACCTTATTAAAATGGATTCCTTAATTAATGTTGTTCACGTTATCGTCAATTCTTTTTTTTACTAAAATATTACCGTATAAATCTCTTAGAGATGTATGACGTGATGAGGTATAGACCCCGAGTGAAGTGGTCCCTAATTGCCGGGCCGTGGAAATTTTTGTCGGTCCCTGTTGCGTAGAAGTTTAAGAACCACTGCTCTGAAAGAAAGCCAAACGTCTCGCTAAACACAAATTTGACCCCAAAACTTTCTAGTATTCTTACGCTACACTGTGCTACACGTTTCGCTAAATCTAGATATTTCGGGAAACGTGTAATACAAATGTACGAGTACAACAATGTACAACAAAATTACGAGGAAATGAAACAAATTTATGTTTAGCGAAACGTTTAAATTTCCTTTAAAGTGTAGTTGCGCGGCATAAAGTAGATAATCTTATTATTTGTAATAATTGTGTCGTATAATAAAGAAAAACGTCAATACAGGTACTAAATCTTTCCCTGACGGAACAAAACCAATGTTTGAGACTATTTAATCTCTTTCGTAGTATCTATAAGGTTATATAACGAAGGGGACCTACAACTTTACGCGAGATCCGAACCACGGATCGCTATATAATCTGGACGCGAAGGACGGTCTCCCATCCAACTACTATCCAAACCCAATGTCGCTTAAGTTCGCTGATCGACTGGAAGCGGTGTTACGACACTGGCCATGACGTATCCCCCTGAGCATGATAGGTTCCCGAGATACTCTCCGACCGAGTTACGAGAGAAGGATGAAAGCAGAAAATATATACTGTAGCTCTTTCCTTTCTGAATATTTTTAATGAAAGACACAAACCGTCCCTCACTTAATTTCTGTAAAATGACAGTATTCGGAAATTATTACTGAGCGAGGCTGTTTTCAATTACACGCTTTACCAACCGCACAAAATGTCAGGGTCATATAACAGAGAGGAACTATAGCTTAATGTGGAATTCGAACAACGGGTCACTACATCCAGCTACTGAACAAACCGAATGTCGCTTAACTTTGCTGATCTAACGGGAAGGGGTGGCCATCACCTAGCATTTACAGATCAAGAAAACTGTCCAAAGTGACTTTTTCTCGATATTCTTCGGTCAAACATTGGACCAGTACATTAAAATATTGAAGACAATTGTGTTTCTCGTATATAGTCTTAGAAAAAAGTCCGCAAAACAAAATTTCTAAAAATATCACCAAAAAGTTACTAATCAGAGCTGACTAGTTTTTTTTTAAATTTTACTAGGCACCAAAAATAATAAAATATCTAAAGAAAATATAATATTACCAATTATTAATTTTTTATGCTTTTAAGAAATTCTATTTCTAGGCGAAATAGGTAATAACCTTTTTTAATTTTATAGCCGAATTAGTCGCATTTTGCAGCTGAAGGCTTTCCTTTGAAAGCGATATTACGAGATTTTTTTATAATTATTAAAAATAATATATAATGATTGGTTTATTAAAAACTAATTTCTGCTGTTTGAGGTTGTTACGCGTTGTTTAGTCCACTTTAGTTTAAAATTTTATCGTTTATTTCAAAGATTTCAAACCAAAAGAAAAGAGAATTTCTTTGAATTTTACTTAGTTTGGAAGCTTAAATGTCTTCGGCCCCTTAATAGAATTCACTGCTTTAATTTACGAACGAAATGACGTCTCTTTGCCCAGTTAACAACCTCAGAATGACTTTTGCGAAATAAAACCAAATTTGGAATACAGAAATTAGCATACCCACGCACGAGTGTCACTATACCCGGAATTGATGAAGAAATAAATAAATAAATAGAGAAAAATGAACTTAAAATTTGAGTTTAACCCAACAAAGATGGAAACAAAGTAAGAATTGATGAAACGCGAGCTTTTATCGTAAAGAAAACCTACCCTTAAATTAGCCTCTTTATATAAATCTGAAATCTTTCAAGATACACACTTTATAACGTTTGACGATCCCACCGGGTAACGAGCGACCGTAGCTCAGTGGGTAAAACTTTTTCCCTGAAAGCGAAGTGAAGACACTGAGGTCGGGGGTTCGACTCCCAATCGTCATGGTTAATAATAATTTGGGAATTATGGCAAGAGGGGGGGGGGCTGCCATGGTTTAGTCTGAGCGCTGTGCCAGTTTCTGGTCTTCCTCACTGATTATTTATTATTATTATTATTATCCGCCAAGGTAGCTGAAGGTCCTGGGTTCGAATCTCTGATCTGGGTCTTCATTGATAGGTTAGTAGTTCGGATTCCACATAAGGTCCTCTCCGTCAAGTGACCTTTGCCGTTGAGAAGGAGGTTAAGCAATCTCAGACATTACTATTAGCGTTTAACGCACGCGGAAGAATAAGACAACATCAGCAACGTTTCAATTGAATAATTAGGGTCCTCTATTATGATAACGCGATAACGTAGGAGCCACGTGGTTACATCGTTTCGCGTTAGATCGGCGAAGTTAAGTGACGTTCTGACTGTTCGGTAGTTGGTTTGGGGGAGGGACTGCCCTATGCGCTCAGACGATGTAGCGACCCATGGTTCGATTACTGGTTAAGCTGTAGGACTCCTCTCATATATGACAAAAACAATTAGAAAAATCTCTCAAAAATGCATATATATATATATATATATATATATATAGAGAGAGAGAGAGAGAGAGAGAGTTCTTTGATGGATAAACAAAAAGCGAGAATCCACTTTCTTACCCGTTGCGAAGACATCGATTTAAAAAATGGACTAAGATTTCACTCACGTCTTCAATATAAAGAAGTGAAACGATTCTTGGTCATATTATGCCTTTTGGGGGTTGCCAAGTCACTCTGTAACAAATTCGCCCTTAAGATCTAAAAGCAGAAAACACGGATCCGCAAATTCACAAAAGCTTTTCATAATGTCAAATTTAAGTGAAATTTTATTACAGTTTTTGAAAAAGAGACTTTTAATTATTAATAAACAATAAGTATTACTGACGATCATATATAATTAAATGATAGCTGCTTGGTGGATTGTGTATATGGTCCATATAATATAAATGGTTCCCAAATTGTAGTACGCGGACTGCGTGATGGTACTCGAAATATTGGTTAAAAATACATAAGTGTTAATTGAATTATAAAGTAATTACAGTATATTACTATGAATTATACACTTTGCACTGTGCTTATTTCATTTGTTATATTTAAGATAGTTTAATTATGCATGGCAGTAAAATAATAATAATAATAATTCTGAGTTCATTCCCATATATATATATATATATATTATATATATAACTAATATATATATATATAATATATATAATATATTATATATAACTAATATAACAAATCTTTTAGAATTTTTCCAAAGCGTGGTTGAAGTTTACGATAGTCATCGGGCGGTAGATGTAGTATATTTAGATTTTCAAAACGCGTTTGACACCGTACCGCACAAAAGACTCATTGAAAAAAACTAAGGCTCATGGAATCAGGGGTGTAGTAATAAATTGGCTAGAAGAGTGGTTGCGAGGTAGGAAACAGAGGGTGGTCGTTGATGGAGCGGAGTCTTCTTGGGCTTATGTAGCGAGCGGCGTTCTTCAGGGTTTTGTATTGGGCCCCTTGCTTTATCTTATATATATATTAACAATTTAGATGTCGGCCTAGTCAGTACAGTTTCAAAGTTTGCGGATGACACGAAGTTGGGTGGTAGAGCGATAACTGACAGAGATAGAGGTAAAATCCAGGAAGATCTGAATAAAATCGGTGACTAGTCGGTCACATGGCAAAAGAGATTTAACGTCGATAAGCGCAAACTTTTACATATAGGTTCGCGTAACGGTAATTTTGCATATAGTATGTCAGGAAAGGAGTTGGCAAGCGTAGATCAGGAAAAGGATTTAGGAGTTATAGTTACTGGTGATTTAAAAGTAGCAAAACAAAGTACAGCAGCGGTTAATGAGGCGAACAAAGTGCTAGGTTTTATAGGTAAGAATTTTGAGTACAAATCGCGTGATATTATTGTTCCTCCTTATAAATCATTAGTTACACCCCATTTGGAGAACGCGATCCAATTTTTGGATCTTTTCGGTTTGACGGCCTGTAATATTTTTTAACATTACTTGTTTTTTATTGTCCAGTTTTAATCGAGGATTTCAAAAATAACATTCATGTTTTAGAGAAACAAATAGTGAGGCAGTTATATGCAATTTAACAAATTTAAAATATAACGGGTGTGCCATAAAAAAAGGGTATATTTTAAAACGGCTATAAAATCAACACTTGTCATTTAAGTTTAATAAAACTTCTACACAATAAAACATAAGTATTTATCTATATGCAAACAAGTTTTCAGACTAAAATATCAAATAATTCAAATTCTACCAACATTTAACGAAAGAGTATGATTTTTCGAGTTAACATGCAAAAATTATTAAACCTTTTTAATATTTTTTTTATAAAAATAATTTTTAACGTAAAATTTACCTGAAATTATTAAAAAATTGTTCGAAATGCTTTCCTTCCATTTCAATAACTTTTTTTATTCTTGGCCGGAATATGGGAGAACTTAGCAGAGCGAGTCTACAAGACTAGGATAAAAGATGTCGCTCATTTATGCGAGATCATCATTCAAAAATGGGAAGAGCTTCCACAGGAACAAGTAAATCGAGCCATAGATGAGTTTCGGCCAAGAATAAAAAAAGTTATTGAAATGGAAGGAAAGCATTTTGAACAATTTTTTTAATAATTTCAGGTAAATTTTACGTTAACAATTATTTTTATAAAAAAAATATTAAAAAGGTTTAATAATTTTTGCATGTTAAGTCGAAAAATCATACTCTTTCGTTAAATGTTGATAGAATTTGAATTATTTGATATTTTAGTCTGAAAACTTGTTTGCGTATAGATAAATACATGTTTTATTGTGTAGAAGTTTTATTAAAAGTAAATGACAAATGTTGATTTTATAGCTTTTTTAAAATGTACCCTTGTTTTATGGCACACCCGTTATATTTTTAAACCGTATTGGGATCTTTTTGGTTTGACGGCTGGTGGTAAAAAACGAGTCATGGCTACGGGACCGTCAAATTCTAGACTCTACCAACTGGTTAGGTTAACTGAATGCCCAGTTAAGTTAACAGAATGCCCGGTAACGTCAACTGTACGCCGTTGACGATTGGTTTGGTTGTCACGATATTTTCGTTAGTTTACTGTCAAAACAAACGAAAACATCATGACAACCTAACCAGTCGTCATGAGCTTACAGTTGACCTAAAACTTTCAGGGATTTTGGAATCTTAAAGCGTATATGATATTCTCTAAACTGAAATATATAACTGCCTCTCTATTTGTTTCTTTAAAACATGAATGTTATTTTTGAAATCCTCGATTAAAACTGGACAATAAAAAACAAGTAATGTTCAAAAATATTACAGGCCGTCAAAGAGAAAAGATCCCAATTTTGCAATTCGTATATGCCCAAAGACATAGAAAAAAATCAAACGAGTTCAAAGACGAGCAACTAAGATGATTCCGTCGCTTAGGTCAAAGTCGTACGAGGATAGGCTTAAGGAGTTAAAACTGAATACACTCGAGACTCGGAGGCTAAGGGGTGATCTAATCCAGGTTTTTAAAATTATGAATGGGTTCGATAACGTAAATAGAAAGAGCTTTTCCGAAATAGCACAATATAGTAAAACTAGAAATAACGGGTATAAGCTGACTAGTAGAAAGTTCGAGACAGCAGTTGCCAAAAACGTTTTTACGCATAGAATAGTAAATAGCTGGAGTAGTTTGCTGGTAGAAGTAATTAGTAGCACGTTTATAAATATGTTTAAAAAGCGATTAGATGCATATTTTGATAGATTGGGTATAGTTTAAGGTAGTAAAATTAAGGATTTTATGGTTCGGAACCGACGTAAAATTGTAGGTTCCCTTCACCACCATGGAAGACACGCGCAACACACAATTACAAACACGGTTACGTAGACCAGCCATGATTGGATCCTAGGGTCTTTGTTGGTCTAAAACATTATAACACTATAACATTATATACCATATGTCCCACAAAAAAGTACACCCAACTTTAGATTGTACTAACTCCTCCAAAAATTGAGATATTTTGGATCTGTTTGTTTGATTTAATATAGCAAATTATTCTTTGTTAACGTTCAAAATTTATTCATGTTTAAACGATTTAGTGTTTAAGCATCTGCTTTTAACTGAAGGGTACAACAAAATGGATTGCGCAAAATTGGTCAATGAAAAAATAATGTGTGTGCTATCGATGTAATGAGAAGACAAATACATAATAATAGATACTTTAACATAATTTTAATAAGATATAAAGCAGATTTTTCTTTATTCCTTATTGCAAAAGTTATGCTTAGTTTCGTTTTATTTCAACATGACCGCCATTCCTATCGATACAAATCTGGAGTCGAGCTCTCATCTTCCCCATCACTCTTTTGATAAGATCTGGATTGTCTTTTAACAAGTTGATTTCAGCTGTGATGCGAGTCCTCAAATCATCTAAATTGATAGGTTGTGATGCAAATACTCTATTTTTCAAATGACCCCATAAAAAGTAATCACACGGGGTCAAGTCAGGGCTTCTGGGAGGCCATTCAATGTCATGGCCTGTAGCAATTACTCTTTGGTGGAAGACTTCCTGCAAGCGTTCCTTCACAATAACTCTCCTGTGAGCAGGAGCTCCGTCTTGCACCCACCAAATACGATTAAATCAGTTTCCATAAGTAATAAGTATTTGTGGAAGGATTTCTCGGTCTATCATTTCTAGGTAAGCTTCACCATTTAGATTACCATCGTAAAAGACCGGGCCAATTACCGCTCCATTACCGCACAGTCCTACCCAGAGAGACAGTTTTTGTCTAGTTATTCTTTTCGTAGATATGATTGTCAGGTGGATGATTTTTTGGTGCATACTGACGGCAGATTTGTCTGTTCACTAGACCATTCATAAAAAAGGCCGCCTCATCTCCAACCACTAATTGTTCCGTGAATCTTTCTGGTTTTTCAAGAAACCACTGGGCAAATCTTAGGCGGCGAGGTAGATCTCCTTCAATGAGTTGATGTCGAATTTCCATTCTGTATGGGTACAAATTCAAATCCTCACGAACTATTCGATGAAATGACATGCGTGAGAGTTCTGTACCATTTCGCCTGGTGGACACTTTTGGATGTCTCTCTAATAAATGCCGAACATGCTGAATGTTCTCGTCTGTTCTTGCCGTCTTCAAAATTGTATGTTTAGTTGGAGAAGCTCTATCGGGAAATTGCAGTTCGAAGGTATTCTGAACTTGTTTTAAGCTTTTAGTTTGCAGATAAGTTGTGACCATGAGAACGCGCTGCCTTCGTGTAAACTGCGTAAAAAGGGTTTCAAAGTTATTTATAAATTTAGTAATTCAGATTCTTCATTTATATGTATGACTCGTATCTTAGATACAAAAGTTCGAATTATTTAAAAAAAATATTTGCAATATCCTTCGACGTAAAAAGTAGCACATTGGTTAAAGCAAGAGGAGCTATCTGGCTGGGAGAAATGATCATTCCGCGCAACCCATTTTGCTGTACCCTTCAGTTAAAAGCAGATGCTTAAACACTAAATCGTTTAAACATGAATAAATTTGAACGTTAACAAAGAATAATTTGCTATATTAAATCAAACAAACAGATCCAAAATATCTCAATTTTTGGAGGAGTTAGTACAATCTAAAGTTGGGTGTACTTTTTTGTGGGACATATGGTATATATATATATATACCATTCCGACGGCTCAGTTGCCGTCTCGTCTTCCGCTAAAGCTGAAATCTTCGCTCAAACTTTCATCTTCGGTTCAACCCTGGACGATTTCGGTGCTGTTCCTCCTTCTCCTCCCCCTTCCGGCTTAATTATAACTGAAATTATATATATATATTCAGTCCCCTGAAAAACTTCAAAGATGGTAGTACTGTAAGTTTTCTGTTTTGCTGTAAGTGGTACAGAAAGTAGCAAGCTTGCGAACCCCTGTTTTGCATAGACAATGACATTCTTCTTTCTGATAGAACTGTGGAAGGAGTTTTATGTAAGATAGGCATATACTGTATACCCCTTTTCTGTACCCTCCTACTTTCTCTCCACTTAATTTCACTTCAAAAGTGGATGTTGCGTATATGTACACAATGACCCAACTTGCTCTCGTATTTCCTAACTTGAATCCTCCGAATTTTATACTCTCTGGCTACGGCTTACATCTCATTCTCAAACTAACTACATCTGCGATGCCTACCTTTCTCCTAATTCTGTTGACTATCCAAAATTCCTTGACTACCTCGCTTCCAAAGTGAACTCTTCGAACTCTGCTTTTGCTGAAACCTCCATTTTCGGTGATTTCAATGATCACCGCCACCTTTGGCTTTCCTCCTATTTCACTACATCCCTGGTGAACTAGCTTACAACTTTTCTCTCTTGAATGACATAGAGCAGATTGTACAGCACCTTCCTCGTATCCCCGATCGCCTTGGAGATAGTCTCAACATTCTGGATTTATTTCTTACCTCTTATCTCGCTCCTTACTCTGTCGAACTTTTTTCTCCGTTGGGCTCCTCCGACCACAATCTTGTATCTTTCTCCTCTCCTATCGCTCCAATTCGGCCTTTGTATCCTCCCAAGAGGAGACGCCTTTGACACTTAGTCGCCGCTGATTGGGAGGCCCTTAGGCAGTACTTTTCTGATTTCCCATGGAATGATTACTGCTTCCGTGGCCGGAGCCCGTCCAGTGTGATGAACGCATCACGGAGGTGATTCTCTCGTACATGGAGACGACGTACACACCATATTCTATATCTACTACTAATAATGCAAAAAACTTTGCTTGTTCTAATGCTGTCCGCAACAGAGAGGAAGTTTTTAGAAGATACCGTCGCCAACCAACTAGTGACTTTCACTTAGCTTATATTTCTGCCCGGAATCGTGCAAAATCTGTTCTTGGACTCGTCAAAAATTCCTTCATCAGACAAAAATTTGAAAATCTATCCAATTCTAATTCTTCTCGCTCTTTCTGGCATCTAGCTAAGAACCTCTTCAATAACTTTACTTCTTCTTTCCCTCCCTTTTACCATTCCGACGGCTCAGTTGCCGTCTCGTCTTCCGCTAAAGCTGAAATCTTCGCTCAAACTTTCATCTTCGGTTCAACCCTGGACGATTTCGGTGCTGTTCCTCCTTCTCCTCCCCCTTCCGGCTTAATTATAACTGAAATTATAATATCTTCTAAAGATGTTTCTTCTGCCCTATCTGGGCTTAACTCTAGGAAGGCGTACGGTCCTGATGGTGTTCCTCCTGTTGTTTTCAAGATCTGTACTTCTGTGCTGACACCCTGCCTTTGTCTTTCATCTGGTGCTTTTCATTCTTGCTGGAAGTTCGATTTCACTCTGTCTTTTGCAAGGAAGGATGACCGCTCTGAACCCTCCAATTATCGTCCAATTACTTTGATTTCTTGCCTTTCTAAAGATTTTTAATCTATTCTTAATAGGAAGATTCTTAAACACCTTTCTTCTCACAATCTTCCTCAGGATCGCCAGTATGTGTTCCGCAACGAACGCTCTACTGGCGACCTTATTGCGTATCTCTCTGACTCTTGGTTATACACCTTTCGGGATTTCGGTGTAACCTTCGCTATTGCGTTAGATATATCAAAAGCTTTTGATAGTCTGGCACAAATCTTAATTTCGAAACTGCCTCGCTCCTATGCCGATGATTCCACTCTTCACTTATCCACCCGCTTCGCAAAGCATCCCTTTTAATAATCACTCCATGCTCCATGCGTAGGACGGCTATGGTGCACCTGACCTCTGATCTTTCTACTATCTCTTAGTGAGGCAGAGAAAAACTTTGTAGCTTTCAATACCTCAAAAATTCAGTTCCTTCATCTATCTACTCGTTACAATCTTCCACACGACTATCCCCTTACCTTCAACGATACGCAACTCAATCCTTCCTCTTGTCTTAACATTCTTGGCGTTTCCTTTTCTCGTGATCTTTCCTGGAAAGATCACATATACGCTCTTTCTAACAGTTTCTAAGATGTTAGGTGTGCTGTACCGGCTTCGTAGTTTCTTCAAACACACTCAGTTGCTCTCTCTGTGCAGCGGCCTTCAATCTTTCTTCTTCTTAGCCGGTCAACTCTAGAAGAATCTTCCTCAATCTATCTTTCCCTCTGTCTATGACCTCCATTCTTTCGAACGCAGAGTGTTCAGGCCTCTCGAAAACGCTGGACCTTGATTTTCGCTCTCTTCCTCTATCGCGGTGGATAGAGGAATAAGAGAGTTTTTGCGTGCATTTGCCCATGGTCCCTCCTTCCTGTATATATATATATATATATATCTGTGTGTGTGTGTGTAGGATCTATAAACATTTCGTCAGCAACGGGGAATTTTATCAATATTCTAATAACCTAATTTAGTCTAACCTAACGTAACGTAACTTAATTTAACTTTTAGAAATCTTGTCGATCAAATGTTAGGTGAAGAGACTATCATTGGTCCACATAATTTAACTAAAGATTATTAACAATGCGTGAATATTATGAGCATATGAATTAATGTTACCAGCGTCATTAGTTGTAACACCGTCTTCCTGTAAGTCAAGTGAAGACACTGAGGTCGGGGGCTCAACTCCCAATGGTGCTGGTAATAATCCTCCGGGAGTTAGGGCAATGGGTCGCATTAGTTGGCCTGAGCGTTGTGTCAGTTTCTGGCCCTCCTCAATGATTACTAATGCGAGCATTGATCATTTATATAATAAGACGAGGAGTGGGTTATATAATAAGACGAGGAGTGGGTTATATAATAAGACGAGGAGTGGGTTATATAATAAGACGAGGAGTGGGTTATATAATAAGACGAGGAGTGGGTTATATAATAATACTCGGGTTACGTCATGGCCTCGTCGCAACACCGCTTCCTATTAGATCAGCGAGGTTAAGCGACTTTGGGTCCGTACAGTAGTAGTAGTTTAATGGGTGACCATCCTCGGCGTTCGGATGATGTATCGACCTTTAGACGATTCCGATCCCGCGTAAAGCCGTAGGTCCCCTTCGTCACATAACCTTTGCAGTTATACGAAGGGCGCTAAACAACCACAAACATTTTTATTATTTTGAAAGGGAGAAGTCGCCATTATATCCTGGTTTCTCGATCTGGAAATCTCTGATTCATGAAAGTCCTTTTCAGGATGAAACTTTTTCTTTCCAACAAAGTCGTTCTCTTTTTACAACATAAAAACATCGTTGGTATAAGTTTAATATTTTAACACTTTCCAAATTATCGAAGTTTACCTTTTAAAATGAAATAATGGCAATTTTTAAGTAAAAAATACACATCTGTATATGTCCAAAAAAAACCAACATATACATTTTTTAAAAATTTATAACAGGAGAACCCACTAACAGATTCAGATGATTTTTATTTCTTTTTATAGCCTATAGCCTAAGGAGATACAAAAGCGAAATTGTTAACAGCCTTGGCTAGCCTAAGGAGATACAAAAGCGAAATTGTTAACAGCCTTGGCTAGCCTAAGGAGATACAAAATCGAAATTAGTAATAGCCTTGCCTGCCTACAGTAAACATGGAAAATGGAAGTGTGCGCTTATCATTTGAGCAACGAAAATGGATACTAAAGTCGTATTTTAAAGTTGAGAAGATATCAAAGGTTCAACAACAGTGGAGAGACAATTTTGGAACTAATCCTCCAACTCGACTTACCATTTCACGTATCTGTGAGAAATTTGAAGTATACGGTACTGTGCATGATGTGTACAAGCAAGCGACTGGGCGTCCAAAGACATCAACAGATGCTAACACTTCTGATGAATTGCTACAGGTATTCAACCGATCACCAAGAAAATCTGTGAGACAATGTGCTCGTGAAACAGGGAAAAGTAAGACAAGTGTCCACAGAATTCTGAAGAATGCTAAATGGAAATCTTACATCCCGAGATTATTACATGCCTTGAATGAGGATGATCCGGATCGCAGAATCCAGTTTTGCGAATGGTTTCGAGTGAAAAACACAGAAGATGGCCAATTTGCGGACAAAATTGTGTGGTCTGATGAGGCTACATTTAAGTTGAATGGTATAATTAATCGTCATAATTGCACATACTGGTCACAAGAAAATCCACACATTTATGTGGAACGACATGTAAATTTACCGGTATAACTGTCTGATGTGGTTTTTCTTCCAAAGGTTTGGTTGGTCCATTCTTTTTCGATGGTACAGTTACCGGCCATAGCTACCTCAACATGCTTCGGGGAAAAGGTTTTCCTGCAATTCGACAGCTATACGGAGATGAGGACATTTACTTTCAACAAGATGGAGCACCTCCTCATTACCATCAGGATGTCAGGAACTACCTTGATGAAACATTTCATTATCGGTGGATCGGACGACGAGGTAGTATCGAGTATCCACCACGTTCACCAGATTTGAACCCACTTGACTTTTTTTTATGGGGTCATTTGAAAAATGAAGTATACAGTAGAAGACCTACATCACTTGAACAACTAAAGAGCACAGTTGAAGAAGCGTGTAGAAATATCCCTACAAATTTTTGTTGAAGTCTGCCAATCAGTGATCAAAGAGCGCAGTGGTGCATTGATGTCAATGGTCGACATTTCGAACACTTACGTGTTTAAAACAAATTAAACTATCTATTATTTCGAAGTTGTATATTTTACCTATAAAAAAATAAAAATCATCTGAATCCGTTAGTGGGTTCGCCTGTTATAAGTTTTTTAAAATGTATACGTTGTTTTGGGACACTCTATTGTGTATCCAATACCAAATACTTGACGTACTACATATAAAACCTTTCAGATGTCCCGTGCAACGATTCCTCATTTCACGGAGGTCAGGCTTGTTGCTCCTCCCCTTTTTCTTCATGTATCTTAAATATATAAAGCCACATGCACATTATTGCACATATACATACCTAGAAATATTGCTTTAATTTCTATCGTATATATATATATATATATATATATATATATATATATATATATATATACACGCCTCGGTGTGTAGTGGTCAGCGTCGCTGACTACGAATTCATCGGCCCCGGGATCGAGACCCGGTGACGGCAGGCGGCGGCGTTCAGCAAAACCCAGCTGTTCATCCTTCCACACAATAAACAAAAAAAATTGGTTGGTAAATAAGTGGATACCATGGGTAGCCTAGTGGTTAAGACTCTGGGCTGCTAGTGGGGCGTGGTTCGGATTCCACGTTAAACTGTACCTAGGTCTAAAGTGGAGTGACAAGCTTGACCTTCGTCAGAATGAACAATTCGGGCGGAAGCTAAACCAAGGTTAACCAAGGTTTTATATATATATATATATATATATATATATAATATAGTCTGTTCTCATGAATATTTTGCGTTAATAATATTTTTTTATTTAGATTTTAGATAATTGAAGAGATTGGTGATGATACAGATGAAGAGAAGGTTGAAATTGTTTTGGTACATGTTACTGGTAGAAGCCAGAGGGAGGCATGTCGGTTATTCCATGAACGACACCCTGATTCACTGACGTGGCAATGACGTATCTGGGTGTCGTTCATGGAATAACTGACATGCCTCCCTCTGGCTTCTACCAGTAACATGTACCAAAACAATTTCCACCTTCTCTTCATCTGCATCATCACCAATCTCTTCAGTTATCTAAAATCTAAATAAAAAAATATTATTAACGCAAAATATCCATGAGGACGGACTTTTGATACTCTCTCTCTCTCTCTCTCTCTCTCTATATATATATATATATATAGGGTGTACATATAAAAAAATGATTTTCTCAGGAGACCATTCTGAGTTGTACCATATATATATATATATATATATATATATATATATATATATATATATATATATATATGCTTTAAAATTATAAAGTATCACTCAACTGGTTACACAGTTGGCAAAGATTATTTAACATCGATAGTAGCGAATATTGCATCGTTACGGTTTAAGAATGCGTTTTAAAATGTGTTGCTGAGATTATCAAAATGTCTTTCTAAACTAGATTTGAAACTGGAATGAGAACACTGCTGTTCTACCGGCATGAAATTGTGTCATATTTGATTGCGGGTCGTCATTATTTCTAAGACTCATGTCCGGGTGGCGTTGATAGTTTGAAGGAAACTGAACACTCACTGAAGAAGGTAGTTGTGCGTAACTTTATACGTAAATATGCAGATATCAAATTTCAGTTTCAAGTCTATAATAATTAGCCAGACTAACTTTTTTCTACAGAGTCGCGGGATTGTTTTTTATTTTTTACTTCTACAGTACATGTCACTTTTGAATTTTTTTTTACTTTTTGAACCTCTTTTAATAAAGTTGAGGGACATCTACTCTCACTTAGAGGATAGTAGGATATGTGACTCATTACCAGACTATTTACGTTCTCGTCGCTGTGATATTAATTGTAAGTTTTAAGGAGTTTTTTCATAACTAATCAAAGAAGAATTCCATTTATAGCAGATTGTCAGTGCAACGTGTTCTTTTATTCAATTTTTTATATATAATAATAATAATAATAATAATAATAATAATAAAAATAATGATGATAAATATATATAGATATATAGTGGTTCGTTCGTAAAACAAATATAGCCTCAATAAATACTCCTGAAAATAACTAATAAATAACTAAATGATAACCAAGCCTCGCGTCCATCAATAAAAACATCGAACGAAATTCTGGTAAAGTATATAATTTAAAATGACAAAAATCTCTCCTTAATGGCATTCCCCAAGGGTCATACATGTCGCTCAAGGTTATTTATGCGACACCTTTCGCAGGTAATTTGAGCAAAATAAATTTATCTGGATCTTCGTTGCGTATAATTAAAATAGTCTAAAAATCATTAACGAACTCTCAATCTTTCAGTGCCCGGCTGGGGACCGGGGATTGAATGCGGTTCTCCGATTAGTAGGTTCTATAAAGACTTAGGAAGTCATAACAACTGTAAATATGATTAAATATTTGTGAACGAGTCAAAATGGTTATAGTTCAACCATAGAATGATTACACCAACCATGCTTATATAGTAACAAACTTAAATGGTGAGTGTATTCATAACATGGGTGGGTTAACCATTCTGGGGTAGCTCGCAAATGATCAATCAAAATAGCCCAAGTATTTTTCGCTATGATAACGCGCGCCAGGTATAAAATAACAATATCGTCGTAAAGGACAGAATTTTTCTAGTTTGCTCTTAATTACTTATTTGAAAGTGCTTCGTCATTCGGGAAAAACTTACTGTACTCGTAAGGCGAAGTCGTGGCCATGCTGTAACGTCGCTTCTCGTAAGATCAGTGAGGTTTGGCGACGTTGTGTCTGTTCAGTAGTTGAATAGATGGCCGTACTCTGCGCTCGGATGATGTAGCGACCCGTGGCTTAGAAGCAACGTTAAGGTGTAGGTCCGACCTCTTATCTGACACTGGTTATTAATAAATCATGCAATTGACAATAACTATGGCACTCCTAAGAATGGCAGAGTGCCATTTCTTGAAATGAAAAAGGGATCGAATGACCAGATCATCGAAACTTAACCTAACCTAAATGTATCGTAACTAATCTATTCCAAGTTAATGTAACTTAATTCGTTAAATCAGGTTAAATTAAGTTTCATCAGTTTGGTCATTGAGAGATTTGTGAAACTAGAGTTAGCTCACTCGCAAAAATGTGAAAATAGTTTGGGTGGAACTTCACCTGGGTATCATACCCCTATATAATTCTCCTCCTCCCCCTCATAAACTGGTATAACTCCAAATAGGAATAACTTTGAGTACGCTTATGGGGACATGACACCCGACCTTATCTTATTTTTGCGCGGTGTTTCAGACAACTGAATCACAACCGAACCGAATTCTTTGCCATGAACCGAAGATACGAGAAACTGTTTCGCACGGAGAAGAAACTTGGTTACAACAGCCAATCTCAACCACTTCATATGGTTAATTCAGCCACGTGAGTATTGCGCCAACCATTCTTATTTGGTTGAATTATTAATGGTGGAGTGGTTAGTACAGTGAAAGCATGATTGGATTAACCATTTTAAATTAGTTGGCAAACGGGTAACCATGCGTGTATTTCGTTTTTGTAACCAATGTGCTTCGGTGGTGTAGTTGTTAGAATCGCTGACTACGAATCCATCGGCCCCGGGTCCGATTCTTGTTGTGGACAGGAGGCGCGCAGCTCACCTAGTTGTTTATCCTTCCTTTGATTGGTAGATAAATGGATACCATAAAAAAATCTCCCAAATGAGGCAGGAATCGAATACAGGTTGGTTCTGTTAGAAAACTAATATATATACATATACATACACTGTGTGTGTGTGTGTATATATATATATATATATATATATATATATATATATCCCTAGATAAAATACAGGATAAATACTCTTCCAGGGAGACGGTAACCCCTTACTTCCCACAAAGACAAAAATACTATTGCATGCAGATGCGAGTCTTTCTACTTCTCATAAGAGAAAAAGAATAGCTTCAGACGCTCCATGGTGATCCTTGAGACTGCATGGTCATCTTTCTCTGTATGCATGGCACAGAATTCACTGAAGAATTTAATCCTCTTACTCCTGCGCAAAGAGTGTTGCCCCATTAAAGAATAGGGGCTACGTTGTGCCCACGTCGGAACTCTACTTCCCGTTAGATCAGCGAGGTTAAGCAACGTTGAATGAATGAAATTTCTCTGCTTTTAGATGATGTATTGATCCTTAGATGGTTTGGATCCCACGTAAAGGTGTAAGTCTTCTCCGTCAAGGTAATTTGAACGGATGAGACAAAGAATAACGGCGTAAAGGATGTGCGTATAAGTGAAAGATTATTTCCCGGGGTCTATATTGAAGTTGTAATCAAGAAATAACAAAAACCTAACGAAGTACGTTAAAAATAAACCTGTTTACAAGACAAAATAGAACAGATTCCATTATACTCTACACTCACGTAGTAAAAACACATGAAATGAAGTACAGCTACAATAAAATATACACATCACTACATTAAAAATCATGAAGTGAAGGAGGGAATTGGTGAAGGAGGGAATTGTTGTCTGATCTCCTCCTGCCCTCGTAGCAAGCCACGTATGGCTGGTCAGGGACTTTGCACAGGAATCTGTCCAGCTGGTTCTTGAAGTTATTTAGGTCGGTGTGCTGGAGATTCCTCACTTCTTTTGGTAGGACATTGAGAAGCTTTGGGCCTCGTATTCTGAGGCTATTTTCCATCGTCGTTTTCATGGCCCCTTGTCCCACCGCAGCTAGGACCGTACAAAATCTGCCTCTTCTCTCATTCCAGTTTGTTTCTATTTCATTTCTAAGGTTAGGGACAGAGACTCAAGTATTTTCCATATGTAAGGGGGTTCCAAAAAACCTTAGCACCCCCATTTGCAGCTTACATGTTTACTTATATCGAAATAGTTTTTAGTGATTATAAAAATATATAAAATTCTTTATTTATTGCAGGTATTAAAATTACTCTAGCTGATAAAGTGATAATATAATGGCTTCTCAATTAATTGGTGATTTGGAGAGGCAACGTGTGATAGATCGCATACGAGCAATAACATTTCGGGAAGCTCGTGATGCTGGAGCCACCTTTATAACACGTTCATGGGTTGCCAAAAAGTTGCGAAGAGGTGAGGACTTCGTCAAAAGAAATTGGAATAAAACTTTGGATGAATGTGAAATGGATACAACCAAATCTGGGCGCCCAAATTTGCCACTCTCTCAGGAAACAAAGGACATCATTGAAAGCGGTACTCGTAAGCGGAAAAACAGCTTTATAACACGTTCATGGGTTGCCAAAAAGTTGCGAAGAAGTGAGGACTTCGTCAAAAGAAATTGTAATAAAACTTTGGATGAATGTGAAATGGATACAACCAAATCTGGGTGCCCAAATTTGCCACTCTCTCAGGAAACAAAGGACATCATTGAAAGCGGTACGCGTAAGCGGAAAAACAGCTGTGCTAAACTTTCTAGAGAGATCGAAGTGTTGGGAGGAAAGATCGTTAGTAGTGAGACCATTCGACTGTACCGTCATGGGCAAGGTTTAAAGCCCTGGCATGAACTTCCAAAGCCAAGAAAAACTCAACTTAACATCGATGACAGAATGTGGTTTGCCCATTATCTTGAAGGTTGGGATGTGGATGATTTCATGCATTTACTGTCTCCGATGAATTTTTTGTTTACGTAACACGTCGGCCTAACTACCAAAATGATCGAGTGTGGGCCACAACACCAAATGAAATCGATGACAATGAACATTATCGCGAATTATTAAAAAGTCCAGACTGTGTTGGTGTGTTTGTTTTGTTCACTGCAAAGAAGCTCATGTGGGTGCTGAAGCCAAATGGTCAGAGTTGGGATGGACAGTATTTTCGTGATATTATTCTATCCCAGCATGTCAATCCTTTTCTAAGAAACCCAAACAATGTTATGGATGTCGATCAGGTCACACTTCTGCACGATAAGGCCCCCTGCTTTAAGGTATTAGTCACTCAACAGTTGTTGCGGAACCATGAGATCGATTTCTTTGGAAATGAAGAATGGCCAGGAAATTCTCCTGACCTGAACGTCTGTGAACACATTGGATCAGTTATAAAGGACAAGGTTGAATGTCTCTTGTTTCAAGAACCTGCAGCAAATCGATTTTCGAAGGATACAATGACGCAACACATTGAAACTGTTTTAGCAAATTTGCGTAACGATCAAGATCTATTCACGTCACTTTTGGCAAGCTACCCAAAGCGAATTCAGGCTGTCTTGGAAGCCAATGGCGGGAACACCAAGTTTTAATTGTTTCTCATTAAATGCAGGATTAAATTCTCTTTTGTAAGGCATGTTTAGTTTTACTGTACCTCTAATGGTTTAGGCCGTGGGCGGGGGGGCTAAAGTTTATTGGAGCCCCGTATATTATTGTGTCCCGCTCGCGCCTTCTCTCGAGAGAGTAGAGTTCCAGGGATTATAATCGAGACCAGTAGTCTTCACCTTCCGTTTCCTCGATCTTAGACGTAAAAGTCCTTTGTATAGCTTCAATGTTCGCAATGTCTCGTTTTCTGTATGGGCTTGTGAGTACTGAGCATTACTCAATTATTGATAGGACTAGACTTTTCAATAATTTGAGCATGATGTTTGCTTTTCTGCTGCGGAAGCTCCTCCAGATGATTCCCATTATTTTTCTAGCCGTTGTAATTTTGATGTTGTAGTCAGTGATGTAGGTCTCGAGATCGGTCTCGGTCTCGAGACCGATCTCGAGACCCAATTTGCAGATCTCGATCGCGATCTCGGTCTCCGCTATTTAGATCTCGGTCTCGATCTCGGTCTCGACAGACGCGGTCTTGGTTTTTCTCCCAGAGACCTTTCGAGACCTCGAGACCGTAATGAAAAATAGATGTTATTGGCATACTCATGATGGTGGCTTAGTTGAACAGACACAATTCAGAATGTTTATGAAAGTTTGTAAAAGTAAGGGACTCTAGGTATTCACTAATCAGTCACCCTGTTTTGAGTTGCCACGTTTGTCTTGCGGGGGGGTGTGGGTCTGGATTTTTTAGGTTAGCGCTACAAAAAAAAATTGCCCTCCCCCGTCCCCGTCAGATTAATTTTATTGAAAATGGAAACACTAAATAGAGAATTATATATATTATATATATAAGTATATATTATAAGGCCACTTAGTGTTGCCAAACGGAGTGTCAACCTCTGTGGCGTGATAAAAACGATTATCCTCTCATCCAATATGTATTTGAAAAAATAAAATGCTTCACATAAAAATAATGCAAGAAATACAGCATAAAGAAAACAGTACCGACAAATTCAATAAAGCATAGAATAACTCGACAACCCTTCACATCACTTATAATTACAACGTACCGATTCGTAGAACAAATCGCAATTGCCAATTGTAAATGTTAAAAAATGACGCCATCAATGATATACTTAACATACTTAATATACTTAACATATTCTAATTTCCATAGTAGTGTAAAACAAATTGAAAGGGCATGAGCTTGGTCTCGATCTCGATCTCGGTCTCGAATTTTAAGGGTCTCGATCTCGAACCTTTGATCTCGGTCTCGATCTTGGTCTCACAGGATCAGGTCTCGGTCTCGGACTTGGTGGTCTCGACTACATCACTGGTTGTAGTGCTCTCTGAATTCTGCATCCGACGACATTATTACTCCAAGAGCCCTGACTTGTGGATTGGTTTGCTTCCGCCCGAATTGTTCATTCTGACGAGGGTCAAACTTTTCACTCCCCCTTAGACCTACAGTTTAACGTGGAATCCGAACCACGCCCCACCAGCAGCCCAACGTCTTAACCACTAGGCCACGCAGAGTACCTATTTATCTACCAACCACTTTCTTTATTGTATGGAAGGATGAACAGCTGGGTTTTGCTGCGCGCCGCCTGCCGTCACCAGGTCTCGATCCCGGAGCCGATGGATTCGTAGTCAACGACGCTAACCACTACACCAATGAGGTGCATATATATATATATATATATATATATATATATATATATATAGACGCCCCCAGTTATTATTAGTCCTGGTGTATGGAGTCTTTAGGAGAAAGATGCACCGCAAGTTTGTGCCTCCTCCCCAAGGCAGCACAAATTTACCTGCATCAATCACAGTCACACTCGTGTATATATGTATATATATATATTAGTGGTGCACCGATTAATCGGTACCGGTAGAATCGGACATTTATTTTGGCATCGACATCAGCCAAACAGCCGATTCTCTCACCGATTCTTTGAAATTTTAAAATTTTCATTACGAAACAAAATCTATATTTATAGAAAACTGAACAGACAAAAAACACTATTTAGGATAATTTATACTCATTTTAAAGTGAGGGGTCCCGCGTCTTAAGGTACCTAAGCGCCAAAATTAAAATTCGCCAGAAATCGCCTCCAAAGTTCAGCAATATTCTGGCAATAGTATCTCTGTTATTAATTGAGCTAGAACGTTCATTTTTGGCTAAATTAGAGTTCTAAGTATGCTAATGAAGATGTTGATGAGTTTTTGGAATATATTTTCATATTTTATATTATAATATATATTTTTTTAATTTTTTGATTTTCTTATGATGCCGAACTTTGGATGCGATTTCTGGCACAGAATGATTCCATTGATTTTTCATCACTATCACTAGCACGATGAGACATTGCTGCACACGTTGATAATAGTTAGAAGCCGGGTGAATAGAATAATCCACGCAATATTCAGCAATATGAGCACGAACACAGGACGCCTGCTAACAGCAACGCGAGTCTTAAGGTACTGGCGGGATGTTTGTGTCGTGTCCCCCTCGGCACGTGGAGCGGGTGGCCAATCAGAAAGCAGAGCGGCGTGGCTGCCATGTTTTCATTGGCTCGCGCTCCTCCTGCTGTTCCCGCCACCCAGAGACCGAGCGTCCCACCCCCACCCCCATCACCTCCCACCAGTTGAACGGGATATTTTGGCCTTAAGACGCGCATCACATCTGGGTGGCAGAGCCCAGCTGGCGATAGAGGTGAAAAAAGTAGTTCGCTTCATAAGGTTTTCAACCATACTTCTAGTGTCGTAAGGTCATTATAACCGAAACCACGCGATAGAAGAAGGGTGAAAATAGTGGTATCCATCAAAAACACGTTTTCGCCTGTGGTGGCGCTTAGGTACGTTAAGACGCGCGACTCCTCAAGTGTAATTATACAAAAATATTTCACATTCAAGAAAAAGGCAAAGTTTAGTAAGTTAAGTTGCCCATAAATCTACATTTTCTCCAACTAGCTAATCTCTAAATATTATAAACTAGTATAATCTACTACTCTATATTAATTAATAATAATGCTATGTATATTATGCCGTACTTTATAATTTATATATAAAAATACCTTATTATGTTGACTTTATTTTAAGTAGTTTAATCATTTTATAAACCCAAATTATATAATTTTTTTATTCAAATTGGCTAACAGGGACTCGAAATTTAAATTTTTGTTGTTGTTTTTATTAATATTGATGAAGAAAGAAAATACATTCAACATAAGGAAGACCAGAGTTTTTCGGTTTGGTGGACTGCTGCTACAGATTTTTAAGAAAATTCGCAAATCAATTATTTACAAAAATTTTTCTAAGGAAATGCGTAATTCCTAATCTAACGTAACTTAACTAAACCTAAACTAACCTAACCTAACTTACATTTCCTTAGGATAAAATTTGTAAATAAATGATTTGCTAATTTTCATAAAAATCTGTAGCAGTTTTACCAAACGGTAAAGACCCAGAAAACGAATGACTTTAAATATTGATATTCAATTCATGAAACTAAAATAAAATCATTTTATCATTTTACTCAGTAATAAAACGTTTTAACATCATTCTCGCTACGGCATATGAGTAACAAATTCTGGTGCTGTATATTGTCGAGTGAGCTATTGTGCAGTGGAATTGCACATCACTAATATATATATATATATATATAATATATATATATATATATATATATATATATATATATATATATAGGGCGTCCCAAAAAAATGTATACACACTTTAACAGCTGATAGCTCAATTGATGTTTCTTTCTTTCCAAGTTAAACCCATTAGAATTAATAATGGCAGTCAGACTAAGCTTTGAACAAAGGAAATTCATTCTAAAATGCTACTGGAAGTGTGAAAACGCAGTTGAAGTGCAAAGACAGTTTAGGAGGGAGTTTCAAACAGATCCACCAACGCGACTTACCATCACTCGAATTAGAGATAAGTTTGAAGCCGATGGAACTGTTCAGAATGTCCACAAGAAGCGTTCCGGAAGACCACGGACATCGACAAGCCCCACAAAGCAAGAAAGAGTACTGGAAACATATCACCAAAGTCCAAGAAAATCTGTGCGGCAAGCGAGTCGTGAGGTAGGAATTTCAGAATCGTCTGTCCAACGCATTTTGAAGCGCTGTCAATGGAAAAGTTACATTCCAAGATTAGTCCATGCTATTAATGAAGATGATGATCCGGACCGAAGAGTGGAGTATTGCGAGTGGTACTTGGCACGATGTGGATGTGGATTGGACGAAGGGGTTTCGTAGAATACCCTCCGCGTTCACCAGACCTCACACCACTAGACTTTTTTTTATGGGGATACTTAAAAGACAAAGTCTACGCTATAAAACCTGCAACAGTCGCTGAATTGAGAGCAGCCATTGAACGAGAATGCACACAAATACCAAACGAAATGTTTCGTGATGTTTGCGATTCCATTGCTTCGCGTTATCAGCAGTGCCTGGACCAGAACGGACGTCAGTTTGAAAACAGGCGTTGACAAAACAATTAAATAATGTCTGTAGATTCTATTACATTTTGAAAATGAAATGTATTTTAATAAACACTGCCTTTATAAGTATTTAAAGTGTGTATACATTTTTTTGGGACGCCCTGTATATATATAAACTTTAAATTTAAATCTCTGTCCTATTCTATCGTTCTTTTATTTATAGGAAATTCCTTTTTTTTTAAACCTTATTTTTCAAAATCCTTCTTTTCTCATTTCATATTTTTTAAAAACATTTTCAAAAAATTAAAATAAAAAATTATTTCGTTGTGTAACGATAATTTTCATATTTAAACCATTCAGTAACAAAAAAAAAAAAGTTGAAAAAAAAAATCCTCCATCTTGTAAAGAATCAAGAAAAAATATCCGCTTTTTTTTAAATCAATTTTTTTATTTTTTTTTATTTTTGGTACATCTTTGTCTAATTGTCGAACGGGCGAAGCAGCGACCATTCCGAACTAATTATTTCGAAGTCTCCCTCAAAGACAGGCAAGAAAGGAGTTGGACGAAGAAAACGAGTTAAAGTGGCTCCCAAATCACCATGGCGACATGACGTCATTAAAGTACTTAACGACGTTGTCAATGTCTACGATTTGATTTCATCGCATATATCTATATATCTATATACGTTGTGTGTGTGTGTGTGTGTGTGTGTGTGTGTGTGTGTGTTGTTGTTGAAGGGGAGAGGGGTTAGTGGATGTTGAACACTAGTGACGAAAATTTTCATGGGTGCCGCAAAAGAACAGATGCCACTGAGATATGGGTAATATCCTATAATATCCCGTTAGATCATAGAGGTTAATCGACGATGAACCTGTTTGGTAGTTGGATGGGTAAACTATTTCCGACTACGTTCAGATAATGTAGCGATTGGGAATCCTGCGCAAAGCTGTAGGTTCCCTCTGTCACATAACGTTCTTAGACATTACGAAAAAGATTAAACGAATCCCAAAAATTATTAAACATTACATTTCATCCGTGAATCATACTGCAAAAATTGATGCGTACCTATTGGCCACATTCACGGGTATATTTAACGCTCTTTTCTTCTTCTTCTTCTTCTTCTTTTATCTTAAAAAACGAACTAAATCCTTTACAACGAACAACTAATTCCCTCTTGCGAAAACAATGTAAGTGTCATTTCCATCCTAACGTTAAATGGGAGGACCAAACTTGTTGTTTGTGTGCAAATGCATGCTTAGAACGATGAAACCCCTTTTGAGCATCCAACGTTGCGTGCGTGGATGCGAGATCAGCGATCGCGAGGCATTTCCAAGAACTCGAGATAAAGAGAGAATACGGATTGTCCCTGAATACGTCCCTTGTCTTTGGGAATGAATGAAGCTATTCCTTCATTCAATTGTTTGCGAATTTACGAAAAAGAGTCTGACAAGAATCGCATGAAGGCAAACAAAGAAGGAATTTAAACTAAGTCAAAGCCTTTGATCGGTTTATGATTGTTCTGTTATGCTACTCTTGCAATAAATTTAAATATGAGATTGGGAATGTCATTTGTCAAGTTATTGTCAAGACGTGCTTCACCTCTCACAAACGAACACTAAATCTCTCTCTCTCTCTAATGTGTATATATATATATATATACACTGTGTATATATAACCTTTAGTTAGCTTCCGCCCGAATTGTTCATTCTGACGAAGGTCAAGCTTTTCACTCCACCTTAGACCTACAGTTTAACGTGGAATCCGAACCACGCCCCACCAGCAGCACAGCGTCCTAACCACTAGGCCACCCAGGGTACCAACCACTTTCTTTATTGTATGGAAGGATGAACAGCTGGGTTTTGTTGCGCGCCGCCTGCCGTCACCGGGTCTCGATCATGGGCCGATGGATTCGTAGTCAGCGACGCTAACCACTACATCACCGAGGCGCAAATATATATATATATATATATATATATATATATATATATATATATATATATATATGTTACACGATTTTGCATAATGGTAAAATGCTCCCTCAAGTGTAACACGAAAGATTTGAATGAAGTGCTGTCATTACCTCCGGTGCAGGTAGGTTAGTAAAGAAAACACTTCTGAACGCGAAGGCGTTATGTACTGTACTTTGTCGGGTGGTGAAATATGCGGCAGGTTGTACTAACTTTTATCTCACCGTAGAGTAATGATCAACACCATTAAGTTTTAACTTAAATGTAAACGTTTAATTGGTGTTAAACATTGCTGAAGGCTGATCAAAATTGTGATTTCAACTTTTTTTCTTTTTAGGTAAATTTCGATTACAGTTCACCAAAATTCTGTGAGTGAAAATTGTTAAGTTTCGCAACGCGTTTCCCAATTTCATAACTTTGTGCTGATTATGGGATGCAAACCCCGAAACGTTTGTACCATCTCTAATAAAAAACGTTTCAAAATATCACAAAATATCAATTATTTTCATATTCCGTCCATAAAGTTACCAAGAAAAACATCGATCTGAATTTCACACACACACACACACACACACACACACACACATATCTCTCTCTCTCTCTCTCTCTCTCTCTCTCTATATATATATATATATATATATATATATATATATGTGTGTGTGTGTGTGTGTGTGTGTGTGTGTGTGTGTATATATTATTGTGTATTCTTTACTTTCAGCGTATTGTGGTTTAACCTGAGGAGATTGTAGAATTACCTGAAGTATATACTTTTAAATCTGAACACAGAAAAACTGGGGTCGTAATAAGTAGTGTCCTGCTTCTACTCAACTTCTAATAATAACGATAGAAACCTTTTCGTTTTTCTTAAAATATGTTCGTTGCGGTCACTGCATTTGTATAGTCCTATTTAAAGTTCTCTAAATACCTAACACGTTAAACAGTATATATATATATATATATATATATATATATATATATATCCTAAGCAGGCTTTACTAAATAAACAAAAAATAAAAATAGCAAATAATATATTGGAAATGCAATAAAAATAATTAAATTAGGAAGGAGGACAACTGGTGTGTACCAGAATTCGAATTACTTATTATAAATTGCTTTAGTTTCAGCTCTGCAATTCAATATGACATTTACTTTTGTACATCAGTTAGTATCGCTATTATTATTATTATTATTATTCACATATTTTACGCTGTTTTATATAATATATATAATATATATATATATATATATATATATATATATATATATATATATATATATATATATATATATATATATATATATATATATGTTATACTGTAATATATGAATTATATATTTTAATTAGCGAATTATATGCAATACATATTTTCTATAGAGAAATTTATATTTAAACCGTTACCTACAAACATGGATAAGAGGCATTTCAGTTTGTGTACATTTGAGTACAATCATTACATTATGTTTCAAAGGATTACTCCGCATTCACATTAATGAAAATTACAAAAATATTTCTTACATTTAAATGACTAAATAACTTTTTACCTCGTATTATATAACGACAAATAGTTTTTTTTCCCCCGAGTGGTTGATTATATACAGAGTGTCTCAAAACATCCCGATCTATTTCTTGTTACCTACATACAAGAAATAGATTGGGACTTTTGGGACACACTGTATTATATAAAAACTGAATAGAATTAAAAAGTTAAAATTTTATGAGAAACAATTTCATTGGAAATGGCAAAAGGCAGTTAAGTGGGACTCGAACTCGCGTTCTAGATGACGAGATCGGCTGAACGTTGACCCTGAAACCACGCGAACGCGGGTTCGAGTTCCACTGGGTCTTAGTTCCCCACTTTATTGCTTTTTCCCTTATATCTTATCTAAGTGCGGGTATTGCGCTTATAACGCATTTTTATGGTAATAATAAGGAGTGAGGAGGGGCAAGAACTGGCACAGCGCTGAAACCAACTAATGCGGCCAATTATTCCAACTCTAAGATCATTATTATTACCATCATCAGCGCGAATCGAAACCCTGACCTCAGCGCCTTCGCTCCGTTTATAGGGAAATGGTGTTACCCACTCAGCTCAGTTTCGGACATTGGTCACTTCTATTATACATTTTTCTATTTATTCGAAAAGCGATTTTTGTAAAGTAACTGAAAAAAAAAAAAATTCTACAATACAAAATAATACAAAATAATTGCAGAAGCATAAAAATAATAAAAAAAATGATCGTTTATTCTCTGAACTATTTTTTAGATATAATACACACACACACACACACACATATGTGTATATGTTCCTGCGTATAATGTACTTAAAACTGTATTGTATAATGTTAGGTTCATACGTAGAGTCATCTGTGTATTGTATGAATATATTTAGTTCACGCATTTGTATATAAGGCGTATAATAAAAGAAATAGAATGAATGAGTGCCTAATATGAATTGCCCCTCCCATTCGGCGTTGGCCACGCCCCCTCCGCAAATACCTTGTAAGAATCCTTTCATCGCAGAGCCACGGCTGATACGAGCGTCGGAATGATGATGGACGCGTTTCCCCGACAGGAAACACGCAGAAGGCGAAACAGGTGCTGGGACAGAGTCGAAATGTTTATAGGAGAGAGATTCTAAGCAGTGAACGGAACACCTCGTGATTCGAGATATGTCTCGAGGCATTGTCAGATCTCCAACCAGTAATTACTTGAGTTGTCAGTCTTTGCTAAATTATAGATGGCATTTGCTCCTTCTTCTCGTACGAGTGTTGCGCATTCCGTTGGCGTCCGTTGGCGTCCGTTGGTTTGTCCTTTCGGTGAAGCTTTTGCTCGGTGTGTCTCCGCGTCTCCGAATATATCTCGCTCGCGTCATTGTCTCGTCTGGAAACGAACGAAAACATCCATCGACGCCGATTCGGATAAATGCATTAATATTTATTATTAATCGGTGATGAAACGAGAGGCTAGAGTGAGGCGCTTTATAGAAATTCAACGCCATCATCAACCGACGTTGTCTTTCAAATAATCACAATTATTAGCAAATATAAACTAGAAAATAAAGCCAAAAGACACTTGCGAAAAACGAGAAATAAGAAGAAGAGGAGAGAGAGAGAGAGAGAGAGAGAGAGAGAGAGAGAGAGAGAGAGAGAGAGAGAGATAAAAAAAAAGCAGAGCAGTTATAGATAAAGAAATGAAGAAAGAGCCACAATATAATTTTGTCAAAGGAGTTGCGTGTCGAAGAACTTCAAATTAGGGGGATTTGGGTCATAAATTTGAGAAGGCAGACATTATAGAAGAACAAGTAAAACTTATCGGAGCTTGATTTCGGATTGTGCGTCCTTTGAACGTGATACCAGGAAAAGGGGGACTTTCAGACCAAGACTATATCTGGTAATGATCACAGGCCGTGTTTCATTCCAGCCCTGTGTCATTTGTAGGGGGTTAAATTAAAGGGGGAGGGGTCAGAGGCGGAGCCAGGTTGGGGTAGGAAAAAGAGGGGGGATTAGATGCTAAACCAAAGGCAAGGAAGAAATAGGGGACACTCATGGGTGGATGATGCATTGCAATAAAAATAAAAACATACTTTAATATATATATATATATGCACTTTTATACAGTATATATATATATATATATATATATATATATATATATATATATATATATGCACTTTTATACAGTATATATATATATATATATATATATATATATATATATATATATATATATATTTGTAATTGTAAGGCTAATCATATTTCTACCTACATAATTATATTGGGTGAATTTTTTAAACGTGTGACACTTTAAAAGGTTTGTATTTTTTTATTAACTGAAATAAAAGCATGAATTTTTTACTGTACCTTTTCTACATATGGGGAATTAGTCCCTCTAGTACAAAATATGCTCTCTGTGATGTCCTTTCAGCTCACGATACTTACACAATACTTTCGACCGAAGAGTCCTGCTCAACAGATTTTCTGCGGTTCGTGATAAAGAAATATTATGGCTACCAACATCACCAGCTCTAAACTCCTGTGACTTTTATCTGTTGAGTTATTTAAAAGATAAAGTGTTTAAAAAGAATCCACACACAATAGAAGGACTGAACGGATTACTGAACAAGAAATTTCTCAGGTTTCAACAGATACTCTGTGCGGAGTACTGCAAAATTTTGTTGTGTGCGAAGAGTTAATGAGCTGAGAAGACATCACATAGAGCATGATTTTCACTAGGGGCTAATTCCTCATGTGTAGAGAAGATACATTAAAAATTCATGCTTTTATTTCACTTAATAAAAAAAATACAAACCTTCTAAAGTGTCAGATGTTTAAAAAATCACCTAATATACAGTATATACAGTGGCGCTCATATGTATTCGTACAGACAAATATTTAAGTTATATTTGTTCTTACCTTTTGTACCATGCATAGGATAGTTATGAAAAGTTTGCTGTTCGTTTGGAAAAATTTAACAAATAAAAAAAATAGTTTAACTCCAATATATAATGCAAAAAAACAAAGAATTTGAGGAAAATAAAAAAAGTTAAAATGCAAAAGTTTTCGTATATTTATTTACAAAATTATTTATGATTTTGTATGTCCGACTTACGCTTGAAGAATTAAAATTTTTATCAGTAGTTGGCTGCTTATTGATTAGAGACTGTTGACACTTCTAAATTCTAGAATTTTCTCTGTAAATCTTTACAGAAAACGGACGACTGTACAAGTCATTAGTAGGCAGTGGGATCGTCGTGGTAAAGAGCTATCTACAGATCTTAAGAGATTTGTTATTGCTGCACACGAGTCTCGAAAGAGTTATAGGAAGATAGGAGAAGTTCGAATTCTACTTACGACAGCTGCTGCACTTATAAAGAAATGGAAAAGCTTTGGAACAATCAAAACGCTATGAAGGTGTGGACAACCTTGCAGGATTTTAGAACGTGCAGCTAGACGGATTGAAAGAAGTGCTGCTGCGAATCCAAGAGTGAGTGCGGGTGATATTTTCCAAACATTAAAACTGACTAAGATCAATGTTTGTCCCTCTACTGTACGTCGTACATTGAGAAAGGATGGTCTGCATGGAAGAGTTACAGGAAGGAAACTTCTGTTACGAAGAGCGCACAAAGAATCTCGTTTAAAGTACGCTAATAAATAATCATCAAAATGATGGATTTGCATTCTGGAAGAAAGTTCTCTGAACAGACGAAACTAAAATTGAATTATTCGGGAACAACGAGCAACAGTATGTTTGGCGAAAATCAAATACTGCATTCGAGGAAAAAACATCCTTCCTGCGGTTAAACTGTAGTTTGCTTCTTTGGAGATGCTTTGGTGCTTCTGGTCCAGGAAAGCTTGTTGCCATCAATAGACTCTTGAATTCGAAGAAATATCAGGAAATTTTTTAAGTAAAATGTATCGGGAGTTGCGAATGGGTCGCAACTGGGTACTGTAACAACATAATGATCCAAAACATAAAAGTAAGAGCACCATGAAATGGCTTCAGCAAAAGAATTTCAAGCTTCTCGAGTAGCCCACTCAAAGCTCGGATCTAAATTTAATTAAGAAATTATGGTTTGATTTGAAAAAAGTTGTTTGCGAGAGAAACTCTTCGAATCTGAATGAATTGCAACAATTTTCTTTGGAAGAATGGACTAAAATTTCTACTGAGAGATTTCGAAACTTCGTAGAAAAATATCCAAAGCGAATCATTGAGGTCATTCAAGCAAACGGTGGACACACAAAGTATTAAATAATTTTATAAGTAAATGCACAAAAACTTTTGCATTTTAACTTTTTTTTATTTTGCTCAAATTCTTTGATGTTTTATATTAAATGTTGGAGTTTAAATAATTTTTTCAATTGGCGAATTTTTCCAAACGAACGATAAACTTTTCATAACTATCCTATGCATGGTACAAAGGATAAGGATTGAAATATTTCTCTTTACGAATACTTATGAGCGCCATTGTGTGTGTGTGTGTGTGTGTGTGTATATATATATATATACAAAGGTGGGCACCCGGGCCTCAAAAAGGACCGACGGTCCCGGTCCCGGTCCTTGCCTCAAACTGGACCGACGGTCCCGGTCACGGTCCTTTCTGGAGATAGGACCTAGGAACGACTCGGTCCTCGGTCCTTATATATAATATAAGTGAAAAATTTGATTAAAATGAAAAATGAAATTAAAGACACCGGAAATCTTTAATTTTATTAACGTAAATTATAATTAATACAATACATAAATGATGAAAAAAGTTATTAAGTTAAATGCTTGAGTTTCCCTTCAAGAAGACTAGCATTTCAAAATGGCTGTCACTGAGCCCTGACCTTTTCGGCTTGAGGACGTCCTTCCCCAAAGAGAAGAGCCTCTCCACGGTGGCACTGGATGGGATAGGCGTGTTAAACTTGATGAACAAGTCCTTCAACGCCGGGCTGGGGAACGAGTCCTTGTTGAAGATGAAGGGTTTCACAGGCCTCTCGCTGAGAAGTGTCTCCACCAACTTGGTCCCGGTCTCCTTCGTCTTCTCCCCGCCCTCGTAGAGAGCCTCAAAGAAGTCGTTGAAACAATTTTCAGTTCAGTCTCAGTCTCTTTCTGAGTCTTCTGGAGGAAACGATCCCTCTTCTTTAGAACTTCAAATAATCACTAAACACACTAAAATCACTAAAAAAAGACCGTCCGGACCGGACCGTCCGGAATTGCTTTAAAATGGACCGTCGCTCCTCATTTCGGTCCTCACTGAGAAAAGGACCGACTTTCCCGCTCACGGTCCTTAAAAAGGACCGAGTTCCTGGAGTTCGGTCCTTTTGGAACTCGGTCCTGCCCACCTTTGTATATATATATATATATATATATATATATATACATACCTTTCAACCTTTCAAAGGCTCCGCGCGATGATTCCTCATTTCACGAAGGTGAAGCTTGTCGCCCCTCCTCTCGAGTTGGCCTGGTGAAGTAGTGAGTTGGTTGCTTGTACTCTCCACCTCACATAGCCAGGTACGCCCGGCTCATCGGGGATTCTTCTGAGCCAAGCGTCTAATCTTCTTTTGAAGATGTCCACTGCAACACCATTCGTGTTCTTTAGGTCTTTGGGCAGCTGATTAAACAGTTTTGGTCCTCTCACAACAAAACTACTTTCTTTCAGGTTTAAGGATGTTCCCTGTCTCGCCTTTAATTTGGGAACACGACACAGTCTTCTTTTTCTACTTTCCTCCGTTGTTTGGGGAGTTACAGGGTTCAGAGTAAGAACAGGGACTAGTTCCTCCATTATTTTCCAAGTGTAAATAATGGTGTATCTCTCTCTTCTCCTTTCCAGTGAATATAGGTTTAATTCGCGTAATCTTTCCCAGTAATTTAGTTCTTTGCACTCCTTGATCTTGGCTGTGAAGCTTCTCTGTATCCCTTCCAGCTGTCTAATGTCTTCTTTTTTATATGGGGATGTTAGGACCGAGCAGAATTTCTCTGAATTTCCATTCCATTTGGGGTATAATATTCCCTGGAGTTTAGGTCTTCTCTTTTTCCGTACCGTAACAGCTGAAATTTTATCAGTGTTAAACTTCATAGTGTTGTCTTCCGTCCAATTGTAGATTCTGTTCATGCCGGTTTGTAGAGATATTATATCTACTGGGTTTCTTATTTTTCTACTGATCTTTGTGTCGTCAGCAAAGGATGTTACTGTGCACTCTCTGGTACCGTCCTTATCTATGTCAGTTAGCATGATTATGAAGAGTAGTGGAGCTAATACTGTTCCTTGTGGTACTGAGCTGAGGACCTCTGATTCTGATAAAGATACTCCTTGTACTGTAACGACTTGCCGCCGCTCACTAAGGAAATTATATATCAATTTCCCTACATTTCCTGTTATTCCCATATATTTCAGTTTATGTATTATGATTCCATGGTCACACTTGTCGAACGCTTTGGCAAAGTCTGTGTATATTGCATCATAGTTTTCATTACTTTCAAGTGCATCAGTAATGTTGTTATATATATATATATATATGTGTGTGTGTGTGTGTGTGTGTGTGTGTGTAAGTAGAAATACGATTAAATGTACAACTGCAGAGATAAATTCGTCTAAAAGAATATAAAACTGCTCCCAAAATAAAAAATTAGTAATTTTTTACTTTTTAATTTTAAAATGGTATTTTATGGTATGGTATGGTAGACAAGAGAATGATTTTGAAAAAAAATTACTATTAGTAAATTCTGGGGGCTTTCTTGAATTCTTTTCGTCGAATTTATTTCCGCAACTGTACTTGTTAATAAATAAAAAGTTGAAACAATTCACTTCTTGGGAAGTAAAAAGTCTTCTTAAATTAAAATAACATCA